>CM031620.1:40673465-40707318 GCA_018398815.1 Conus ventricosus
TGTGGAAAAACTAAAACCATGTATAGAATGTAACGGTAAATCTCTAAGCCTATGCTTGAGGATGCTTGAGAGGCGGAATAGCTCAGTTGTAGAGCGCCTGACTCGTAATCTTGGTGATCCTGGGGTTGCGGGTTCGAACCTCCGCCGGGGCGTTTCGGTACAGGGGGATTTTCCCTTGGAGTTAACATTGGTTCTGACTCCATTTCCCATACAGTCCTTCGAATGAGACTATAAACCGAGGTTCCGTGTGTGAACGCATGCATAACATCTTGCACACACGTAAAATCCCATCACCAACTTTCGGAAGAGTAGGCCAGTTTGGCCGTTGGTATGGATGACACGTTACACATAGCATGCACCCTGCGTGAGAAATGGAAAGAATGAAGGAAGTAAGGAAAATGAGTGATCGATATTGAACGATACTGACTGGATGACACGGGAAAACGACTGAATGAAGCGCCAGCTGGCAGCTCTTCAGTCGGCACTACCCAGGTAGGCAGCCCGTTGTGTAAACGAGTGTTGATTGTAAAGCGCTTAGAGCTTGGTCTAGCCGAGGATAGGCGCTATATAAGTATTCATTATTATTATTATTATTAGGATCCATTTAAGGATGCAAGGGAGATCAAAACGTGTCAACAGAGTGGTCAGCTAAGCTGTTAAATAACTCAAGCCTTTCAGCAGCTAAGAAGTGTGGTGTGTGTGTGTGTGTGTGTGTGTGTGTGTGTGTGTGTGTGTGTGTGTGTGTGTGTGTGTGTGTGTGTTTGTGTGTGTGTGTGTTGTGTGTGTGTGTGTGTGTGTGTGTGTGTAACAGAAAGTTTGGAGGTTATTTTCTTATGATTATTAAATAACAGAAGTCATCTCCTCTGAACAAAATGCCTCCATTTTCTCTCTAGAATTGATCCTCAAGCCAGACGCCTCGGAGGGTCTTCGTCGTTCAAAACGAGTTCACATTCCTACACTCCGTCAAAAATCGAATCATACTAAGGGGTCTTTTTGTATCATAAGTGGTCATTTTAAAATCTGCGACGAGGCTGCATGACATACTCCACGTGAGGCATTCTCTTCCAGTATTCGCTGAAGTGTCAGCATTCTGGAAAACAAATTGAGCTTGCTCTGCTGGATGGTCAGCATGCAAAGGGAGATAACTTTTCCGACAACACGTGTCTATACAAAGAATATAATTTGCTTGCTGGCGTGCATCCCTTAACATGCGTGCATTGTATTTCTTGCCCCCCGACCCCCCCCCCCCCCCCCCCCCCCCCCCCCCCCCCCCCCCCCCCCCCCCCCCCCCCCCAAAAAAAAAAAAAATCAAAACCAGTAAACGAAGAAACATTCTCTTCCACGCCAGAATGGTCTGAATGTGTGAATGAATGTGTATCATTCAAGGACAATAGAATGTCACGTGACTGGTATCTCTGACAACGTACGTTTCGTAGACAGAACGCCAGGTAAGTGCTGCAAACATGCCTTTCATTGTGTCAAACAGATGTAGGCTACAGAGAGGGGAGGATAAGTCCCTTCGCCTTTCAGCAGGTAGAGTTCCATTGCGCATGTTGAAGGCATTCGCCTCTTCCGATTGGTCTCACCTGCGCTCTCTCTCTCTCTCTCTCTCTCTCTCTCTCTCTCTCTCTCTCTCTGCCACGCTGATGCTTTCAACCTGTCAAGTCCGAAACACACACATAATGATTGGGTGCAAACAAAGGCAGCATACATACAGACATGAGGTGACCGCTCAACAGCAGACAAGAAGAAGCAGCTGGCTTACATGGTCACCTAGGAGAGCAGCGCCGCTGAACTGGTCACTTTTCCTGTGGCCTGCAGTGGCTGACTGTGGACAGTGACCTGCCTGTGCTGACCAGACTCTGACAAAGGCGGTCAGTGGGACAGCAAGGCCAGATTCATACCCTGTCCCTTCTACATCTTTGTTAGACATGGAAGATGTCTTTCCGTGCTGGCATAAGAGCTGAGTCACAGTAGGCCAGTCTGCAGTTCTCATGCATCGGCACCACGTCACAGTAGGCCAGTCTGCAGTTCTCATGCAACGGCACCACGTCACAGTAGGCCATCTGCAGTTCTCATGCATCGGCACCACGTCACAGTAGGCCAGTCTGCAGTTCTCATGCATCGGCACCACGTCACAGTAGGCCAGTCTGCAGTTCATATGCATTGGCACCACGTCACAGTAGGCCAGTCTGCAGTTCACGTGCATCGGCACCACGCCACAGTAGGCCAGTCTGCAGTTCTCATGCATCGGCACCACGTCACAGTAGGCCAGTCTGTAGTTCACGTGCATCGGCACCACGTCACAGTAGACCAGTCTGCAGTTCACGTGCATCGGCATCACGCCACAGTAGACCATCTGCAGTTATGCATCGGCACTACGTCACAGTATGCCAGTCTGCAGTTCTCATGCATCGGCACCACGTCACAGTAGGCCAGTCTGCAGTTCACGTGCATCGGCACCACGTCAGATCAGCCGGGGTGTGTGTGTGTGTGGAGGGGGGGGGGTGTAGGGTAGGGGGAAAGGGGGGGAGGAGTGGGAGTAGTTGTGGAGGGGGCAAATGTTGCAGCATTCAGGATACGTTGTTTGCTCTGAAATGATTCGGAAAGCAGGTTGAATCGTTTCCACTGGCCAAGGGCGCATTGTCTGATTAGTCTTATGTCCTGGGCATAAATGTGTTTTTATCAGGGAGACCAACCCCATCCAAGCTCTGCTCGCTCATAGTGTGCTTACCTCCATGAATAAATGTGTCTTATCACCAGGTACCTTCCGTATGTGGCTAATAGTAAGGTCGATCTTCAGGGAACGAGGCAAGCTGTAGAAAGAGTTGTCCTAAAAACCAGAGACAACTTCCACCTGTGGCCGATGGTAAGGTAAACCTTCAGGTAAAAAGGTTAGCTGCAAAACAAACTGTCTCACTACCAGAAACGTGTTTTACAGCTAACCTCTCCTGAAGGTCGACCTACTATCAGCCACAATACAAGTTGTCTGGCGGTTAGATACAATTAGGTCTGCAGCTGACCTTCTTACCTGCAAGTCAAGCTTACCAGCGGCCGGCCACATGCGGAAGTTGTTTTAATGGACCGACACTCCCGTGTGGATTACAGAGGTTTGGCTTCAAGTTCATGTGGGTAGCTGTGAAATAAACTGTCTTACTACATGGCTTCCTTTTGCGGACGATTGATTTGAACTCCAAGTATGCGTGCAGATATGAAATAAAACATTTCAACTGTGGGGCTAACCTTCAGGTTACATGTTGGTGGTGGAATAAATGATCTAAACGGACCACTTCATCATGTGACTAACAGTCGATTTCCAGGTATGAACGTTAGCAATGACACCAACAGTCCCCACAGATGACTTCCCTGTCTACCTGATAATCTGTCAACCATCGCTGAGGAAGAAGACGACAACAGGTATATGCGATTTCTAGACGTGAATACTGCATTGTGTTGTTTCTTCGTCTGTCCTGATAGACGTCAGGAATGTCACTCTGCGATTTCCACCCACGCCGGTGCCCAACAAGGAAACCAATTATTACTGTATGAACTTTGACCTTCCTGGGGAGGAGACCTATCACCTGGTGGCTACAGAGCCCTACATCGACACTGCTGACGTCTTGCATCATATCCTGGTGTATGGCTGTGAGGGCGGTAAGACTCTGAGAGAGAGAGAGAGAGAGAGAGAGAGAGAGAGAGAGAGAGAGAGAGAGAGAGAGTTGTTCATTGAAGGGGTTAGAAAATTAACAATAGTGGCTATTACATCCTTAACTCAAAAAAGGAGAGAGAGAGAGAGAGAGAGAGAGAGAGAGAGAGAGAGAGAGAGAGAGAGACTACAGAAGAAGAAGAAGAAGGAGAGAGAGAGAGAGAGAGAGAGAGAGAGAGAGAGTGTGTGTGTGTGTGTGTGTGTGTGTGTGTGTGTGTGTGTGTGTGTGTGTTGGTCCTCATCAGAGTTTTCTTCAAATAGAAAGGCTTTCACTTGCAAATAGGAAATCGAAGAAAATAAGTGTCGAACTCCTTAGCTGTGACCTTTTTCAAATCTATACGTTGTCATCACCATGTTCAACAGGACGCCGATCAGTTGGTATAACCAAACGTTTTTGATTGTAGTATGTTTTGATTGACAGACGGCCCGCCCTCTATGAGCCAACCCACCCATGTGGAATGGAGGTTACCTCTGGCTGTGACAATCTGATTGGTCTGTGGACGGTGGGCGTGGCCGGATCTTGCATAGATCCAAAGGTCGGTTTCCTCTTCGGCAAAAATGCCTTCACCAGGATCAAGATGGAGGTAATTTGGCCTCTGTTATCATCAGCAGCATCATTACCATCATCAGCATCGTCATTATCATCATCATCATCATCATCATCATCATCATCTTCATTGTCATTGTCATGGTGTCATGTTCATCGTCATTGTCATTGTCATCATAGTCATCATCGACACCATTGCAGTCTAATCATCATTATCATTGTCGTTGTTGTCTCCTTTGTCATTGTCATCATCGTTGTCGTCATCTTCTTCAGTAGTGTTACTCTTGTGCAGCTCATTCCGACTTATTCCAGACACAAACACACTGCTGCTACAGCCACAAGCTGGTTCATTCCCTTGTGATCCAAATGTCCGTAATATCTGGTTGTGTTGTGTTATGCAGCAATCCATTCTGTTGCATTGGTGTGTTGTCTTGTGCTACGTTGTGTTTTGTCGGGGTTTTTTTGCAGCTTTTGTGTATTCTGTTTTGTTGTTCTGTTCTGTTTTGCTGGGATACCTCGTATTGTCCTGTCTTCTTTCATTGCATGGCATAGTGTTCCATGGCACTTCTTTATTACATTGTGTTGCATTGTAGTGAGGTTACATGCAGGGTATTGCATTGATTTGCTTTGCTATGGATGATGGAAGTCCACTCAGGGGCTTAAAGCAAGACAAAATGCATTAAAGAAACTCACTCATCCCCATGATCATCCAACAGGTGACCAAGGATCACACCAGGGGAGAGAGAAATGAAGCAACTTTAGCAATCGACATGTAGCAAGTCAATAATGTACCCCAATTTGTTCATTATAATTGTAATTTCTGGTATCGATTATGCTTTACAAAATTCATATTCCCTTAGAAACAAAAACAATCCATCCAAAGCTGAATTTAACTTTTTTTTCCACAGAGACGCAGACATCCACACTTACATACACACATACGCGTGCGTGCGCGCACAAACACACACACACGCACATACACATATGCATAGGCATGTACACCCACATGCACAGGCATACCATATATATCCACACACGCACTCACTATTGCGTATGTCCTACTCTGAGGTATGCACGCACACAGGGGCACAGATGGTGTGCATACCGCGTGTTCACGCGTACACACACACACACACACACACACACACACACACACACACACACACACACACACACACACATACACACACACACACACATGCACACACACACACACACTCATGTATCTGTAGCACAGACAATTTTCTCTGGGCGTCCAACTTCTGACCAGAGCGTTGGGTTAATAATGCTCAGGTCAGGCATCTGCTGCGTCTTCTCCTTGAGACCTTCTTCTCTAATTCATCCTTTTTAGTTAGGAATTCATTCAGCAAATTCGCTGCACACTATGGCTCAGCAGATGTGCCGTAGCGAATACGGACCAGTCCCCAGACAGTGACACTCTCCAAATGACACTGACCCTGACCCGGAATCTTTCCTCACAGTTCCACTGGAGTAACCCAGAGCTGCGCGCAGACTACGTGGATTCCAGCGGCATGCGCTTCTTCTACACCCCCAACCTGCGGCCCAACTCTGCCGCCACAATGGTGGTGGGCCAGATCTTTCTGGAGATTCCTCCTCTGCAGCCCTCTGTGCAAGTCAACGGGTCCTGCAGTTCTGAGTGCACCAGTCGGATCATCAAAGAGCCCTTGTACGTCATCGATGCCATCAACCACATGCACTACATGGGTAAGGGATTGTCTTGCGTTGCGTTGTCTTGTTTTGATATGGTATTGTATGGTAACACGTAGTATTCCGTTACGTTGTGTTGGTTCGTGCTGTATTGTTGTTGTTTTTTTATTTGTGATGCCTTGTGCTGTCTTGTCTTGTAACGTGTTGTTTTGTGCTGTGCTGCGGTGTGTTATGTTTCATTGTATTGTGTTGTGCTGTACTGCATTGTGACGTGTTGTGTTGTGCTTTGCTGTGCTGGTGGGCCTCTTGTATTGCATCCGACAGCACAGTTTTGTGTTGTATGGCTCTGAATTCTATTTTACTACTTTGTACTTTTTGTTTTGCGCTGCCTTGCGTTGTACTGTATAGTATTGTGTTGCGTTGTATGACATATTGACTGTATTGCATAGGATACCGTAATCGAACATCAGAGCTATCGCTTGTGGAGTTTACCGTCGCACCATTGAACCACAAAAGGTCCGGTTTTTCCGGTTTTTACGGCTTGAAAAACTCCTTCTAGCAACTAGGCAGAAAACGGGCACTTGCTTCACTTCACGGAAGGTAAAGGCTCTAGAAAGAGAAGGATGGCCTCGTCTCCCATAATGCTGTGCCCTTGACCGAGTGCATTATTAACAGTTCACTGTCCTTTTTTGACAAACACAGCTGTGGGAGTTCACTTGTAAAAGCTCATTGTCACAACATAATTATCTACATGAAATTGCAGCTGCTTTCCCAGTGAAAGCACTACGCTGTGGTACAGTGACACACACACACACACACACACACACACACACACACACACACACACACAGTGTGCATATATTCATGTCATACACTCTGGGCCCAGACGCCTTTAATGTCCAGATAGGGAGTGGAGCAAGCATCAAAATACCTACCAGTGAAATTACTTACCTTTGAAAGAAAGGCTTGGGTTTGAAGGGAAGGGGTATAAAAAGTAATTCTTCACCACTGAGTGCTTTTTTTTACCGTTTCTCCAAAAGAAAGATCTGCAGACAACACGGGACAGCTGTTTTGCTCTGTGAGGAGCTCGACATTTTTGCATCTGGATCCCACTTACCAGCAACCGAGCAACTCTTCAGTATTAGCAAAAACAACAACACAAACAAACAAACAACCCACCCCGAGTGGATTTTCCTGCACGCATGAACAGTGTCTTTATAAACCAAAATGAGAGCACCCAGTGAAGGAGAAAGTAAAATTCGAGTGGGATGGCAGACTAAAACTTGTCAAAAAAATTAATAAATAAAAGAGGGGAATGTGCAAGACAGAGCCTATGGGACCATTAACTGGGGATCAAAGTCCACGAGAAGTGAAAAAAAAATACTCCACGAAAATCTCAAGTTCAAAAGACTAGACGCCCTTCCACGAGATTGAAGGACTCTTGGATTAAAAAAGCAGGACATGCAACGCCTTGTAAATTTCTAGCAGTAATTTTTAATCACGCGGATTTCTGTCCCTAGCCACTGTCTCCCTTTGGCTGTTTTTTGTTTGTTTGTTTAGTAGTTTCTACATTTCAGCTTTTGATTCTTAGACAAATTTTACTCTAACATCGTGTTTGAAATCATCATATTCTCCCCTTTAACGAGCGCCGTTATTCGTTTTTTGAGTCACTGTACATGTATGCAGTAGGATCAGTTCAATTTTTGAGTCTTCTTTTAACTTATATTAAAGTGCTTCTCAGCAGCAACTAACCAAGATCTTGTGGCAAACCTGATGGGTTCTTCACAGAGCGAAGCAACTGTTGCCTGCTGGTCCTGCTGAGCTCCCCTGTGGAGGAAACAATGAAACTAAGAAGAGCTCTCACTAAAGAAAGATTACTTCTCATGCTCCCCGTACTCTTAAACACAAATCTGTCATTCAAAGTCGTGTACGTTATTTGCAATGGATTTTGATGTTTGCTTTACTCCATATCCGGAAATTAAAGACATCTGGTTCCAGTTTTTTATCGTCAATTCTAGTTTTATTTGTCTTGCATCAATCGACCTGTGAGCCGTTCGATCATGTGGAGCAGTACTTAGGGATTGCATAAGAGCAATATTCTTCCATGTGGTGTTTCTTGGGCCAAAATCGAACCTGGTACAGCCCGTTTGTTTTCTGGGTCAGATTGTCTTGTTGGGTTTACTCTTCATATGTGGCAGGTAGTAATGGGTTTACATGATTTCCAGTAGCCGAGGAGAATCTCTGACCTGACTCTTAGCCACAATGCCACCGTCAACAATGATATGACTGTTTCATGGTCAGAAGCTAGAACCTGTTCAACAATTCACCCACTTGGAATCCATTAGAAGCAACGAAGGATCTAATCCAGAAATCGTCTTAAGGGTGGCAAAGACAACCAACCAGTGTCCAGGTTAAAAATCCGTGTGGAAGGACAAGAACATCTCCCTGAAAAAAACAGGGTCCAGTGAGCACTGGTATATTCCATCTTCCTGAACGTATGCAAAATATGGACCTTCAGGAAAGAGGGATCCAAGTCATGCAAATGAGCTGTTCCTGAACGATACTAAATATCACCAACACCGATCATATCACCAATCAACCAGTGCATCAAACCTTCGGGGAGCATACAGGACCATCTGAAGATCCACTGACATCAGTCAGGGAAAGAAAACTACTTTGATATGGCCATGTAACAAGATTCAATGGCCTTGTTTAGATAGTCCATCAGGGAACCGTTGAATGAACGAGACAGAGAGGAGGACAGAACAAATGATAAACTGACAACATTGCAGAGTGGACAGGAAAACTTGTGTGGCGACCCAGGCCTTGGTACACCACCGACAGAACTGAAGGAACCCGATAAACTGTTCTTCAACGTGGTGTTCTTGTGACTTCTGAAGGGGTTAAGAAAGAGCGAAACGAAAAAAAGATATATATACTTTCCATTTTCTATTTTGTTTTCGAATCTTTGGAATCTCATTATTGTAATGAAGGAGGAATTGTTAGTATGCATTCGTTCCTCGCCGCCCCCCACCCCCCACCACTAAATTTTATTGTATGGTCAATCAGTGTGAGATTGCATCTTTTAGGAGATCCAAAGAAAGGCTGTTCTGTGCAGCTCTTTGCTGCAGTCAGCGCTCGTGTGACAAACTATGCGTGATTTGTTGAACAGTGGTGCAGATCATTTTGACTGTTGACAATTTTTGACCTTACAAGTATCCTCAGGTTCACAGAGTTTCCCCACCCCTACATTTAATATTCCATGATAATTTTAATTTTTCAGCTACTTTTTCCTTACAGCGCTTTCTTCTTGTTTTGCCTCTCTATCCTTCACAGGCTCTTTGGGGTTTTTGGTTTTGAACCCTTGGTGGCGAGAATACCACAAAACTACAGACTGTGTAACTCTCCATTTGAGAAATAAGCAAATACGACTTGATTGTAAAACTACTTGGCGCATACACATAAGCAAATGCGAATTGGCAGTAAAACTACTTGGCACACAAACAAACAAATACAAACTGTAAAATTACTTGCCACTCAGGCAAACAAGGACGGGCTTACTGTGTGATTACTTGCCTAGGAAGCAAACAGACTCGATTTACTAGGAATCTACTCGCCAAAATTAACAATTCACCAGTTGTGAACATGATTCGAGAGGTGGGGAGGGTGCAGGGGGGGAGGGGGAAATGGTAGGGGGAGGGGAGTGGTGGTAGTAGTGGAAAGGAAGTGGGGTTTGGGAGTGGGTGGTGGGTGACAGTACGGATAACTACACGCTTATAACTAAAGGTTAAGAAAGGTCCACCTTTGCTTTGTTGTGTCAGGGCGCAGTCAGAAGGTGGAGGTGTTCAGGGAGAACCAGCTGGTGGCCACACTCACTAATGACGAAGTCTACAACTATGATGCTCCGGTCAGCCACATGTAAGTATTTTTCTTGTTGCAGAAAACAGAGGAGACCCCCCCCCAAAAAAAAATAATAATAATAATAAAAATAAAACAACAGCAGCAACAACAACAAAACCTGTCACATTTACAGTTTAGATACGTTTACCACCACACAATTAACCCAGGCCCACATATGAATTGGTCTGTCTTGTCGTCTAGGATCCCTCCGTGAGACAGGTCTGGTACCCTGAGAATTTTTAGATAGGCCGGTCATATGCTAAATCTTCTCTTTCAAGATCTCTCTTTGGGATCAGCTGGACATTTTCTAAGTGTTACCCCTCGAGGATACGTATTTGGGATGGTTTGAGCATCCACCATGGGTCCTTGATGATCTCCCTGTTTAGGGGATGGGTCAGGCATCTTGTAAGTCTCCTTCTTGAAGAATCCTCCGTGAGATAAGTCGGGCATGTTCTAAGCATTGAAATAGATAGGCACTTGCTAAATCTTTTTCTTGCAGATTCCTCCTTGGTACAGGTAAGGCATCTGCTAAGTTGCTTCCTTGAAAATCCCTTCTTGCAGATGGTCGGTCGTATACTGTCTCCTTCTTCAGATAGGTCAAACACCTGCTAATGTTTCTCCTTGACCTAGGTCGGCAGTTTGGTAAGTCTCTTTCTTGAGACAGACTGGGCTTCTGCTAAGTCTTGTGTTTGAAGATCTTTCCACACAGTCGTCTCAGACTCCCACTTCAATCCACGTTGACCTCATGGAATGGCAACACCGTCAAAACGGTTAGAACGAGTGGTTAGGGACCCGACAATCACGAGTTCTCTCTACCTGGAGGGCCGGTTTTTGTAAGTTAAAAACCCTCCTCTGTGTAATGTATTACTTAGTCTGCAATCTAAGGGAAGTAATGATTTGCTTACATTATTATTATTATGGGGAGAGTAACCCCCCTTGAAGGTTTCTAGGAGATGGATCATCAACGGCTCCAATAAAAAACATCAAACTGTTCAGCGCAGTGTTTATCACATTTATCAGTGTGATTGATCAGGATGAACAACATGCAATAATAACTAAAACGGTCACTACATTATATTGGCGACGACGGACGAAGAAACGAACCAAAAGAACGATCGTTGATGATTTGTTGAGTTGGTAAGTACGATCGATCGAGTCGACTTCCAAATGGCTGCTGCGCTTCCCACGTATCCTCCATTCGACTGGTCTTCAGAAGCAAGGGCAACTCGATGGCAAAAATGGATATCAAGGCTGAAGAATCTCTTCCTTGCCTACAATATTGAAGATGACCAGCGTCAGAAAGCACTTCTACTCACCTATGCTGGTGATGAACTCAATGACATTGTGGACACCTTCACGAACGAACAAACTCGTCTGCTGGTGGCGAAACCCATTTTCAAACGCTTGTTTCTGCCATCACCGAACATTTCAATCCTCAAACAAATGTAGAGTTTCAGAAATACATATTCCGGCATAGCTACCAGAAAGGTGATATTGACGATTTTTATGGGGAATTGAAACAACTAGCAACAACATGTAACTTCAATGATGCAGATGCTGAGATAAAATCTCAATTCATCACAGGCTGCCAATGCCAGAAGGTACGTGAAAAAGGACTAGCAAGCCCCAACATGACTCTGAAAGATTTGCTGACGTATGCACGCACGCCAGAACTCACATCAAGCAATCCAAAGCAATGACTGTGCCAGCAGAGGTACACCGTGTTTCACACGAGGCACGACCTCGTAGCCATCAACATAATCGACAACCGCAACAACCAACCACTTGTCGCAATTGTGGTGGAAAATGGCCTCATCCTGGTGGACAACGCTTCTGTCCAGCATACAACAAGCGATGCAACAACTGTTCAAAACTACACCACTTTGCATCAGTATGCCGCTCAAGTACCAGTGCCACATCTTCATCATCATCAACAAAAGCCTTGTCCAAGAAACCAAAACATTTCAGCTGGAAGAAGAAATCAAGAAAATCACACATTCATCGAATCGACGACAGCAGTGATGAAGATGAAGCCAATGCTATCGTTGATCAGTCTACCGATCCTGATGATATTGAATACATCTTCACAACACATCAATCCAGTGAACTTCCTCATTTTAGCGTTTCTATCAATGGACATGTTTTTTCATTCCTAGCAGATTCCGGTGCTTCCATCAATCTGCTGTCTTGAACAACATTTCAACGAACTCAAGCCAAAACCAAAGCTACAGCCTTCCAACAAGCGAGTGACAGCGTATGGCAGCAAAAGTTCAATCCCAGTACTTGGTGCATTCAATGCTCTACTAAATTGTGAAAACACCAGTATTACTGCTACCATGTTTATAGTATCCGGCAATGAGCGACCGATTCTCTCCTGGAAAACGTGTCAAGATCTCAAGCTATTGACCACCATCAACCATGTCAAACCAATACATGAACAATGAGAGAAGAGTACCCTGAACTATTCACTGGTCTTGGTTGTTTGAAAAGCAAACCAGTCCATCTCCATATAGATCCTGAAGTTCAACCAGTCGCTCAACCATACCGACGTGTTCCATTCCATGTGCGCAAGGACATAGAAGAACAGCTGAAGAAAAATGAAGAACTGGGAATCATTGAAAAAGCAAGTGGACCAACTCCATGGGTATCTCCAGTGGTTGTCGTACCCAAACCCAAACAACCTGGCAAGGTACGTGTTTGTGTGGACATGAGAGCTGCAAACCGTGCAATCCGACGTGAACGTCACTCAACCCCAACTCTCGACGAGCTGAAGACCATGCTTTCTGGAGCACGAGTATTCAGCAAGATGGACCTGAATCAAGGCTACAATCAGCTGAAACTGGACAAAGATTCTCGCTCCATCACCACATTTGCCACTCACCTCGGTCTCTACCGATACCGTCGTCTGTTTTTCGGTGTAAATTCAGCCAGCGAGATCTTCCAAGAATCAATCCGCCAAGCACTTTCAGACCTCCCGGGAGTTGTCAACATCAGCGACGACATTCTGTGTTTTGGTACATCACAGACAGACCATGACACCAACCTCCGCAACTTGTTTGAGAGACTCAAACTGAAAGGGCTGACACTTCATAGTGACAAGTGTGAGTTCAACAAGAAATCGCTGGAATTTCTTGGAATCATCTTCGGTGAAGACGGCATAAAACCTAGTCAAGATAAGCTCAAGGACATCCTTGATCTTCCAACGCCCACCAGTGCAACCGAAATCCGAAGCCTCCTGGGCATGATGAATTTTTGTGGTTCCCGCCACATTCCCATCTATGCCTCATTGACACACGACCTGCGACTACTTACCAAGAAAGGCACTCCTTGATCCTGGACATCAAAACATGATAAAGCACTGACCAAGCTGAGAAAAGCCCTAAGTAATGCAACAACTCTTGCGTATTTCGACCCAAAGAAGTCCACTGACATATACACAGATGCAAGTCCAGTGGGAGTATCAGCTATACTTACCAGAAGGTGGAATCATCCAATTCGCAAGCAGAGCTCTTTCACCCACAGAACAAAGATACTCTCAAACTGAACGAGAAGCTTTAGCTATCGTGTGGTCTTGCGAATACTACCACATCTTCATTTTTGGCGCTCCATTCACGGTCCACACAGATCACAAGCCCTTGGTGTCAATGTTTAACAATTCACGGGCTCAACTGTCTGCTCGTATTGAACGCTGGGTTATGCGACTGCAGTCATATGAAATGACAGTAGTGTACCGCCTGGTGTTGATAATCCTGCAGATTATCTGAGCCGACATCCAGTCCATCAATCTTCCTGCACAGACCAAGAAAAAGACGCCGAAGAATATCTGCACTACATTGTTACCACTTCAACACCGAAAGCAATGACCATCGATGAAGTTGCTGATGAAACAGCGAAAGACACCACGCTGAATGCTGTGATTGAAGCAATACTCTCCAATCAGTGGTACAACAAAGGACAAGAAGTGGACACACAAACATTCCATAGTCTCTACGTTTCTCGTGCAGAACTGTCACTTGTTCACGACTTGCGTATCATTCTGAAAAACCGCCAGATTGTCCTACCTGCCTCGCTACACCAGAGAGCTGTGAACATCGCACACACTGGACATCAAGGCGTTACCAAGACAACCGCACTTCTGCGTGAGAAAGTTTGGTTCAAAGGCATGCAACCTCTTGTTGAGCGTACAGTTAAAAACTGCATGACCTCTCAAGTGGCAACACCGAAAACGACACGTGAACCACTCCAGATGTCTGATCTACCAACGCACCATGGACTGAACTTTCCTGTTGTCACGACCGACCCCTGAAGGTCTGCCCTGACAGGATCAATCTAGATGGGAGTGAAGGGAGTGACTGACCTCACACGCCTCGCAAGAGACCACACAAGAAAAATTACGATACAACACCCCATTTTTTACACCAACCCCGCAATAAAATTTTTAAAAAATTTCCAACACACGCACCAGAAACATCAAAATTAAAGCTTTCAATACACAACGGGCAAATCACAATCAAGAAATTTAAAAAACAAAAATGACAATCCCACTTTTTAAAAATTAAACAGTTCCAGACCCATCTCTTTCCCTTTTCATGTTTTTCCCCCACCCCCCTTTCCTTTTTCCAAAAGTCTATGGGAGCACCCGGGTCGCACTGGGTTCCCCCAAAACCCGGGGTGGGGTTTCTTGAAGGAGGTTTGTTTAAAGGGCCCCAACCCCTTTACACGCACAAACAAAAGGGTTTGGAGAGGGGGTCCCGGGGGGAGGGGGGGGCGCCATCCCCGGGGGGTCCCAAAACAGGGATCAGGACCTCCAGCCAAGTCCACGGGTTTTTTTTCCCAAACCAGAAAGGGGCCTAAACCAGTGCGGGGGCCCCCCACCAGTGCTTTGGCCCCAACCAGTGCGCTTTTACCAACCAGTGCGGGGGGCCCCAACCCAGCGCCCGGCCCCCCAACCAGTGGGCCCGGGCCCCCAAAACCAGGGCTTTTGCTCCGGGGGGGAAAGCCCCCGGGGAAAAAGGGAAAAGGGGTTAACCCGCTAGGAAAAAGAAAGGCGGGCACGGGAAACCCCCCGCGTCAGTCCCCGTCGGGACCATGCTTTTAAAACCTTTAATAAAACCACTCGCATGAGGGGCGAGGGGATTTTCTACTAAATACCCCCCCAAAAACTTCAGCTCAACACAGACCCGAGCAAAAAACCGGCAAACCAACCAAATCAGGAATTTTTGGGTTAAAGCCCTCTCATACGAAGAAGGTAAAAGACTGCAAAAAAATTTAAACAAGGCTATAAAACAAATATAATTATTTTCCCATCCTTCTCCCTCACGGTTTAACTTTTTTCCTTTCTGGGAAATTTGGGAATTAATAAAGAAACCAGGGCCTTTACATTTTGCCCCACTTTTGCAAATAAAAAAAATTTTCAATGGCAAATTTAAACCCCCAAATTTTATGGAAAACATTTCAAAATAACACAAATTTCCCCCCCACCAAAAAAAAACCCCCTAATCAGGTACGCACCCCTCGCAAACAAAAAAACCCCTTTTTCTTGCACACAAAAACAGAGGGTTTGGCCGAAAAGAAGGAAAAAACCCCCGGCAATTGTAAAGGGGGGCCCGGACAAAGCGAGACCCAAGAAAGAAAAAAACCCCTAATCACCAGGTTCTTCCCCATCCCCGCCAAACTCCCGCATCCCAAATGCAAAAAAAGGGAAAAAAACCTTTTAAAGATAAAATTTTGATGGCCGGTTTTTAAAGGGTTTAAATTTAACCCAGAAAAAGGGGGTTCCTCAAACAATATTTCTTTTAAAATTTTTTGAAAACCAAAAAAAACCTAAAATTCCCGCAAAAAAGAAAAAACCCCTAAAACAAAAATTTTTAAAAAAAACCCCAAACAACTAAAACCCTGTCTTCCCGGGGAACCCGTGGGGGTGCCAAAAAAAAGGGGTTAAAGCTCTCTCCTCGCCGTCGGAGGAAAGAGGGTCCGACGGAATTGGGGAAAAAAGAAAAGGGAAAGGGCCTCCCAGGCTTTTTGGGGGGAAAATGGGGATTTAACCGGTTCCTTGGGGGGGCCCGGGCCCGGGGAACGGGGTTTTTCCCCTCAAGCCTTTTGAGGTGGGGGGGGGGGGGGGGGGGGAAGGGGGGTTTGGGGGGGGGGGAAACCTTCCCGGGTTTCCCGGTCTGGGGGGGGGGCGGTGGGGGGCCGTTGAAAAGCCTTATAAAATTTTTTTGATACCAGCCACCCGTTTTAAACCTCGGGTTTGAAGGGCCCGGGCGGGGTTGGAAATTTAGAAAAGAGGAGAGGGGAAAGAAAACCCTTACCTGGCTGAACTACTCCAAAGGTGAAACCAAAACCAAAACCCCACTTTAAAGGGAAAGGATTTACGAAAATTTAACGCGACAAAAAACCAAATAAACCCAATTCCCCCCTTTCCCCGATGGGTCAATCTCTTTAAGGGCCCGGAAAAATTTCTTTACAAACCCCCCCTTTTCAAAAAAGAAATTTTTTCCTGAGATACATTGCCCTTTAAAACCTTGACGCATGGGGAAAATTCACAACAAGGGCCCGAACCCAACCCTCGGGGCCCGAAAGATACGACAAATCCAATACAAACTTTCCCACGTTTAAAATTCCACGGGGAGATACATTTTTCTTTTTTTAAAAACAATGGGACCAAACCCCAACCCTCTGTGCCCGACAGATACGAAAAATTTTCCTTTTAAAAACCCCCCTTTTTTTTCCCCCAACCGGTAAAATTTTTCCACGGGGAGAACATAATATTTACTTTTAATAAACAACTAAGCAAACCCCCAAACAATGAAAAAAACTTCCGAACCATTGGCGTTTCATTTCCTTTTTAAAACACAGGAATGAAAACTGCCCTTAAAAACCGGGATACGAGAAAAAAAGGGATTTTCCCCCGGGTTTGGGGGGAAAGTGTCCCCGGGACTGATTTCTCCAATGGGCTGCTAACGGAGCTCGGCGAGATAGTAGCTTTTTTGGGGGGGAAACCCTTGATATGGCGAAAAGTAACGTTTGACTCTGCATTTCCCACTGCCTAACTCATGATCGAGTCGGGACGGGGCCCGGTTCTGGTCGGCACTGGGAGGAGGGAATGATCGCTCTCCGTAAAAATTTTCCGGAAATCCCTTTTCCCTTTGGGGACGCCATTTTGCGCCCAAAATCCCCAGCAAAGGCTAAACAAATTTAGGGGGCCATCGAAAAGCCCCTAAGCGGGGACAGCCTTTTGGGGGGTACCGAGTCGCTTTAGCCCCCACCATCCCAAGATGTACGGGGGCCGGGGGGACCCGGTTGGGGGGGGCCCAAAAAGGGTCCCACCAGGCGCACCGCCTTCCCGGAATTTGGGCCCCCCAAACCGTGGCACTGACCCTGGGGGAACCCGCTTCAAGCGCCCCTTAGGCGTTGTCCGTTGGCGACACCCAAACTGCGGCAGTACTCCCCAAAACCTGAGAATTAAACCCCCCGGCCAGAAAAAAGTCCTGTCTTACCGCTCGAGAGCCGCTTGGACCCCAAAGTGCCTCCCAGGGGAAAAATCGGGGGCCGGGGGGCCGGAGAAACAGATTCTTTTCAGCTTTGGGGGAAGGGGAGACTTTCTTCCCAACACAGTTGCCTAAAGTGAAAACCCTAAAGGGGAAAAATTTCCCCCTTGGGGAGTTTGGGGAAACTCACCTTGGCTTTGTCGGGCAGATTTGGGGGGACAAACAAACCATTTGGTCCCCAGCGTTGGACATCCGGGTCCCGGGCCGGGAAGACGGACAAATAAAAAGCATGGGGGCCCGGCCCTTTTGCAGAACCGCCCGAAAAGGGGGCTTGGAAAACGGGACGAAATTTCCCTGCCCTGCCTCTTATTTGGCTTTGGCCTTGGGGGTAACTCCCCCACAACCCCTGTACGGGCAAAACCCCTTAACACGGACTGGGGGGCGCCCGGCCCCCCAAAGGTGATAGAAATTCCCTAAAAGAAGGGAATCAGGGGTCGCTTAAACCGCGAGGGGGCCCATACCTGGGCCACAAAGAGGGGGTGGAATAAAAAAATGATTACAGAAGGAGGGGTGGAGGTAAAAACCACCTCCAACCCGCACACATCATAACTAGCCCCCCCCCCCGGGGGGCCCCCAGGAAACCAAAATCCTTACCCTCAAAGATGGTTGATGCCCCCGAATCCCTGAGGGTTGTCGGACCAAGGAAGAACCAAAAAACAAAAGAAACCCGGGCCTCAGGTACCACCAGAAGCGGGATGGAACCCAGGGGTTTGCCAAAGGGCGCGAGGTTGCGGGGAAAGGACTAGCCCCATGACTACCGGGGCTTTGGGAAAATTTTTCCTAATGGGGGGGGGGGGGCCCACCCCCAAAAGAAAAAAAAAAGGGGGGGCTGAAAACCCCCGTTGAACTGCCGCCTTGTTACCTCGCTAGCGGTTGTCGGCGCCTTTTTGGCCACAAAATCCTGGGAGGGCTTCCTGCCCGTATCGGGGGCGTTGCCCAAAAGTTTCTACGAGCTTCAGCAAACACCTCAGCGGTAAAAAATCGCAGCCCCCGAATTTCCGGAGGTGCTGTCTCCCCTTTTAACGGTTTCCTAAAACTCTGGGGACACGGGTTGGTAAGCTTTTTTCGATGAGAATCGATCCTTCAGCCCCCGCTTAGCCCGGAGCCAGAAACCCTTTGGGTTTTTGGCGCCATCTCCAAACTGCAGGGAAGGTCCTCTTTTGTTTTTTTCATGGACCTAAACTTCCTCCGGCCCGTTTCTGGAGTAAGGGGGGAAACGCTTCCCGCAGAGCCAACTGAAATGTCCTGCAAAAGACCGCCCTTCATTTAAAAGTGACACACCCCTCCCCCCCCCAGAAACCAAAGTTTAATCCCAAAAAAAAAGGTGCTTTTGCCCTTTTGGGTTCCTCAGATTTTTGGTATAAAACTACTCTTTGCCCAAAAGGCTCTAAAACTATCAATGTCCCCCCCACTAGGCTGAACTCGGAAAATTTTTAATTTTGGGCCCCTAACTCTATCACTTCCCGGGTGACTAACCCCCTGATTTTTACAAAAGGGGGAAAGGCCCGCAAAAAAAGTTTTTCCCATCTTTTCCCCTTTGTAGACCCTTTCCTGTTTTTGGCACCCCCCCTCTCTGTGCTGGGGCTGCCTTTTCCCCTACGCTGATTTTAACCTTTTCTTCCCGGGGGGGGCTTCCGGGTCGGGCACCCCTCCTCTCTCCCGCAGATTTTCCCTGTGGGCAGACCCCCTTTTCCCCTAGGGAGACTTCCTGTTGGCACCCCTCCTCTCGGGCCGCGGCCAACCCCTTCTTTCCCTACCAGAATCTCCTGCCCTTTTCCAGTCTCCCCTGGCGCAACCCCATTCTTCTAGCTTTTCCCCCGACTGGGGGGCCCTTCCCTGTTTTGACGCGTCCCCCCCTCTGGGCTGCCCGTCCGAAACACCGGAGGGAGGGATGTCCTGGGGGGAATCACCACTCCCGACACGGGGGGATGACCCGTTTTTGAGACCCGCCCCTTTGGGGTCTTTGCCCTTTCCCCATGGGGAAAACGTCCCCCGGGGCAAAACCTTACAGGGGAATTTTTGGGAGAGAGGGGCTTTTGGTTTTCCCTGCGACTCAACGGGAAGCCCTAGTTGCTTTGCTATACTTGCGCTTCCGAGCAAATGCCAGTGGGGGGGTTCCCCAGCGGGAAAAATTCCCCTAGCGAAAAAAGGAAGGGAAAGTACTCCTGGACTATGGCTAAAAGCACTGAAATAATTTGGGGAAGTCACTGTCCCCCAAAGGGATGGTGCTTTTAAATTTTTAGGGAAACTACATTTAGAAAAACCTTTTTTCCTTCTTCGACGCCCCGGGGGCATACCCCCAGCCCCGGCTTTTCCCAGGGGAAAAACAATATCCTAGGGTTCTCAAATCAGGGGGGAAAGAAAATTTCCCACTTGAAAAAAGAAAAATTTTGGGGGTGTGGTGGTTTGGGTTTGTGGGGGGGGGTGGTTTTGTGGGGGGGTGGGGGGGGGGGGGGGGGGGCAATTTCCGGGTGCCCCCACTCTGGCAAAAAACCCGCGCCCCAAAACGAGCAACAGTGGGGGGTGGGGCCACCAAAAAAAAAAAAAAAAAAAAAAAACCTATGGGGGGCCCGCCCCCCACTCGGGCAACCCCCGCGCTCCACAGCACAAAGCAACGGGGGGTTTGGGGCGGGGGGGAAAAAAAAAATTAAAACCTGACAAAAATCCGGAGGGGAAAAAAAAAAAAAAAGTGCCCCCAAACCCCCGTTAAAAACCCCCCGAAACTAAATTTAAAACCCCCCGGGAAAAAAAAAAAAAAAAAAAAACGGGCAAACCTTACAAAAAAAGGAAAAATTGGCAGCCCTGGGGGCAACAAAAAGGCAAGCCAAAAACGGCCGTACCTGCGGGGCCCCGGGCCCGGAAGGGGGGGCGGGCGCGGTCCTTTCGATTCCCCCGGTCCCACCTCGACCCCCCGGTCACCCCGGATTTTCCCTTTCCCAGGCCCCCAAAGGGACTCCCTAAAATAGAGTCACCCACCAACCACCCACAAAAAAAAACCACGAAAAAATTTTTAAACAAAACATTTTCCCAAAACAGACAGAACTGAACAGGAAACCCCTGAAAAAGGGAAAAATTGAAAACTTTTCGAGCCCTTCACATCCCAAACCCCCCCCCCAAATGTCACGACCGCCCCCTGAAGGTCTCCCCGGACGGATCAATCTAGATGGGAGTAAAGGGAGTGACTGCCTCACACGTGCAAGAGACCACAAAAGAAAAAAAATTACGATAAAAACACCCCTTTTTTTTCACACCAACCCGAAATTTCCAAATAAATTTTTTTCAAACCCCGCACACGCCCCAAACACAATTTGCTTTCCCAACCCCAAAACCCCAAAATCAAAATCCAAGCATTTAAATTCCCCCAACAGGGCACAATCACAATCAACCCTTTTTCAACCCCAATGCTTATACACAATTATAAAAACATTTCCAGCACCCTCCCTTTCCCCGGGTCTTGTAGTGCCCTACCCCCTGCCTCTCCCAAAGTCACGGGAGCACCCCGTCGCACTGGGTTTCCCCCAAAAACCGGGGTTTTTTTCGGTTTTAAAGAGAGTTGCTCAAGGCCGCCCCCCTTTGGGAAAAACCCCAAAAAACAGACGGGGGGGAGGGGGGCGCGCCCCGGGGGACGGGGGGGCGTCGGCCGGGGTCCCGAGGGGGATCGGGGGACCCGCCCACCCAAAAGTCCCCCGGGCTTTTCCACCGTCCGGGCCTCAACCATTTGCGTGGTCCCCCCACCAGTGCGTGGCCCCCCAACCCCCAGTGGGGGTTTTTCCCAACCATGCCCCGGCCCCAACCACGTGGGGGAAAACCAAACCAGGGGGCCCGTCCCAACCAGTGCTTTGCGGCCCGGGGGAAGTTCCCGGGGAGGGGGGGAAAAGGGGGTTAACAGCTAGGAAAAAAGGGAAAGGCGGGCAGGGAAAACCCCCCCCAGTCAGAAAAACCGGGGTTGGGGACACTTTGCTTTTTAAAACCCCTTAAACACCCTCGCTGAGGGGCCCAAAGGGGGGAAGGTTTTTTGGGGGCCCCCAAAACATACGTCAACACCCCGGCTTTCGGGGGCAAAAAAAAACCCGGGTGTTTAAACGTTGGGGGCTTTAAGGAACCGGGTGGGTGGGCATTTAAAATTTAAAAGGGGGCTTTTTAAACAAATAAAATTTACCTTTTTCCCCACCCCGGGGGGTTTTTTAAACCCTTTTTCCCTTTCAGGAAATTAAACCCTAAAAAAGGGCCCCGGGGGTTTCTTCTGCCCCCACATTTGAAAATTTTTTAAAAATTTTCAATGGAAAAATTTACCCCCAACTTTTAGGGAAACCCATTTCAAAAAACCCCAAATTTTCCCCCCCAAACGCATCCAAACGCAATCAGGGTTTCGCACGTTTCGCAAATTTTTAAAACTCTTTTCTTTGCCACACAAACAGCGGGGGCCGAAAAAAAATGTGGGGGCCCCGGAAATTTTGTGCCCGGGCCCGGCGAGCGAGCCAAAGCAATTTCCCAACCCTGTTTCACCAGGTTTCTCCCATCCCCCGACTCCCGCACACCCAAAATGTTTTAAAAAGGAGAAAGACTTTTAAGATTTTAATTTTTGCCCGGGCCATTTTTAAAAAGTTTAAATTTAAACCGGAAAAAGGGGTCCCCAAACAAAAATTTCTTTTTTTAATTTTTTGGGGAAAACCCAAAAAAAAAATTTTGCGAAAAAAGGGGAAAATTTTACCCGGGCTAACAAAAAAAAAAAAAAAAAACCAAAAACAACAAATAAACCACGAAACGGAGGGTTCCCAAAGCTCCCCGGGGTGCCCCAAAAAGGGGGTTTCAAACGACTCTCCTCCCCTCTTTTCCATCGGGGGAGGACAGAAAAGCGCAGATGGGGAAAAAAAAGATGAAGTGATGTTCCTCCTACAGGGCCCGCGGTAGGAAATAAGGTCCCCGACTGTACCTTCGCGAAAAGGTGAAAAACCAAGACTGGACCCGGCCCCCCGGGGCCATTTTCCCCTCGATTTGAAGAGAAAAGGAAAAAAAAAAAAAAAAAAACCAAAGGGCCCCCCCAAAACTTTCCAGCTACGTAAGGGTTGGGGGAATACCTCAACCCTTAAAGGGGGGGAAAACCTTGCAGTGCGGCAGGGGGGGAAAGACTTTTTGAGAGGCCGAAAACAGCCAGTAAAAGGAAAAAGATCCCAGCCACCCGGGGAAACCTGCAGGATAAATTCCCGGGGGGGAAATGGGAATTTAAGGGGGAGGGGGGAGAGAGAAAATTTAAACCCAACCCCTGGCTGAATTTACACCAAAGGTGCAACCTCACCACAAGCCACATTAAGGGACGGATATACGACAATAACGACGCCCAAACAACCAATGAAAAATTTTCCCAAACCCATCCTAGAGGGGTCTCGCCCTTTTTAGGCCCCCCTGAAAAAATATCGTGAAAAAACCCCCCCCTTCTTAAAAAAATCCTTGGGTTTCTCGGGGAGATTACGGGTTGCCCCTTTTGGGAACCTTGACGCATGTGCAAATCACAAAAAGGGGGAAACCCCCCCAAACCCCCCCAAAACCCTCTGGGGACCGACGGGGGGGAAACGAAAATTTTCCAAATTCAAACTTTCCCGATAAAATTTCCCACAGGGAGAAAACATTAATACACCATTCAAAAACAATAAAAACCCCAAACCCAACCCTCTGTGACCGACAGAGTAGAAAAACCCAAAAAAAACATTCCAGGGTTTGGTTAGTTTCCACAGGGAGATAATAATACTACATTTAAAAAACAACTAAGAAAACCCTTTCCAACAATGAAAAAAACCCAATCCAACCTTTGGGGCGATTCACTCCCTTTAAAAATCACTAAAAGTGAAAACTGTAAAAAAAACCCCCTGTTTTCAAAAACCCCAAAAGGGGATATAACCCTGGTTGGGGGGGAAGGGTCCCTCTGCTGATTTCTCCAAGGGCGACTACGGAGCTCGGCGGAATGCTTTTCCCCCGTTTTTGGGGGGGAAACCCCTTTTGGTTTTATGGGGGAAAATTTAAAACGTTTGACCCCGCAGTTCCACTCCCTAACTCTTGAGTCGACCCGACGGGCCGGATTTTGGTCCGGGCATTTGGGGGAGGATGATGACGCTTCCAGTACAAAACTTCCGGCCATACTTCTTTCCCGGGGACCCCCAGTGCCGCTCCAAAAACTGCCACGGCCTTGGGAACAGTAGGGGGGATCGAAGTCCCCCAAGGCCCGGGCGCCTTCGGGGAACCCGGGCGCGTTTGTCCACCACTACCAAATTTTAAACCCGGTGGCCGCGATTTGGATTTTTTGGGTAATGGGGGGCCCCCAGGTCCCACACCCACCCTTTCTGAATGGCCCCCCCCAACCGGGCACTGCCCTAGGGGGAAAAAAAACCCTCAAAAGGGGGCCCCTTTGGCTTGTCCTTGGCAGGGCATTTGCAAATGCGGCAGTACTGCCTTTAAACCCGAAATTTTTACCCCGGCCCAAAAAAAGAAGTCCCCGTCTTACTTTGCTCGAGAGTTTCCCCTTTGGAGCCCATGTGACCTGCCATTGGGGGAAATTTGTGGGGGCCGGGGCCCGGGGAACAGATTCTCCCAAAACTTTGGGGAAAAGCTGTTGCTTGGCCACCGTCTGCCTGAGTGGGGAAAAAACCCTTTAAAAAGGCCCCTTGGGGAAACTTGGAAAAATCACCTTTTTGGGGTCGGGGAGACCCAGTGGGGGACGAATTTTTCCCCCCCCCCCACCAGTTTTTTCGCAAGGGGGGTTGGGCATCCAAAGGGCCCCGGCCTGAAGGGACGATGGAAAACAGGGGGCCCGGGCCCTTTCAAGAACCGCGGGGCGGGTTCCTGGGGAAAAAAACGGGGACGCAATTTTCCCGCTCCTGCCTCTTAGCGGGGGGCGGGTGGTATTTCCCCCACACGCCTGTTCGGGGAATCCGGAGAACCCGGGCTGCTGGGGTCCGTCCGCAAAGGTGATAGTATTTCCCTTAAGGGAAGGGGAAAAACAGGGTCCCCCACCGCGTTTGGGCCCCTACCCGCCACAAAAAGAGGGGGGGTGGAGATTGAAAAGAAATAAAGAAAAGGGCGGGGGGGGAGGGGAAAACCCCGCCTCCAACCCCCAACAAACAAACTAGCCGCCCCCCCGGGCCTTTTAAAAAAGGGAAGGGAAAAAAAAATTTCCTTTTTCCACAAAAAACCGGGGATGCCCCGAAACCCTGATGGGGTCGCCAAGGAAAACCAACAAAAGAAAAAAAAAACCGGGGACTCAGTACACCAAGAAGCTGGGAGGGGAAAAAACGTTAGCCCCAGGCGCGGGGGGGATTCGGGGGAAAGGGCTTTTTCCCCCCGATACTGGGGGGCCTTTAAAGGGCCAAACTTTCCCAATGGGGGGCCCGGGGGGCGACCACCAAAAAAAAACCAAAAAACCGGGGGGGGTTTCTGAAATCCCCCATTAAATGCCTGCCGTTTTTCACCTCGCTAGGGGGTTGTTTGGCGCCTTATTGGGCCCCTAATTCCCGTGGGGGCTTTCCCGTCCCTATTTTTTCCCATGCCCCTAGCTTTTTCGAGGGTTTAAACAAAAACCTCACGGTTTTTTTTTTTTTCGCAGCCGCGGGAAAACCTGAGGGGCTGTTTTTCCCCCCTATAGGGTTTCCCCAACTCTGGGGAAAAACAGTGTTGGGAAGCTTTGTTAAACAGATTTCCCCCACTCCGCTTTTGCCAACTGACGCCTGACCCTAGCGTTTTGCGCAAAGGCCCATCCCAAATTTCACGAAGGGTTTATCCCTTGGTTTTTTTTCAAGGGGCCTTAAAATTCCCCCGGGTTTTTGGGGGTAAGGGTGGGGGGGAAAAAACTTAAAAGCGAGCCAACTGCTTTTCTGCATAAAACGGCCTTCATTTTGAAATGAGCCCCCCCTCCCTTGCAGTTTCCCGAAAAATCCCAGAGAAAAAAGGGGGCATGGCCTTTTTTTTCCTCAGACAATTGTTTGAACTTGCAAAATTTGTCAAAAGCTCTAAGAACATATCCCAAAGTTTTCCCCAAAAGGTCTGAAACCTGGGAAACTTTTTTTTTGGGCCCCCTATTTTTTAAACACTTGGGCCCGGTTTACTAACCCCCGGGTTTACAGAAAGCGGGGAAACCCCCCGGGAAAAAAAGTTGGGCCCCTCTCTTCCCAGAGAGCCTCTTTTCTGGGAACCTCCTCCTGTGCAGAGCTTTCCCCCTTTTTCCCATTTCTGATCAACCCTCCCGGGATGGGTTCCCTTTTTGGGAGCCTCCCCCCTCCTGCGCAGGGGTTTTTCCTTGGGGCCCGCCTCTTCCCTAGCAGAGCTTTCCCGGTTTTGGGACCTCCCCTCTGCGCAGCATTTGGGGCCCCTTTTCCCTACGCAAAATTCCCCCGGGTTTCTTCCTCTCTGTGCAACCTTTCCCTTTTTATCAAACGCTTCCCCACGGGGGCCCTGTCTGACAGGGGTTTCCCCTCGTCGCTGGCGCTCCCGAAACATCAGGACAGAAGTGATGTCCGGGGGGGGATTCACCACCCCCCGACAAAGGGGGGATGACCCTCTGACCCGTTCCCCTTGGGGCCGACCCTTTCCCCTGAGGAAAGTCCCCGGGGGGGGGGGATACTCCTTTTTAGGGGGGGAAACATGGAGAAGAGGGGGTTTTGGGTTTTTGCCCACTCAACAGAAAACCCATAGTTTGCTTCGATTTAATTCTCTGACGTTCCCAGAGGGGAAGTCCTTCGGGGGTTTAGCAGGGGAAAAACCCCCAGCGGAAAAAGGGAAAAGGGAATACTCGCTGGCTATCGGCTACAGCATGGGAAAAAAGTGGAAGTCACTGTTGTCGGAAAAAAAATGGGCTAAAGTAGGGCTACATTTTGAAAACCTTTTTTCTTCGCGCCCGAGTCGCCAAAACCACCAGCCCGGACGTTGCCATGACAAAAAATACCCCTTTGGTTCTCAAATACCCGGGGAAAGACAATTTTCCCCTTGAAAAAGATTTTTTGGGGTTTGGGGGGTGTTTTATATGTTGTGTGTGGGGGGGGAAGGGGGGGGGGAAGTTCCGGGTCTCTCCCACTCTGGCAACTACCGCGCTCCCCCAGCACGAGCAACAGTTTGGGGGGGGCTCACCCAAAAAAAAAAAAAAAAAATATTCCCCCGGGTGCCCCCCCTTGGCAAAACCCGCCTCCCCAAACCAAGCAACCCGTGCTGTTTGGGGTGGCCGGGGGGAAAAAAAAAAACTGACAGAATTTTCCCGGTGAGAGGAAAAAAAAAAAGTGCACTAAGTCCGATACAAAAAACCCCCCGTACTCAAAACCCCACCCGGTTTAAAAAAAAAAAAAAAAAAAATTTGGGGTAAATTAACCCAAAAAGAATTTGGGAGACTGGCGGCCAAAACAAAAAAAGGCTTAAAATTTTCGGCCGTTTCCTGCGTGGGCAACCCCGGGGGAAGGAGGGGTTTGGGCGCGGTCGATTTCCCCCCCGGGCCCAAACCCCCCTCCCCGGTCCTTAAAAGGTTTTTTCCTTAAGGGCCCCCAAGACTCCCTTCACGCTAAAAGTCCCCCCCACCAACCCCCCAGAACAAACACGAAAAAACTACCAAACATATACAAAAAAAAGAAAGAACCCCGGACCCCCTTTTCTCGCGAAACGGGGGGAGACAGTCAGAGGGCCTTCCATCCCGGACGAGCCCCCACAAAATGTCACGGGCCGGGCCCCTGAAGGCCCGCCCTTACAGGGTTTAATTTTAGAGGGGGAAATGGGGGTGACTGGGCCTCACACGGGCCCCGCAAGAGGAAACCCCACAAAAAAAAAAACGATTTCAAAACCCCATTTTTTCACACCAACACCGCAATTTAACCAAAAAAATATTTTAATCCACGCACCAGCACAAACCCATCAAGCTTCCTAAACCACACAACATGCACAAAACACAATCAAGCATTTTTTTTTACCCAATTGGGACAATCAAAAAACAAACAATTTTAACACTTTGGGCTTAAATTCCCCCCAATTTTAAATAAAAAATTTTTTAGCACCCCCCTTTTTTCCCCGGGCTTTTGTGCTCTTCCCCCCCTGCCCCTTTCCCAAAAACACGGGGGCCCCTGTCGCAAGGGGCCCAAAACCCGGGGCGGTTCTTTTAAAGGGGAGTTGGGTCAATAGGCCGACACCCTTGACCGCACAAACAGACGGTGGGGGGAGGGGCTCCCGGGGGAAAGGGGGGGGCCGGTTCCCCCCGGAAGGGCCCCAAAAAAAGGGGATCAGGACCGTTTCCCCCAAAGGGGCCAAGGGCCCGGGCTTTTTTTCCAAACCCGTACGGGCCTCAACCATGGGGTGGGCCCCCCCCCCCCCCCGGGGGGGGGGGGCCCCAACCCCGTGCGCGGGACCAACCATGCGCTCCCAACCACGTGCGTTACCAACCAGTGGCATCCCAACCAAAAATGCGTGGGTCGGGGAAGTTTTTTCCCCCGGGGGAGGGAAAAGGTAAAAGCTAGGAAAAAAGAAAGGCGGGGACTGGAAACCCCGCATCAGGACCGTTTTTCAAAATGCTTTTTAAACCTTAACGCCACCGCCTTTGGGGGGGGGCGGAGGGGAGGGCTACTAAATTCACCCAAAACTTAAACCAAAAACAGCCCCAGCATAATGCGGCAAACCATTCCCCAAAACGGAAGTTTTTAAAGTCCCAATTTTGGAAGCAGGTAAGGGGACGGGAAAATTTTTAAAAAAGGCTTTTAAAAATCCAAAAATGGAAATTTTCCTTATCCCTTCCCCCCCTCCGTTTTTCATTTTTCCCTTTTTTTTGGGGAAATTAAAAAAAATTAAAGGGGAAACCCTGGCTTTACTTTTGGCCACCACTTTTGAAATTTTTAATAATTTTAAATTTGGGACAAAAAAAATCCCCACATGGTTAAAGGCTAAACCTTTTCAAAATTTAAAACTTTTTCCCCCCCCCCGCAAACCCATAACGACTTAAACATGGGGGTACGCAAAGGGTCGGGGAACATAAAATGTTTTTTGGGACACACAAACAGAGGTGGGGCCCAAAAAAATGTGACCCCGGGGAAAATTTTGACAGGGGCGGAAAAGAGCGAGAAACCCAAACAAGTCCAACCCCGAATTTAACCCGTTTCTTTTCCCCATCCCCGCCCACTTTCCGCAAACACCCAAAAGATAAAAAAAAGGGGAAAACTTTTTTAAGAAAAATTTTTTCTGGCCCGGGGGTTTAAAAATTGAATTAAAAAAAGGAAAAAAAATTTGGGCTCAAACAATTTTTTCCTTTTTTAATTTTTAAAACCAAAAAAAAATTTCGCAAAAAGAAAAAGAATTGGGCCGGCCCAAATAAAAAAAAAAAAAAAAAAAACAAACAAATAAACCCAAAACTGAACCCTTTCCTCCCACCCCGGGGTGACCCAAAAAAAAGGGGGGTCATTTTCTCTCAAAAACCCCCCCTGGTTTCCCGTCGAGAAAGGGCAAACAGGCAGATTGGGGGAAAAAAATGAAATGATTTTCTCTCTCCTACAGGCCGATGTAGGAAATGAAAAGGGAACCCACTGTTTCCTTTGACGATTTTGGGGAAAAAAACCAAGACCCCGGGGCCGGCGCTCCCCGAGACAAACTTCCGCTCGATTGAAAAAGGGGAAAACCTGCCCCCAAACCATGGCGGCCAAAAAAATGCCCCGCTACGTTTACCCTTTTTGAATACCTCAAAACCAAGAGGGAACCCTTTCACGTGGGGGGAAGGTGGAAAGGGAAAAAGGTGAGAGGGGCCCTAGGATAAAAGGCAGCCAGTACAAAAAAAAAAGACCCAGCCACCCGGGGAACCGGGAGGATGAATTGCACGGGCCCATGGGAAATTAGAGAAGGGGAAAGAGAGGAAAGTAAAAACCCAAACCCGGCTGAACTACCCAAGGTTTCAACCCACCACAAGCCAAAATTAAGGGACGGAAAAATACGACAATAACGGACAAAAAACCCAAAAATTTAACCCCCAATTTCCCCATCCTAAAAAGGGGGCAACGGCCCTTTTGGCCCCTCGTGACAAACTCGTTCAACCGGGGATTTCGGACATCTCCCAATGGCAAAAACATTCTTGTCGGTTTCCCATGATATTCCCGGGACCCCAGTGGGGTCCACGTCCGTTTTAACATCCCGCTAACTGGCATTCCCGTCTGGGGCAAAATCTTTTCGTAAATTTGGAAACCCCGGGAAAAATTTCCAAAAAGGCAAGGGCCTCCCTTCAAAATTTCCCCCCAGTTTGCTCAATACTGCCAACACATGGGGATCAAGCATCGCAAAATCACCCCCCTGTGGCCCCGTGCAAACGCAGAGACGGAACGTTTCATGCGCACCATCAAGAAAGTCATCAAATCATCTACCCTTCCCAACTTCAAGCAGGAAATGTACAAATTTCTACTTGACTACCGCACTACCCCTCACTGCACCACCGGTGTTTCCCCTGCTACCTCCCTCTTTAATCGCAATCTGAAGACCAAACTACCCCAACTCCCAGCACAATGCCATGATGCTGACCAGGAAATGCTCGTCAGAGATGCACAGCAAAAATCAAATATGAAGCGCTACGCTGACGATAAGGCATACATCAAGCCTTCATCCATAACTGTAGGTGATGCTGTACTCCTGAAGAATCCCCATCCTTCTAAAGCTGACACTCCCTACCAGCCAACCCCTCTTGTGGTCATCGGCAAGAAAGGATCAATGATCACAGCCCAGCGAGGACAACAAACTGTCACCAGAAACAGCAGTTTCTACAAAAAGTCTCCACGATTTCCATCTACTGCAGAGACTGAACCTGACCCTCCTCCTGAGCTGAATGAAGATGAAGCTGAATTCCCTACAACCTCAGACACTCCGCAGGCGCACACCACACCCAACAATTACTCTCATAACACTCACACGCCTGTAGTTGAACCCAGAAAATCCAAACGCACAATCCGAATGCCCCCCAAATTTGATGACTTCATCATGTGATCTTGTCTAATTTAGTGAAGTGAAAACATAATTTTCACATCTAGTTGCAACCACATTTCCTGATAGGAGACGTTGCAGTGCACATGACTGTTATTTCAGTTGCATTTCTGTAGGTGCACATACCCAGTGTTCTCTCTGCACTTACAAGATTAACATTTGTTATTTGTTATTATGTTGGTTTAACAATGTATTCACAACCGTTATTCACATATGTAGATTTATTCTCTACATTATTCATTTGAGAGGGAGAGAAGAAAAAAAAATAATTGATATTAAAAAAAAAGAAAAAAAAAGGAGTTTAATGTCTGAACAGTTAAACATAATTAATCAAACATGAAAAGTTGGACCATTCACTTTATCTTTATATCTCACTTTGTTAACTTGAATTCCTTTTCAGTGAAACCGAAAAACTGTTTAAAACATTCTTACACTATTTTACTTTCAAGAGTAAATCAGATACTTGTGAAAAGTTAAATGGAAATTTTGAGATGTTTGTCCATCTAATTTTAATTTCACTTTTCATCCAAGGAAGGAGGTGATGTAATATATTACTTAGTCTGCAATCTAAGGGACGTAATGATTTGCTTACATTATTATTATTATGGGGAGAGTAACCCCCCTTGAAGGTTTCTAGGAGATGGATCATCAACGGCTCCAATAAAAAAAACATCAAACTGTTCAGCGCAGTGTTTATCACATTTATCAGTGTGATTGATCAGGATGAACAACATGCAATAATAACTAAAACGGTCACTACATTATACTCTGTTTGCTGGAGGGCCGGTTTTTGCAAGTTAAAAACCCTCCTCTGTCTGCTAAGCAGGAAATGGCCACCTGATTTAGTTACGATGGTGGGAGGAGAGGGTTGAACCTTCACAGGTCTTTCGGCCCTAAGGCGATATCACTTTTAACTTTTGACCAAGCCCAACGGTTCTGCTGCATAACCGTTTCGGCCGTGAGGTTCAAGAGGTCGGGTCGAATCCGTTGGCAAACGGATTGTGGTTTACCGTAACTACGCATTTGAACCAGCAGCAATATACCTGTTTCGACGTGTCCACTCCAGACCCACTAGTATAAATTTCAAACGAGTGCATCCCATGGTAAGTTAAGGAACAAAAGTGTTCTAAAGATACATGGGCTTAGTGAAGATGTGTTGCATGCAGTGCGATAAACAGTGTATGTATCTCTTCTTTCATATCATTAAAAAGATAATTTGACAAGTGTAGATCTGTCCAGGTCATTGTAATAAGCCTTTGATTCCTTTTTAATTTATTCCAAAACGCATACGTCTTCGCCTATTTATTCCCATCATCGTGCACACCCACTCGTACGCCAAATCAATAACATACTAATAAAATTTGAAAGACAGGTATTGACAGTAATTAGCCATGATAACTGCAGTATTAACAAAACACGTATTGTTTAGAATATATCTTACGATTGGAGTTTTTTTTCTTGTGACTTTTACAGACATCTGAACATCACGTGTTGTTGTTTTTTCTTTTGGTCTTTTTCATGGATGTGCAGCCATAAACAATCTAACGTTATCTCTCTCTCTGTCTCTGTCTCTCGCAGCCATGACCCTCCAATACAGATCCAGGCCGGAGACGAAATCCGAACCACGTGCGAGTTTTCCTCTCAGTACAAGTCGGAGACCACCTTCTATGGAGGATCCACCAGTGATGAGATGTGCTTTGCTTTTCTGACAGTGTACCCACGTGAAGCCCTCACACTAAGGAACTGCGTCGGCTACAAAGATGAATCATTTTGCTCGGTTGGTGTTTAGAGCAGTTTATCTCTGATAAACCGTCCTCATTGCCCATACCCCCCCCCCCCTCCTCCTCCCTCCTTCCCCATCCCTGCTGCCACTTCCCATGCCTTCTCTTTCCCTGCTGTTCCTTCCCCTTCCACCCCCCCCCCCCCCCTCCCATTTCACCTTCCCCCACCTAACATGTCCCCGTCCTCCTCACCCAGTCCTTCTGCCACTTTGTATCAGACTTGTTTCGAATCCCCTTTGGGGAAAAGTGTATGAGCTTGAGGTTGAACCCAATACCTTCTTAACTTCTGGCTAACATTCTCTCAACTGACCTGTACTGGCCAATAATAAATACGACGTTTTTTTTTTAATTCTATAAGAAAGACAATCGCGAAGGATATTTGGCATGGCTTCGAATTTCGACATCACTTAGCTTTGCAATATTGTCGCATTCAAATGCGACTAATGGGACTAGCAAAAGAAGTGGTTCACAGTCAAACTATAGTGTATGCTAATAAGGCACCATACTATATTTGGAGAAGGTCAAACGAAAAGTATTGATTCGTTTGAGGAGCAAGAAGTCAGGCAAACAGACAGACAGGTAGAACACCCTTGATATATGATATGTCCCTTCTTCATTGGGGTTGTTTGATCATTGGCATAACTCTCAGTCCCTTCAGTCTGGCTCTCCATGCAAAATTCAATCTGTCATTGTCCCCGTGCCGGTAGTTCCTGCAGAGCTAACATTATTGTCACGTGAAAACCTGCAAGAGAAGACTCAGCACTGTGCTGGGATCAGTAGCCTTCGTTTTCTTCCTCTCAAGCCTTGACCAACCTGTTGAGCTGATGGATCAGTCAGGCATCCACGAAAGACTCTTCCTGGATCATTTCTTACCTTTTCATTCATCAAGTTTTCTAGCTAGAATGCATGCGCACTTTTGCGCCATATCTGAGCAGGCGTGGCGCAGACGTGGACCAGCCCACAAGCAACGAAGCCTTAGCAATGAGGATTGACACTGAAATTGTTCCGTTGTTCCATACTTACACACAACACTATTGGTGAAACTCTAGCCCTGATGATGACGGTTCTTGAGTCGCAGAACATACTTTGACAGCACGTCAGCCTTGTGCAGTGGACATTTGATGAGTTCTAACTGCGGAATATTTTCTGTGAGAAGCAAACCCTCTGACACACGCAAAACTGGAAATGGTGTGTTGTCCCACGTGCACCCTCCAGCTACCCCATACGGTGTAGTGGTTAGAGTCGCAGATTGTCTTAAAGGTCAGGGGTTTGATTTCCATTACAGGCATTTGTTTGTGGGAACCTTTGGCCAAAGCCGTCTCTACTCAGGGATGAATGCCTCATAAGCTGATTATAATGGGTGTGTCTTTTAGAGTCTTATTGAATTTGCTTGACAAATAAAGCTAACGTCTGTATTCCTTCGGTATGGTTGACGTTGGATGTCTTATGACAGAAAGTGTAATGTATAGTTCTTTGGTGTGGTCTCAGACCAGAATCGAACTGCAGAGCATCATCGTTATCGCATAGTGTATAGTTCTTTGGTGTGGTCTCAGACCAGAATCGAACTGCAGAGCATCATCGTTATCGCATAGTGTATAGTTCTTTGGTGTAGTCTCAGACCAGAATCGAACTGCAGAGCATCATCGTTATCGCATAGTGTATAGTTCTTTGGTGTAGTCTCAGACCAGAATGGAATTGCAAAGCAGCATCGTTATCGTTCTTATCCTCGCTGATC
>CM031620.1:40712418-40717418 GCA_018398815.1 Conus ventricosus
AGTGCAGTGAGAAAAAACATCTAATATCTTTTCTTGCCTGACCCATATGTTTTCAAAGTTTGTGGACAAGAATTTCGACATTTTTTGAAAAACGCCCCTATAGGTGGATGCGAGACGCGCAAAGGAGGGTAGCTCTTGGCCTTGTGACTTCCATCCCCATAGAAACGATGATGTAAACGTCAAAGGCTGTCCTTGATACAGATATTACTTTAACAGATAGGTCCGCGTTTAAAGGAAGGGGGCACAGTGAATGTATTATGTATGAATGTATGTATGCATGTATGTGTGATGCATGTGTGTATGTATGTATGTATGTATGCATGCATGCATGCATGTATCTGTGTGTGTGTGAAGGTCCTCGTTTAAAGGAAGGGGGCACAGTGAATGTATGTATGTATGTATGCATGCATGTGTGTATGCATGTGTGTAGGTATGTATGAATGTATACATGCATGCATGCATGCATGTATGTATGTGTGTGTGAATGTGTGAGTATATATATATATAATATAATATATATATATATATATATATATATATAATATATATATATATTGTGTGTGTGTGTGTGTGTGTTGTGTGTGTGTGTGTGTGTGGTGTGTGTATGTATGTGTGTGTGTGTGTGTGTGTGTGTGTGTGTTGTGTGTGTGTGTGTGTGTGTGTGTATGTAGTATGTATGTAATATGGATGTACGTATGTATGTGCCTACATATCTATCTGTCTCGTTTGTGTGTTTATCATAGGTAACTAGGTATAGTGGTCACATTAATAGATGGGGTTGGTGGCGTTTGGAAATATTGGGCAGGCAGTGAACCCTCTATGACGAAATTGAAACTGGACTTTTCCTCTGTTCCAGCACTGTACTTTTTGGCTCAACTCCTGTCGTGCCCACCCGAACCCGCCTGTCCCACATGTCCTGAGTGCACCACCACCACCACCACCACCACCACCAACTACAACAACAACAGGAACGACAACGGTGATGACACGGGAGATGCTACGTCTGTGGTGCCAGGCCTTCTCTCCGCGGCTGTCCTTCTGATCGCTTCTTTTGTCTTCAACTGATACATGTCCGGAGAGACAGACCAGGATTAGACATAGAATTTAGCTAGATTTAGAAGATGATCTAATTGCAAAGTGAGGCGACTGCAGGCGGAAATCTGAACAACTTTTAGAAGGTGTTTTTAAGGCTCCGCCGAAAAACGTGGACAAACGAATCATAAGACAAAACACGACGCGTTTCGACCACATAGGTCTTCTTCAGGCAAGCTACGTAACGCTCAGGACAGCGAAAATGAACGAAAGTACAGTGCTGGAACAAATGAAAAGATGGGCGTTGAATGTAATCAACGCCCATCTTGCGCCAAATTGGATGAAGATACGCGACTGCTCGTTCATTTTCGTTGTCCTGGGTGTTGTGTATCTTGCTTGAAGAAAACCTACGAGTTGGAAATGCGTCGTGGTTTTTCTCATGATTCGTTTGTTTACGTTTTTGGGCGAAGCCTTAAAAATACTGTTTAAAAATAGATTTAGAGGGTAGGATTTGACTGGGTCGGACAAATCACACACTGAGATATTCAGGAAGAGGGATGACGGTGGAAAAGAGCATCTCTAGTATTAGAAGGACCACTGTTGAAATGACGTCACATACATGACGGACAGTGGGAAAGACCCTTAAGTTTCGGGCAACTGAAATAAAAACTTTCCCAAAGAAAACCGACCCCCCCCCCCCCCCCCCCACCACCATCTTTCGGGTCCTTTCTGTGGCTATCCCCTCCCTTACCGCGCTACATTCCTGTTCACAGTTACACCCAGTGTGGCTCTATCTCCACCCTAGACCAGCACTCCACGGAGAGCTGGCAATGTCAGGGTACTACAAGGTCACACACCAGAGGAGGCCCCGTGGATGGAACTAACCTGTGGCTGAAGTCATGGTGTTTTATAGATTTCTTGTGCACGTTGTTGGTTGGAATATAAGACATCGCTTCTAAAGAAAGAACGAAAAAAAAAGAAGAAAAAAAACAACAAAAACTTAGCCAAGTGTTGCCTTATTTTCTCTGCCGTTCTTTTTGTTTCCTTGGTTTATTTTCTTACCGGCAAGGAAAAGTTTTAATGTCGTGGTTTCTTTGCTTTCCTGCAAACATGTTTCTTTTTTTGTTCTTCTTCCCCGTCAACAACACGGTGAATGTTTTTTGTTGTGATTTTTTTAATTATCGTTTGGATTAGGGAAGCGATAAACAATACTGTGTAAAGAAAGAACGTTTACATCAGAATTTGTCATATGACAATTTATTTTATGAAATCCATTATCTTAATATGTTCTGTGAACATATACATATTCTAGGTAAATTCTGGAAGCAGTGGACTTTGGGGTGTTTTTTGTTTGTTTGTTTGTTTTAGAAATCTGTCACGTTGATGGCGTAGCAGACTGAGAAGCGGTTTCATAACATTTCAATCGCTGCCTCAACATTCGTTGAACTGAATTAGAGATTGAAAAAAAAAAAGATGGAACAGTATATCCAGTCTGAGTGGGGCTATAAGGCGTATTTCTCAAGTTACTCTTCCAACGCAAGAGGAGTCCGCAATACTGTTTAACAACAACTTTGAATTTAAGGTTAAGCAAATTGTTAAGGATGATTCTGGAAACTTTCTCATGATACATGTTGAGATACATAGGAATGATTACCTTTTAGTTAATATATATGGGGCCGAATAGAGATGACGCAGAATTTTACAATTGTCTCAAACAAAAATTGTTGGGCTTGGTAAAGAAAATATTATAATAGGTGGGGTTTTTAATCTGGTCCTTGACCCTTCTAGAGATTATCATAATTACAAACATATAAATGATCTTCACGCAAAACAGCTCTTGAAAACATGATCGAAAATCTAGATATTTGGCGGAACTAAACCCAGAGTGTCGCCGTTTTACGTGGAGGAGTATTAATCCATTTCAACAGGCAAGGCTAGATTTCTTTTTGATACCAGACACAGTTGTTTCTTATACTGATGAAGTAGACATTGAATCCGGTTACAGGACAGATCACTCTGCTGTGTTATTAAAGCTAAAATTTAGTTAAGACATAAAGCGCAACACTCGTCTCTGTTGAAAGATAAGTCATATTTAGATGAAAATTAATGCTGTGATTGAAAACGTTGAAGAAGAATACTCCAAAATACAACAAAATATTAATGAAACAGACGAAAATTACAATTCTCAATTTCTGATGATCTGTTTCTCGATTTCCTGTTAATGAAAATAAGGTCGAAAAACAACTGCTTATGCTACTGCGAATAAAAGAAAGAGTAATGAAGAGGAAAAACAATTAGAGCAAGACGTTATTAAATTAGAAAACAAAAAAGAAAAGAATACTGACGATGATATTAAAGTCATTAACAAGAAAAAAGAACGACTGTCGGATATCAGAGGAAAACGAATAGAAACAGTTTTGTTAAAATCACGCGCTAGATGGATAGCAGACGGGGGAAAGTTAGTAGTTATTTTTGTAAATCTCGAAAAACGGCATTACATCAGTAAAAACATGGCTAGACTTATTGATAAACAAGTAATGTTTTAACAAATCAAAAAGACATACTGAAAGAAGAATATAGTTTCTATAAAACATTATACACAGAAAATGCTGTAGAAAATTGTGATATAAAAGATTTTGTGGAAGACATCCCCCATTTTAAATGAAACAGAAGCAGCGACTTTGAAGGTCTTATTACATTGGAGGGAAACGACATATGTCTTAAAGACAATGAAAAAAACATAAAAGGCCCGGTTCCAATGGCTTCACTACTAAATTCTTTTAAGTCTTTTGAAACGGATTGGTGTATTTGTCGTTAGAGCATTAACTGCAAGTTTCAAGAAAGGAGAACTGTCGTGTGTACAAAGAGAGGGAATCATTACATGTATACCAAAAGGTGATAAATCCAGGCAGTGTATAAAAAAAACTGGAGACCTAAATTTTTCTGTTAAATGTCGTTATAAGATAGGATCCTCTTGCATTGCCAACAGAATAAAATCTATGTTGCCTGAAATCATAAGTGAAGATCAGACCGGATTTATTAGAAATAGATACATCGGCGACAATATCAGATTGACATTTGACACTATATCCTATTAGATGAAAAAGATCTGCCTGGTTTGTTGTTAAACTTAGACTTTGAAAAAGCCTTTGATTTTGATTAATTTGGAATTTATGTCTAAAGTCCTAAAAGCATTTGGTTTCCAAAATGATATCTGTAGATGGATAAGCATATTCTACAAAAATATTAAGTCTTGTGTTATTGTGAACGGACAGGGTTTTACATTGGTTCGATATTTAAAAAAAAGGATGTCGACAAGGAGACCCAATTTCACCATATCTGTTCGTAATTTGTGTTGACATATTAGCCATTATAGTAAGGGAAAATCAAGATATTCGGGAATCAGAATGGACGAAACTGAATTTGAGATATCTCAATATGCTGATGACACTGAGTTCTTACTCGCAAGGGATAAGAAATCCTTTGAAACTTGTATTGAAGTTCTTTTAAGATTTGATTGTGTCGCAGATCTTCAAATGAATTTGAGTAAAACGAGCGCAGTTTGGCTTGGAAGTGTAAAAAAATAGTCAAAACCACTACATGGACCACTTAGGAATGTACGGAATCCACCAAACTTCAAATACTTGGTACATGGCTCACAAATGACTTGAAAGATTGCATTAAAATATCATACGCAGAAAGACTAGCAGACGTAAGTCATTTGTTCAAAATATGGGTAAAACGCCAGATTACGCCCCTAGGTAGAACAGCAATTTTGAATCCATCATCCTTTCAAAGCTGACTCATCTTTGGCTGTTTCTACCAACCCACCAGATGTTTTCTTTCAAACATGCCGGAAAATATGTTACAAGTTTGCGTTGAATAAAAAAAACGAGAAAATATCAGTCGAATAACAGCGTATAAAAGCATACGGAATAGAGGTATTGGTCTTCCTGATGTAAAAACCT
>CM031620.1:40722418-40724918 GCA_018398815.1 Conus ventricosus
CCTCATGATGATTTGCTTGGGGAAGAATAGAGAAAACAGGGCGAAGACAGCACAGTGGACTAGAAAGGCAGAAAGACAGTCAAGGGCAATAAAGACAGGAGAGAGAAATGTGAAAATATTTTTTCTTCTTCTTCTTCTGCGTACGCAGGCTGATACTCCTGCGGACACTCCCTGTATAGACAGGCAGGCAGGTATCAATCCTATCTACTCAACAAAGGGAATGGAGTTTTTGTGTGTATGACCGTTTTTTATCCCGCCATTAAGGCAGCCATACTCCATCATCGGGGAAGGTGCATGCTATGTGTAACGTGTCATCCATACCAACGGCCAAACTGGCCTTCTCTTCCGAAAGTTGGTGATGGTATTTACGTGTGTGCAAGATATTATGCGTGCGTTCACACACGGAACCTCGGTTTATAGTCTCATTCGAAGGACTGTATGGGGAATGGAGTCAGAACCAATGTTAACTCCGAGGGAAAAATCCCCCTGTACCGAAACGGCCCGGCGGAGATTCGAACCCGCAACCCTTGGATTACGAGTCCGGCGCTCTAACAACTGAGCTATTCCGGCCCCCAAATGTGAAAATAATACTAAAGAAATACGGAATTGGAGAGTGAAAGAGAATAACATAAAGAGGAAACTGCTAGCATAGAATTTCATGAAGATGTAGTAATGAGTCACCGACACCAATCACGAAACACACACGTACATGGAGACGCGCATATTAACACACGTCTGTGATGCATGCATTTTTGTAATGGCATGTCAATGATAGGCCTTTCCAAATATCTGACTGAGGACGGTCCAGTTGTTTGTATAATGAGTAGGCCAAACAAAGCATCTAACAGTAAACCAAAAACACAAGGAAATATGTAAAATCTGTGACAGGCATAATCTTATCATGTTCAGTCTTCAGGACATGAACAGACTTCGTTCAGATATTTTCTACATTAAGTAATTAGATTAATATCACACACACACACACACACACACACACACACACACACACACACACACACACACACACGCACGCACGCACGCACGCACGCACGCACGCACGCACACACACAAAACACACCTGTCCCCCTTACCATCCCCCTCACCTTCAGCATTTGCATACCCACCAAGTAAACGAACCAAGGTTCAAACTGGGAGTCACATGGCCACACGCATTCAAAGGCACACATACATCATTTAAGAAAAAACAACGGCTTGTCATACACCCTTCACAACAGAATGTGTTGCTGGAATATTTGCAACACGCACATCGAGGATAACTCACTGCAAAGATTGAACTGCAGCGTAACTCTGTTATTGATGAAAAGATTAACTGAGTATCTGCTATTCAGGATATCAAGAAATGAAATGAAAATGTCAGTGACAAAAAAAAGATACCAATTATTCGTTATCCTCAGTACATCAATGACCATTTCTCGTCCGTTTTCTTTAAAACTTTATGCCATCAGCCTTCACCCCACCCCCCACCCCCACACACACACATCTCTCTATCTATCTATCATCTATTCTTCTCTATCTATATCTTTGTGACGGGTCTCCGACGCTCCCCCATGTTATTAAAATATGATTTTCATATTCAGGGATGCAGGGGGTTATAGACAGAAGTATTTACGCTTTCACAACCAAAATGCGTTCTTGCATAGGCACACGCACTCTGTCACTCACATCGAGCCCGCATAAAGGTGACGGGAAACCAATAACATTTCATAGAAAATAATCAACTTTATTTAACTTGACTCTGAGCCCCCACCCATCACTACACTACACAACACAACTATCTGTATCATACAACAATGTAAACATCATACAGACAATCTCATAAATCGCATCCCCTTTCCTTCAATTACTCTTCATTAACCAGGAAAGACAATATTCCACTATTCCGTTTGCACACTTATAAACTTAAGAGCAATAAAGCGTCCATAACTTGCCAGCATTCCTTGGTTGACCGTCAGTTTCTCTCATCCCACTGTGCGACCACGAGCTGAAGCTGCCACACCGTTGTGTCCTCCCGATTGGCCAAATCCCAGTTGGGGGACACTGGCAACGTAGCTTGAGTCGCACCCTCACACCGAGTCTCCCGGACTCCACCACACTTCGCCCTCTCCACGGAAAGGGCTCCTGTCGGCCTCTCCCACAGGTCTTCTCTGGCTGCAAACACCCCACCGTTGTCTGGCAGCTCCCTGTCTAGGCTCCAACAGGCTGACACGTCTTGCTGTCGACCGTCCCCACACGGGAGACAATTCTTCTCGTCGTCGGCTCCGAGGCTACAGCAACCTCCACTGTCTTACGTCCCAACCCAGGACACAACGAGGCGACAGCTAACCTCTGCTTCACGCTGTATTTTCTTGAGCCCTCAGCAAGACGGACGAGTTCACTTTCCCTTAAGTGAGTCACACACTTCCTGGCTTTCCAAGCAGCTTATATTCATTCTCAAACAAGAGAGAACCCGAGTTTAACTGGCTCAACCAATGGAATCACG
>CM031620.1:40729918-40733058 GCA_018398815.1 Conus ventricosus
ATATGTTGTGATGGCGGGGGGAGGGGTTGGGGGCAGCCAGGGAACAGCTAAGTTAGTAATAACACACATGTCCTTAACACTGGGCTATTGCCGTTTATATATATATATATATGTTTATAATTCAATATAGTTTATAATTCAATATTTCTTGCAGTCATTGCAACACCAAGCTGCTCTGTAAGTTGCTGGAACGGTGCGGTACTTATCCTTGAATTTATTAGTTTGTTGTATTTTAGTCCCTTGCGGATTCATTCCAAGAACTTGCCCTCAGCACTTGTGTCTTAGAGGATATCTTTTTATATTTTCTACTTTTCACAGAAAATGTAGCTTGTTTGCTCTTTATGATTTTCTTTTGCTTCTTAGATGGCACCTTTGGTTGGTTTTTTGAAAACTCAACAAACATACTACGGTATTGCACACCAACCTTTTCTGGGATTGCATTCTTCTTAAAACTGAAAAGGCAAAGGAGTCAAATTACCACTTTCCGCGGTCACTGAGGAGAAACCACCAAGTTTCGAAATATCGGTATATGACAGGAGTTATATGTTAGTGAGTTTTCCTCCCTATTGGAGGATGTCTCTCTCCCCCTTGGAGAATATAAGCTTGCTGAAAGGCTCATTTTGAGAAGCATTTATTTTATTTTTCCCCATTCACCCACTCAAGCACATACTGTTAGTTAGGCAGAAATCATCTACCACTGCAGATATGAATGCGTATCTCCCCCTATTTCTTCAATCTAAGACATAAGAGCAAGCTTTGTTTATAATTCAAATATATATATATATATATATATATATATATCGGGGCGAGAGGAGGAGATAAACTGTGCTCCTCTCTCTCTCTTGTGGGGGGGAAGGGGTAGTCCTCTATCCGTCTATATCACCCCATCCACATAACAATCTAAACCAAACGCTACTAGTCCCCTGCCACGAGACCCCCTGCCACCAGTTTCCGCCTCCCCCCTCTCTGTACCTCTCTCTCTCTCTCTCTCCTGGAGGGGGGGGGGTGAACTGTACTCCTCTCTTCTCTATCCGTCTATACTCCCCATCCACATATCATATATATATATATATATATGTGTGTGTGTGTGTGCTCTTTAAGGTAACAGGGATGACAATTGTAAAGACAATTGAAACACAGGGAAAGAAAACCCTTTCAGATGATCGTGATGGATTATGAGGTAAAGATATGATGGAAGAAAACAATGATAAGGGGAAATAGAAGAACAGCTGAAGAAAGACGAAGAACTGTCAGTCTTAAGAGGGCGTCCGCGGTTGCCTCGACTGTATACAACGCGGACTGAATTGACCTGATGCGGTTTCACCACCAGGTACACGAAACTCTGATGCTCAAAGTCCACGAAAACACCATAACGGGTCCCTTCCCCGACAACGCCCTCAGTCTGCAGATCACTAACAGTGCGGGTGAATACGTCCATAGCGTAGACTGCACTCCCGGCAACGTGTCTACGTACAGCTGTGGATTCATATGTATTGCCTATGAAAACGCTGTGGATCCTCTTCGTGTATTCAAGGTGAGGCACGTCACTTTCAGACCAACCAAACGTTTTTTCTTCTTTTTTTAGCGGCAGGTCTTAACTGAACTGTGCCCAGGCCATGACACCTAGCTTTGGACAATTCATGTTTGTCAATGAACACTGAGCTGAAAATTCAATAGTGTGTAACACCTCTCTCTCTCTCTCTCTCTCTTTCTCTTTCTGTGTGTGTGTGTGTGTGTGTGTGTGTGTGCGTGCGTGCGTGCGTGCGTGCGCGCGTACGCGTGTGTGTGTGTGTGTGTGTGTGTGTGTGTCTCTCTCTCTCTCTCTCCTCTCTCTCTCTCTCTCTCGCTCTCTCTCTCTCTCTCTTTCTCAACTTTACAACAACACAAATACCCGTTCAAGAAACACTTACATAGATGCATTATGTTTCAATGGTTTGACTATTCGATTGAAATAATTAACGTCCATTTGCAAAGTCTTCTTTAAACCCTACATTGAATACACCGAATGAACATGTAACTTCCTCTACTAAACCGCTCACCCCCCCACTCCCACTCTGTCTCCCATCCTCCTTGACCTCCCCCACATACCGTCCTCTCTCCCTCTTCCCCTCCCCCCTCCGCCACCTCTATCTCCCTCTTTTGTGTGTGTTTGTTTTGGTTCCTTCTGTTTAACTGTCTATCAAGTCGTTATTACATTAATGAATAGTTGCTTGTCATTGAAGAATTGCACTACAGTGTGTTGCCATGTTGAATTGTCAGTGTGAATGATATGGCTTGAAATAATGAATGCAGATCGTGAAACTAAGCGTTGGCCTAACATCTTCGTTCTTGCATACTCATTCAACGCCTATCTTGCGCTGAAGTGATTGAAGATAAGTGATTGCTCGTTCATTTTCGTGGTCCTAATTGTTTTGTATCTTGCCTGAAGAAGACCTAAGAGGTCGAAACGTGTCGTGTTTTGTCTTGTGATTCGTTTGTCCACTTTTTCTTGGCGGTTTGCTAACATTTATTGAAGATTTACTAAAGATCAGTCGATCAATCATTGATCTCTCTCTCTCTCCTCTCTCTCTCTCTCTCTCTCTCCTCTCTCTCTCTCTCTCTTCTCTCTCTCTCCTTCCCCTCTCTCTCTCTCTGTGAGAGAGAAGAGAGAGAGAGAGAAGAGAGTGTGTGTGTGTGTGTGTGTGTGTGTGTGTGTGTGTGTGTGTGTGTGTGTGTGTGTGTACTCCATCTGCCGCACGGTATCCATTTTTCTGGCGATTCAAGTGCACGTGGTGCTTTGTTTTCCTGTTGGTCAATGTATCACAGTATCCTGGTCGAGCATTTACGGACTGATCCAACTGAAGCGGATCACTGACAAGAAACAACAGCAGATTCTTACAACAGCAGTTTCTCTCATCAAAGAAAAGGAAGTTTACAGACTTTTAGCGAAATGCAGAGACCGGCATATTGATTAATATTTAAAGCTAAGAGACGAGAGTGAACAACATAGACTAAGTTCAGACACTGTCCTTTCTGGTTCAGCTTTTTTTTTTTTTTTTTAAGTTAAAATCTGTTCCATTTTCTATCAAAACAGGATCAATGTTCTCTTGAAACAAACTTGAGAATGAAATTACTGTTCCGCCGAACGAAACAGACAAATT
>CM031620.1:40733158-40761345 GCA_018398815.1 Conus ventricosus
ACAAAGACAAAAACACGACGCGTTTTGGCCTCTTTGGCCTTTTTCAGGCAAGAAAAACACCGTTCAAGACAATGAACACGAAGAATGAGCAGTCACTTATCTCCTCAAATTGCTTGCAGTCACCTCACTCTGAAATCCACATTCTCTTTACAGGTGAGAGATCAACAAGGACTTCTGTCCCTGTCATATTCAGCCATTATTTTCTCCTGCCACGCACCAAAAACAGCAACGCGCTATCGCTGGTAGAGAGAGTCTTGGGCATTTTCACTCACACGAGGTACTCTTTTATTATGAACAAAATCAGAAATCGCCAGTCTCTTCAGACCTTTTAAATCGTCTCCTTCCTTTCCTCGTATTCAGGTCCTCATCCTAAATTTGTTGCTTCAAGAACTCCCCACAGTCCCATTTTTTGTCACTTCTACGTAGCATCCCGTGAAAAGAATACAAACATTCGATCCTACCTCCATACGATGCACGCAGACACAGTGGGCTGGGCAGATCCGACTCCGCTCTCCGGCCTTCAAATTCGGTCGGCAGTGTAATGTAGTAACCGTTTTAGTTATTATTGCATGTTGTTCATCCTGATCAATCACACTGATAAATGTGATAAACACTGCGTTAAACAGTTTGATGTCTTTTAATGGAGCCGTTGATGATCCATCGCCTAGAAATCTTCAAAGGAGGTTACTCTCCCCATAATAGTAATAAAGTAAACAAATCATTACTTCCCTTAGATTGCAGACTACTTAATACATTACATCGTTTGTTTGTTTTCTGGGTTCAACTACAGGCGTGTGAATGTTTAGAGAGTAATTGTTGGGTGCGGTGGCGCCTGCGAGTGTCTGAGGTTTGTGGGGAGTTCAGCTTCATCTTCATTCAGCTCAGGAGGAGGGTCAGGTTCTGCAGTAGATGGAGGTCGCTTCAACGCAGTGTTTATCACATTTATCAGTGTGATTGATCAGGATAAACAACATGCAATAATAACTAAAACGGTTACTACATTATATTGGCGACGAGGGACGAAGAAACGCACCAAAAGAACGATCGTTGATGATTTGTTGTGTTGGTAAGTACGATCAATCGAGCGACTTCCAAATGGCTGCTACGCTTCCCACGTATCCTCCATTCGACTGTTCTTCAGAAGCAAGGGCAACTGGGTTGGCAAAAAGGGGTATCAAGGCTGAAGAATCTTTTCCCTTTTGCCTGCAATATTGAAGATGACCAGCGTCAGAAAGCACTTCTACTCACCTATGCTTGTGGTGAACTCAATGATATTGTGGACACCTTCACGAACGAACAAACTCGTCCTGCTGGTAGCGAAACCCATTTTCAAACGCTTGTTTCTGCCATCATCGAACATTTCAATCCTCAAACAAATGTGTAGAATTTCAGAAATACATATTCCGGCGTTGCTACCAGAAAGGTGATATTGACGATTTTTATGGGGAATTGAAACAACTAGCAACAGTATGTAACTTCAATGATGCAGATGCTGAGATAAAATCTCAATTCATCACAGGCTGCCAATGCCAGAAGGTACGTGAAAAAGGACTAGCAAGCCCCAACATGACTCTGAAATTTGCTGACGTATGCACGCACGCTAGAACTCACATCAAAGCAATCCAAAGCAATGACTGCCCCAGCAAAGTTACACCATGTTTCGCACAAGGCACGACCTCGTAGCCATCAACATAGTCGACAAACCGCAAAAACCCAAACCCATTTGTCGCAATTGTGGTGGAGAATGGCCTCATCCTGGTGGACAACGCTCCTGTCCAGCATACAACAATCGATGCAACAACTGTTCAAAACTACACCACTTTGCGTCAGTATGCCGCTCAAATGCCAGTGCCTCATCTTCATCATCATCAACAAAAGCCTTGTCCAAGAACCAAAACATTTCAGCTCGAAGAAGAAATCAAGAAAATCACACAATCATCCAATCAACGACAGCAGTGATGAAGATGAAGCCAACCTATCGTTGATCAGTCTACCGATCCTGATGATATTGAATACGTCTTCATAACACATCAATCCAGTGAACTTCCTCTTTTTAGCGTTTCCATCAAGGGACATGTGTTTTCATTCCTAGCAGATTCCGGTGCTTCCATCAATCTGCTGTCTGAACAACATTTCAACGAACTCAAGCCGAAACCAAAGCTACCGCCTTCCAACAAGCGAGTGACAGCGTATGGTAAAAAAAAAAAGTTCAATCCCAGTACTTGGTGCATTTGTGAAAACACCATGTTATTGCTACCATGTTTGTAGTTCCGGCAACAAGCGACCGATTCTCTCCTGGAAAACGTGTCAAGATCACAAGCTATTGACCACCATCAACCATGTCAAACCAATACATGAACAATTGAGAGAAAGTACCTAAAACTATTCACCGGTCTTGGTTGTTGAAAAGCAACCAGTCCTATCCATACTGATCCTGAAGTTCAACCAGTCGCTCAACCATACCGACGTGTTCCATTCCAGGGTGCTCAAGACATAGAAGAACAGCTGAAGAAAGACGAAGAACTGGGAATCATTGAAAAAGCAAGCGGGCCAACTCCATGGGTATCTCCATGGTTGTCGTACCCAAACCCAAAACAACCTGGCAAGGTACGTGTTTGTGTGGACATGAAGCTGCAAACCATGCCATCCGACGTGAACGTCACGCAACCCCAACTCTCGACGAGCTGAAGACTATGCTTTCTGGAGCACGAGTATTCAGCAAGCTGGACCTGAATCAAGGCTACAGTCAGCTGAAACTGGACAAAGATTCTCGCTCCATCACCACATTTGCCACTCACCTCGTCTCTACCGATACCGTCGTGTTTTTCGGAGTAAATTCAGCCAGCGAGATCTTACAAGAATCAATCCGCCAGCACTTTCAGCCCTCCCGGGAGTTGTCAACATCAGCGGCGACATTCTGTGTTTTGGTTCGTCACAGACAGACCATGACACCAACCTCCGCAACTTGTTTGAGAGACTCAAACTGAAAGGGCTGACCCTTCATAGTGATGAATGTGAGTTCAACAAGAAATCGCTGGAATTTCTGGAATCATCTTCGGAGAAGACGGCATCAAACCTAGTCAAGACAAGCTCAAGGACATCCTTGATCTTCCAACGCCCACCAATGCAACCAAAATCCGAAGCCTTCCTGGGCATGATGAATTTTTGTGGTTTCCGCCACATTCCCAACTATGCCTCATTGACACACGACCTGCGACAACTTACCAAGAAAGGCACTGCTTGTCCTGGACATCAAAACATGATAAAGCACTGACCAAGTTGAGAAAAGCCCTAAGTAATGCAACAACTCTTGCATATTTCGACCCAAAGAAGTCCACTGACATATACACAGATGCAAGTCCAGTGGAGAAATCAGCTATTCTTACCAAGAAGGTCAAATCATCCAATTCGCAAGCAGAGCTCTTTCACCCACAGAACAAAGATACTCTCAAACTGAACGAGAAGCTTTAGCTGTCGTGTGGTCTTGCGAATACTACCACATCTTCATTTTTGGCGCTCCATTCACGGTCCACACAGATCACAAGCCCTTGGTGTCAATGTTTAACAATTCACGGGCTCAACTGTCTGCTCGTATTGAACGCTGGGTTGTGCGACTGCAGTCATATGAAATCACAGTAGTGTACCGCCCTGGTGTTGACAATTTCCCGCAGATTATCTGAGCCGACGTCCAGTCCATCAATCTTCCTGCACAGACCAAGAAAAAGACGCCGAAGAATATCTGCACTACATTGTTACCACTTCAACACCGAAAGCAATGACCATTGATGAAGTTGCTGATGAAACAACGAAAGACACCACGCTGAATGCTGTGATTGAAGCAATACTCTCCAATCAGTGGGACAACAAAGGACAAGAAGTGGACACACAAAGGAAAAGAAGTGGACACACAAACATCCCACAGTCTCTACGTTTCCCGTGCAGAACTGTCACTTGCTCACGACTCGTGTATCATTCTGAACAACCACCAGATTGTCCTACCTGCCTCGCTACACCAGAAAGCTGTGAACATCGCACACACTGGCCTCACTACACCAGAAAGCTGTGAACATCGCACACACTGGCTCACTACACCAGAAAGCTGTGAACATCGCACACACACTCGCCTCGCTACACCAGAAAGCTGTGAACATCGCACACACTGGCCTCACTACACCAAAAGCTGTGAACATCGCACACACTGGGCTCGCTACACCAGAAAGCTGTGAACATCGCACACACTGGCCTCACTACACCAGAAAGCTGTGAACATCGCACACACTGGCCTCACTACACCAGAAAGCTGTGAACATCGCACACACTGGCCTCACTACACCAGAAAGCTGTGAACATCGCACACACCAGAAAGCTGTGAACATCGCACACACCAGAAAGCTGTGAACATCGCACACACTGGGCATCAAGGCGTTACCAGACAACCGCACTTCTGCGTGAGAAAGTTTGGTTCAAAGGCATGCAACCTCTCGTTGAGCGTACAGTTAAAAACTGCATGACCTGTCAAGTGGCAACACCGAAAACGACACGTGAACCACTGCAGATGTCTGATCTACCCAACGCACCATGGACCTAACTTTCCTGTATTTCGGACATCTTCCCCAAAGGCAAATACATTCTTGTCGTTACCGATGAGTATTCCAGGTATCCCATTGTCAATGTGCTCGATTCAGCATCAGCGAACACCGCCATTCCACGTCTGAACAAAATCTTCGCTGAATTCGGAATCCCGGAAAGTCTCAAAACTGACAATGGACCTCCCTTCAATCCCACCAGTTTGCTCAATACTGCCAACACATGGCATCAAGCATCGCAAAATCATCCCCCTGTGGCCCCGTGCAAACGCAGAGACTGAACGTTTCATACGTACCATCAAGAAAGTCATCAAATCATCTACCCTTCCCAGCTTCAAGCAGGAAATGTACAAATTTTTACTTGACTACCGCACTACCCCTCACCGCACCACCGGTGCTCCCCCTGCTAAACCCCCCTCTTTAATCGCAACCCGAAGACCAACTACCCCAACTCCCATATAATGCCATGATGCTGACCAGGAAATGCGCATCAGAGATGCACAGCGAAAAGCAAATATGAAGCGCTACGCTGACGATAAGGCATACATCAAGCCTTCATCCATAACCGTAGGTGATTGCGTACTCCTGAAAATCCCCATCCTTTTAAAGCTGACACTCCCTACCAGCCAACCCCTCTTGTGGTCATCGGGAAGAAAGGATCAATGATCACAGCCCAGCGAGGACAACAGACTGTCACCAGAAACAGCAGTTTAAAAAGTCTCCACGACTTCCGTCTACTGCAGAGACTGAACCTGACCCTCCTCCTGAGCTGAATGAAGATGAAGCTGAACTCCCCACAACCTCAGACACTCCGCAGGTGCACACCGCACCCAACAGTTACTCTCATAACACTCACACGCCTGTAGTTGAACCCAGAAAATCCAAACGCACAATCCGAATGGCCCCAAATTTGATGACTTCATCATGTGACCTTGTCTAATCTAGTGAAGTGAAAATATAATTTTCACATTTAATTGCATCCACATTTCCTGATAGGAGACGTTGCAGTGCACATGACTGTTATTTCTGTTGCATTTCTTTAGGTGCACATACCCAGTGTTCTCTCTGCACTTACAAGATTAACATGTGTTGTTTGTTATTATGTTGGTTTAACAACTTTATTTTTTAAAAATAAAAAAAGTATTCACAGCCATTATTCACATGTGTAGAATTAATCTCCACATTATTGATTTGAGAGGAAGAGGAAAAAAAATGTAATTGATGCATAGAAAAAAGAGGAGTTTAATGTCTGAACAATTAAACATAAATAATCAACAATAAAAAGTTGAACAATTCACTTTATCTTTATAACTCCCCTTTGTTAACTTTAATTCCTCTTCAGTGAAACCAAAAAACTCTTAAAACATTCTTACACTATTTTGTTTTCAAGAGTAAGTCAGATACTTGTGTGAAAAGTTAAATGGAAACTTTGAGATATTTGTCCATCTAATTTTAATTTCACTTTTCATCAAAGGAAGGAGGTGATGTAATGTATTAATCATTACTTCCCTTAGATTGCAGTCTACTTAATACATTACAGGCAGCACCTGGATAGATCCAGCCAATGCGCAGCCCCAAGGATATTGCCTCAGACAAACAATATACAGGTTACATGAGTCTCACGGTCATGTCACCCATTTCTCCAAACGGGTCCACAGACGTGGGCGGCAAACTGGACGAACACTCCACTGGGATCATCGCCTCTTCAGGCAGCTGTAGCGATCCACAGGAATAAGGAGACACAGAACACCGTCCCTAGATGCCTGACATCTGGAATTTAGAGACCCCAGCTCAGCCAGCCAGCTCATTGAACAGCAGATCAAAAAGCCTAGCTTGTAACTCTCGCCCTACCGCCGTTACTATCCTGTAGTTAAGTGACGTGTTATCTTAACAATTACGTCGCTGCCAATATGCGTAACTCTAGCACTACACTCAACGTACTAAGAGATAATCCCGAACACAGTGAGGCAACTACAAATGAAACACGGCAAAGAGAGAATGAAGGAATAAAAAGAGAGAGAAAGCAGAGATCTGTGTTATTTTATGCGCCTGCCTTCTTTCTCTCTCCTCTGTTTTCCTTGTTCCATGCGTTTGGTATGAGTGGAATTCTTAGGAGTTTATAAACTTTTCAAGTATAACGATCTTTTGAGCATGTCCATAGGACTGTAGGTGATGTGCTTTTCTACCTAGCATCATCATTCTGCTCTATTGCTGCACACGTCTTGAATTATCTTTAGTGTGATTTGTGATGATTTTCGAGTGTTCAATTTTGCATTTTACCGAATGAAGTTCTGCGGAAAACATACGAGATGGCGGCAATGTATACTGAGAGGCAAAGAAAACGCAATTCCATTGTCAACTGACAATTTTATTGAAATGAAACAAACACACATCAAAGCAAATACGTGTGACAAAAGTGCGACCACTGTACATTAGTTTGCCTATAACAGGTGCACATTCGCCTGAAGTGAAGCCCATTTAGGCGCGACAGAAGGAATACACTGTCAATATCTGGTGTGTCCCCCTTGAGCACGAACACAAGCTTGCAAACGTCGGGGCATTGAAGCGCACAAACGACGGATGATACGGATCGGTATCACGTTCCAGTGATGCTGCAATGCTTGGGTGAGCTCAGCAACGGTAGTTGGGGATTCTGCTGACCTTGCACACGTCGTCCAAGTTCGTCCCACAAATGTTCAATGGGATTCATGTCTGGGGACACGGAGGGCCACTGCATGACATCCACATTGCTGTCCCGAAGGAAATTTCCTGTGAGAACGGCTGTGTGGGGTCGAGCATTGTCCTGCTGAAACACAGTCTGTTGCCACCATGCTGTCTCCAGAGAGGAAGAAGAAACTGGCTCAAGAACAGTGTCAATATAACGCCTTGCCGTCAAGTTGCCTGGCACAAACACAAGCTCCGATCGAAATTGAGCATTTATGGCACCCAGACCATTACCCCTCCACCCCATAACGATCTCGCTCAATGACACAGGGTTGCGCAAACGTTCACCCTGACGTCGATACACACGATCACGGCCATCCGGGAAAGAGACATTGAACGGGATTCATCCGAAAAAACAACATTCCCCCAAACCCTGTTCCCCAGAAAGCCACCTGCGGCAGCCCATCGCTGGCGTGCTAGTCGATGGCGATGGGTTAAGATCTGACCTTGGTATGGTCGACGTGCCCGTAGCCCTGCTGCTGCCAGACGCCGACGCACGGTACGGCTGCTGATTGGTCTTTCTCTAGTCCCAATAGTGTTGCGGGCCGTTTGTGCAGCTGGCTGGAAACGATTCCGGAGGTGCTGCGTGACAATGTAGCGGTCCTGTCGTGCCGTCGTCACACGTTTGGACGCCTGGGCGTGGACGGTCGTTTACAGTTCCAGTGTTTTGGTGCCAAGTCGCAAGACGGGTTATGGTTGATGGGTGTACATTGAAATGTTGTGCGGTCCTGATGTGAGCAGTGCCTGCCCTCAGCATGCCAATGGCTTGATTTCTCTGGTCTGTAGTTAACCGCGGCATGGTGCGTACGAGTGTCAGTAAAACGCCAATGTGTGTTTTTATAGGGGACAGTCATGGGCTGTTTGCATGCAATCACGGTATGCCTGTGTTGCACGTGTTTTGCAGTTATCAGTAAAAGATGTGTTGGAGTGGTTTACTCATGACGTCATGAACCCAACTGTGCCCGTCAATACAGATCGTCGCAATACAACATACGCGTGCTAGGTTGCATGCCTCGTGCTAATTCACATTATTTTGGCTGAGGTGACATTTTTCGGGACGAAATGGGGATTGCGTTTTCATTGCCTCTCAGTAAATATTGAGGACAGCGAGTGATTGCTCATTGGCGTCACTGACATTTTGCATTTTGTTTTTTTGATGTCCTAAATACCAAAGCTGTATTAATCTTTCCACCAATGCTGCTGTCCAATTTTCGCAATTGTTCATTTTCGATGTTCTGTTGCAAATATTGCAGCAACACACTCTGTTGTGAGGGGTCCATGATAAGCAGGTTTTTTTTTTTATTTCAATGTGTATGTGAAAACAAGGGCAAAGCCGTGTGCGTGTGTGTGTGTGTGTGTGTGTGTGTGTGTGTGTGTGTGTGGTTGTGTGTGTGTGTGTGAGGAGGGCTGAGGATGGTCAGTTTCTTTTTTTTTTCCTGTTTTTAAATGTCATGTTTGGGAGAACAGGGCTGAGTGGGTAGTGTGTTGGTCATGGTAGATTCATCGCCAGATCTTTGCAAGGTTAATGTTAATGTAAATGATGCTTATAGCCCAGCCGACGGCAAAAGGACCATATCAGGGCTGTTACCACGTTGAAGTCAACTCATGAGTTATGAAAAAAAAAATTGCACAACACTTTAAAACACACTTTCAAAAACACACCGGAAATTTTGTTAAACATCTTTCCTCCGTAATTTTGCAAGGCCTGTCGGAATGCATGTTAAAAATGACAGCAGCAACATTTGATGGTTGTTTGAAAAGAACGTTTACTTTTGTTTTCTGCGTATTGTAAGTGTCGCGCGTGCTCGCACGCGCGTGTGTGCCCCCATGGGCCGGCCTCCTCGTGGCGGGGGTGTTTCTTAACAAACCTGTGCCCACCCCTTTTTCTTGTCTTTCCTAATGTTCTGCCTACCTGTCTTTTGCTATCTCTTTTCACCATAAAGTCTCCCACTCATCGCCCCTCTATGTCGTCTTGTTTCTTCCTTCCCGGTTCTTCAGTCTGTTCTTTCATCTATTTTTCCAGTCTTCCTTTTCAATGCTTCTTTTTCTGAGACCTATCGGAGTGGTGGCCCTAAGTCACTCGCAATCTAAGGTGCTGACACTGGCCAGAGAGATGTATGGCTCTGCGTTAGTGAGTCGTACAGCAGTCCTGTCGGGTTTTTGGGGACGATATCAGGCAGAGGGACGCCCTATGGTTCATCCCCACATGTCCTTGTGGGGCCCATCCATTGTCTTTCCCCTAGCACGGCAGCTCCCCTAGGGTGACTGTCAATTTCCCTGCCGTCATTGAGCCTAACGCCCTATGAGTTATCAAGTAGTCCTTCCAAAGACAGAGAGAGAAAGTAGAGATTCAGATTCGACGAGGAAATAAGAGAGGTGGAAAAGAAAAAAGGTATACAAAACGCTGGCCAAGTTCCTTTTGGTGGAAGCCAAGACCCAAATGAATCCATAGCTCGGATTTCTCCCTTTCCCATTTCTAAGGGGTTTTGAGGGAGTTTCCTTCCACAGGTTTCAAATGATCAAAAGACTCAGATCAGGTAGTTTATTTTTGTCAATTGTGCGACAGAAGCGGCGTCTCGATTGTTGTTGAAGAGAGGTGGATCTCAGCTTATGCAGTCACAGTGAAGGTTTCTATTCTTTCCCTTTCTTAACTATTCGAAAGGGGTGATTAGATGTGCTGATCTAGCTGGACTTGCTGAATCAGAAATTCAGACTGAGATGAAAAGTCAGGGTGTGTTACAGGTCCATAGAGTCAAAATCTCTAAAGGAAGTAATGTAATTGAAACTAACACGTTATTCTTGACTTTTGCTATGTCATCTCCCCGGAGTTTGTCAAAGTAGGTTTGTTCGTGTGAAAGTTTCACCTTTTGTTCCATCTCCTTTGAGAGTTTCAAGTGCCAACGCTTTGGGCATTCCAGTCGAGCCTGTCGGGGTCAGGAGATCTCCCGTGACTGTGGTCAGAAGAAACATGATGGGGATTGTACAAATGCTGTACCCTGCATCAATTGTAAGGGTGATCACCCAGCAAATTCCAAAGTGTCCAGTGGTGGAAAAAGGAATGCGAAATTAAAAAAGTAAAGATTGAGAAGAAATGTTCCTTTTCCCGGAGGCTAGAAGATTAGTGGAGGTCAGGACCCCTTCGACAGATACTTATGCACAGAAGGTGGTTATGATTCTGCGAACGGTCATCGGGCGATAATCTAGGAGCAGCTCCATTCACAACTCTAGAAAAGAAATTGACAGAAATGTTGTCATCAGTTTTGGATCGGCTTACCGTGCTTGAACGGTCGGTGGAGGTTTTGTCTCAGAAATGTAATGGTGTTCATCCGGCAGTGTACAACAGGCTTCGATCCTACTGGTGAGGGTGGAGGTGTTTCGGTTGTGCAGGATGCAGTGGATCAGAGGTCAGGGGTGAGGGACGGAGGAAGGAGATGCCCCCTCGCTCGCAGGCCAATGGCAGCAGTGCGGGACGGGACGCAGTGAGGAGCGTCCTTTTCGGACTCCGACCCTCCAAGGGAAAATCTCGAAGCCAGGTATTTGGCGCAGCGGGTTTTTAGTCCGGTAAGAGCCAATTCCAAGCATGGAAACAAAAACTTAGAAATTTATCAAAAGCATCGGCTTTGATTTGCCTGAAAAAACCGTTTTAGTTCTTTGGTGGACGGGGGGTTTTTCTGGAAAGAGGGATGTTTACATATTCTTTTAACAACCTAACATGGACATACTCCAGTGGAACATAAGGGGAGTTAAAGCAAATTGTCGAGACCTTGAGTATTATTGACAGAGTATAGATCTTCGGTAATTGCTTTCAGGAACCCTTTTAACTGCAAGTAAGAAGCTGAGTTCTGGTTTCTCCTGTTTACTCAACCCAGCTTCTCCCGGACTTTTCACGGAGAGGGCTTTTTCTCTTTATATTCATAATTCGGTACTACATACAGAAATTCCATTCAGACGATATGGAGGCAGTGGCAGCTCGTACTCGTTAACAAGGCTGTTACGATATGTTGTCTGTATTTATCTCCATCTTCTGTGATTTCGAAGAGTCGTTGGATGGTTTAATTTCTCAGCTCCCTAGCCCTTTTTTTTTTGGGGTGCTTGAATGGTCATTCTCCACAGTGGGGAAGAAACCCCGCACAAATTTCAAGGGAAGTTCTTGAAGATTTTATGGATCATGATCTCTGTTTTTTGAATTCAGGCTCACCGACCTTTTGTTCTCCTTCTGGTTCTTTGACTAAATTGGACTTGTCCTTTTGTGCCCCTTTTCCTTATTTTTGGACTTAGAATGGCAGGTTCTACGGACCTAAGCGGGAGTGATCCTTTTTCCGGTTTTTATTTTCTTTTACGAAGCAAATTGCGGAGCCCCGGGAAACATGGAAGCTTCGCTCTGCAGATTGGAGTCTTTATCAGCAACAGATTTTAAGTAGACTTGCCTATAAATCTGTTGCAGAGTTATGATGATCCTGTTTTACAGTTCACTAAAAGTGATAGTAGAGAGTGCTAGGAGCTATTCCCAAGTCTCGTGATAAACCCAAAATGATTTTAAGACCCCTTGGTTTGATAAAGAGTGCAAACTTTGAAGGGTAAGAGAAAAGATGCTCAAGATTTTTTGCTAGGTTCCTATGGTGGGGAACAAAGTTAAACATCAGGGTGTAGGGCTAAGTGTCGATATATTTTTTAAAACTAAGAAGAAGAATTTTGGAAACTTTTTGTTCAAATCTGCCCTTTTAAGGTAAATTCAAGGAAAGTCTGGAAAATATCCGTAAGATTAAGGGAAAGTCGGCTGCATCAGTTTTAAAATGTTTGCAAGTAAACGGATCGATTATTACTTAATAAAAAGGAGGTTGCTAACTTGCTAGCTGCTACTATTCATCAAAATTCGTCAGCTGATCATTATTGCAAGGAATTCCAGCGTATTTAAAGATCGCAGAGTCAAAAATCTTGTTCCCTTTGAGTCAGATAGTTCGAGGATTACAACTGCGTTTTCAGCTGGATGGTTAAAGGACGCCATTTTTAAAGCCAACAACTCAGCTCCTGGGACCAGATGACATCATTATCAATTTATTCAACATTTGCCAGCTGAGGGTTTAAAGTGTTGTTGTCTCTGTTTAATTTATGTTTGGTGTTAGGGTATTTTCCGCCTTCTTGGAGGGAGGCGGTTGTTATCCCCATTCCTAAACCAGGGAAAGATCATTCGGATCCTAACAAATATCGTCCTATGTCTCACTAGTTGCTTATGTAAAACTATGGAGAGAATGGATATTCTCGATTGTTATGGCAGTTAGAATGTCTGGGGGCCTTAGATGTTTCCCCGTGTGGATTTCGGAACAACGCCGTACTATGATCACCTGGTTCGTTATGAGTCTTTTATCAGGAAAGCTTTGATCAATGGAGATCTGTAGTTTCTATTCTTTTTGATTTTGAAAAAGCTTATGACACAACATGGAGGCAGGAATTCTTCAGGGGCTTGAAGGGGACTTTATTTCAAAGGTTTAAATTTTCCAACGTTTATTGCTTTTTTTGTCTAACAGGCATTTCAGTGTTAGACTTCATTCGACCTTTTCAGATCCTTTTGAGCAGGAGATGGGTGTCCCCCAGGGTAGTATTTCCCTTTTTCCACTTCTGTTCAATCTGAAGATTAATAACATCGTCCAGTCAGTAAAAATCTGGGAATTGATAATTCAAATTTTTTGTTTATGACTTCTCCATCTCTGCCAAGGGGAAAACTTTGACTGCAACTGGCGTCAACTTCAAATTTTGGTGTTAATCGTGTTTTAGCAGTGGGTTATGAAAATGGATTTAAGTTTTCGCTACTAAGACAGAGTGTATTCATTTCCTAGGAAAAGATCTCAGGTTAGAACCAGCTATCATCTCAATGGTCAGGTAAATTTAAAATTTCCAAACAAGTGAAATTTTTGGGGTTATTTTTGATAATAAGCTTTCTTTTTGCCTCACATTAAGTACTTTTAAAAAATTTGCCAGTCAGGGTTTTAAGTTTTGAAGGTTTAGTCACACTGATTGGGGTGGGAGACAAGCGAACTTTGTTGCGTTGTATCGGGCTTTGGTGAGACCAAAGCTAGTTTATGGGTGTGTGGTATATGGTTCTGCACGAAAGTCTTACCCCAAAGCTCTTGATCCAATCCATCATCAAGGACTGCGGATTGCTTGGGAGCACTTCGCACATCTCCAAAAGAAAGTTTGTATGCGAATCGGGTGAACCCCCCCTGGAGCTAAGGGGTTGCGTCTTCCATGAATTATTACCTGAAACTGAGGGCTAATCCAGAAAACCCTGCCTATGATATTGTCATGAATCCCCTTTTAGAGCCAAATATGACTTAAAGCCAAATGAGATTCTCCATGGGTCTTCGTATTTTGCCCATTTCGGGGCAGCTGGCATTGAAACCCTTGATGCTGTTGATGATGGTCCATTACAGACTGATTTACCTCCTTGGAAAAGTCGCCAATCCAGAGATTTTAAATTTTTATTTAACTCAATTTCGAAAGGAGGTCACCTCGAGTGTTGCATATAAACAACTTTAATTTGGGCAATGTGAAACTTTATAAAGTTTTTATCCCAAGATTTTTACTGGTGGTTCTAAGAAAAGTGAGGGGGGCTGCAGCTGCCATTTGTGTGATAACGATTTTCAGGGGCCCACTTTGTTAAGATTGCGGGATTGGTCATCTGTTTATATGCTGAACTGAAGGCTTTAAATCTGGCCCTCAGTGCGGTGTCCAGATCAGATCAGAATGATTTCCTTATTTTATCGGATTCATTTTCGGCATTGTCAGCTTTGTCGACAAGAGAAGTATCACATCCAGTTTTAGCGGTATTCATGATCTTCATACTCAGCTTGTCTCTTCGGGAAAGCTATAGTTTTCTTGTGGGTCCCCAGTCACATGGGAATCTTTGGTAAATCAGTGGTGGACAAAGCAGCCAAACCCAAACTCTCGGTTTCAAGTCTTTCCAGGAGGCCTATGCAGTTTGTTCCACTCTGATCTACGTTATAAATCCAGTTTGTATTGTCGTGAACTGTGGCAGAGTGAATGGTGTAATCAAATTCATAATAAATTGTTTAAAAATTTTCCCCGATTTAACCAATCCTTTCCCCTCGGTGGTACGTAACCGTTAAAGAGGAATCGATTTTGTCACGGTTACATATTGGGCAAAAGCTATATAACGCACAGTTGGATATTCAGAAGGGAAGACCCCCCATGGTGTGTTGCGTGTGACAGCTTGTTCATGTTTAAACATTTTTTGACCAGAATGTGCTGATTTGATGTGTATCAGAGAGAAATTCTTTTCCACCAGTGATTTATCGGTTCTTTCGTGAGTTTCAGTGGATCTTATTTTTTTCTTTTTTGAAAAAGGTAAACTTTTTTATAAATATAGGGTTTTTAATGTATACAGGTGTCGAAGGAGTTGAAAAGATAATTGTGCTTTTGTCCTCATAAATTTTAAGTGATGTGTTAATACTAGGGTGGATATTTGTATCAAAAGACTCAGATATGATAGCTGAGGTCCTGATTTGGCTCCTAGTAGTCCGCTGGACCCCATAAACACTAACTAACTAACTAACTAACTAACGCGCGTGTGGGGTGCGTGTGTATGTGTGTGTGTGGGTGTGTTGTGTGTGTGTGTGTGTGTGTGTGTGTCCGCATGCAAACAAGTGTCAATGTGGGGCGCCCGTGATTGTGGTGTGTGTGTGTGTGTGTGTTGGGGTGTGTGTGTTGTGTGTGTGTGTTTTGTGTGTGTGTCCCCATGCAAACAAGTGTCAGTGTGCGCGCCATGCTTTGTGTGTGCGCGCGTGTGTGTGTGCGTGCGTGCGTGTGTGAATCTGTGTATACGTGTTTTAGTTTCATAGTACACGTTTTTTATTTCTGTAAGGGCTAAAGGACTTTCAAGTTTGATTTGTGTGGTGTGTGTGTGTGTGGGTGTGTGTGTGTGTGTGGTGTGTGTGTGTGTGGTGTTTTAACCTTTCTGTGACCATAATGTGAAGTGCGAATGCTGGATTTGTTCTTCTTCTTTGAAATACGTAAGTGTGTGCCTTTGTAGGTCATTCACTCGCGCATATCCCGGAGGTTCTTTACTTACGCGCTGTTTTAAGATAAATGGGACAAGAGTAAGAGGAAATGATTGGGGAGGGTGGGGCGGTGGGGGGGGGGGGGGCATTATCTTAGAAGAAAGAGAATGAATGAGAAAGTTAACAGTAATGGCTTCTGAGGGACATGTCCATTGATGAAATGTGTCCATGGTGAATGAATGTTTTTCGTTTTTGTTTTGTTCTGTTTTGTTTTGTTTTTTGTTTTGGGTGTTTTTTTTTCTTTCAAACAAAATACCAAATAGGTGAGAAAAATTAGGGTTGATGTCGCAAGAAGAGAGAGAGAAGAGGAAGAAGAAGAAAGAAGAAGAAGAAGAAGAAGAAGAAAAATAGTGAGAAATGAAAACGAAAGTCTACCGACAAAGAAAATCTATATGAATTCATTAATCATTACCAAAAAATTCATATATGACAAATAGCAAATGAAGGTAGAAAACAAATAACTTTGCTCACACAAAATGTACAAATGGACATTTAGATAAGGCAGGTATTGTCGTCTTCCATATTCATTCTCTAATTTATGTACAAAGACACACAAAACGTGAAGCAGAAAGACGATTGTCCCGTGTCTTACTAAAATACATCTCGAAATATTTGTAAATCATTTTTTAAAGGCCTACAATCAATACACAAAAGTTCTGGGTTTCTTAATTCGATGCAAAAGTTTTCGAAAATATGTTCGCAAATATATGACATGTCAGTGTTAATATCTGATTCAGTTCAACGAATGTTGAGGCAGGAATGAAACGTTATGGACACCACTTCTCAATCTGCTATGCCATCAACATGGTAGATTTCTATAAAAAAAAAAAAAAAAAAAAAAAAGAATAAAAAGAAAAAAAATTTAATTGCTTCCAGTTAGGTTATGGAACTTAGTACAAACAATTAACCTATGATATGTATATGTTCACAGAACATATAAGCATAATGGATTTCATAACAGAATTTGTCATCTGCAAATTCTGATGTAAATGTTCTTTGTTTACACTGTATTGTTTATTGCTTCCCTAATCCAAACGATAATCAAAAATCACAATAACAACAACAACAAAAGAATCACTGTGTTGGAGGCGGAGGAGAAAAAAAAAAAGAAACATCTTTAAAGGAAAGCAAAGAAACTATGACATTGAAACTTTTCCTTGCCGGTAAGAAAATAAACCAAGGAAACAAAAAGAACGGCAGAGAAAATAAGGCAACACTTAGATAAGTTTTTTGTTGTTTTTGTTTCTTCTTTTTTTTTTCGTTCTTTCATTAGAAGCGATGTCTTATATTCCAACCAACAACGTGCACAAGAAATCTATAAACCACCATGACTTAAGCCACAGGTTAGTCCCATCCACGGGGCCTCCTTTGGTGTGTGACCTTGTAGTACCCTGACATTGCCAGCTCTCCGTGGAGTGCTGGTCTAGGGTGGAGATAGAGCCACACTGGGTGTAACTGTGAACAGGAATGTAGCGCGGTAAGGGAGGGGATAGCCACAGAAAGGACCCGAAAGATGGGGGTGGGGGGGGGGGGTCGGTTTTTCTTTGGGAAAGTTTTTATTTCAGTTGCCCGAAACTTAAGGGTCTTTCCCACTGTCCGTCATGTATGTGACGTCATTTTAACAGTGGTCCTTCTAATACTAGAGATGCCCTTTTCCACCGTCATCCCTCTTCCCTGAATATCTCAGTGTGTGATTTGTCCGACCCAGTCAAATCCTACCCCTCTAAATCTATTTTTAAACAGTACTTTCAAGGCTTCGCCCCAAAACGTAAACAAACGAATCATGAGACAAACCACGACGCATTTCCAACTCTTAGGTCTTCTTCAGGCAAGATACACAACACCAGGACAACGAAAATGAACGAGCAGTCGCGTATCTTCATCCAATTTGGCGCAAGATGGGCGTTGATGACATTCAACGCCCATCTTATCCTTTGTGCCAGCACTGTACTTTCGTTCATTTTCGCTGTCCTGAGCGTTACGTAGCTTGCCTGAAGAAGACCTATGTGGTCGAAACGCGTCGTGTTTTGTCTTATGATTCGTTTGTCCACGTTTTTCGGCGGAGCCTTAAAAACACCTTCTAAGAGTTGTTCAGATTTCCGCCTGCAGTCGCCTCACTTTGCAATGAGATCATCTTCTAAATCTAGCTAAATTCTATGTCTAATCCTGGTCTGTCTCTCCGGACATGTATCAGTTGAAGACAAAAGAAGCGATCAGAAGAACAGCCACGGACAGAAGGCCTGGCACCACAGATGTAGCATCTCCCGTGTCATCACCGTTGTCGTTCCTGTTGTAGTTGGTGGTGGTGGTGTGCACTCAGGACATGTGGGACAGGCGGGTTTTGGCGGGCACGACAGGAGTTGAGCCAAAAGGAAACAGTGCTGGAACAGAGGAAAAGTCCAGTTTCAATTTCGTCATACAGGGTTCACTGCCTGCCCAATATTCCCAAACGCCACAAACCCCATCTATTAATGTGACCACTATACCCAGTTACCTATGATAAACACATAAACGAGACAGATAGATATGTAGGTACATACATACGTAATCCGTATATACATACATACTTATATACATACATATATTCATGCATACATGCATATGCTATGCATATGCATATGCATATAAAATATATATATATATATATATATATATATATATATATAATAATATTGTGTGTGTGTGTGTGTGTGTGTGTGTGTGTATACTCACACATTCACACACACATACATACATACATGCATGCATGTATACATACCTACATACCTACACACATGCATACATACATACATACATACATACATACATACATACACACATGCATACACACACATACACACACATACACACATACATACACACATACATACATACACACATACATACACACATACATACACACATGCACACACACACACATACACACATACATACACACATACACATCAATTACTTTAATGCATCAACTTGTCAAATCAACAACAATGCACAGTAGTCCAGATTGCAGGCGCATCGATAAAAGTTATCTTTCACATTCTCTCTCTCTCTCTCACTCTCTCTCTCTCTCTCTCTCTCTCTCTCTCTCTCTCTTTCTCTCTCTGTACCACGCCCTTTCTCTCTCCGGCTGGCTCCAATTTCTTTGTCAATCAGTGCTTTAGTCAGCTGATACTATTTATAACACAGTTTAAGAGCCATCATCTGTCAGTTTCAATGCTGGTTCATGAGGTGATTCCGCCTTGACCAAACACGCCTAGAACCAATCATGACAGACATGCTCAAGTATTTTGCGAGTTGTTTACATTTTGTTATGGGCAGACCTAACATTGAAAGTCCTGAAACCACTCTTTTATGAACTATGCCTAGTGAACCTATCACAAGAACAACACTTTCGTGCTAAATCCGGCGTCACTAAGAGCATAGCAAGAGGCATGTACTTTTGAAAATTTGCTCTCATAGCATGTTTGTATGAAAGTGTCAAATGGATTTGAAACCTCGATGACGAATGCCATCGAGTTTCGATGGTCGATGAAGCACAGATCAGGTTTCAGCCTTGGTAGATCTTCAACACCGTTTATTGAGACAGGTCTATTTTGAAAAACATCCACAAAATCCGTCGCAATGCATTTCTGTAGCTCCTTTCTGATGATCTCAACGCATCTGTCGTGTCTTTGTGTGTAGAGGCCCCTCAGTTGACGACATCCATTCAAGGCATGGGAATTTGTGTCAGAACGAAACCCGCACAAAGCACACTCTCTCCGGTAAGTATCAGGATAGTAGATGTTATTCAATGCATTGGTCTCCAGCAGCTGTAGACGTCCTTGCTGATGAACCTGGTTATTTTGGTCATTGACGTTGGTGTTGGTGAGGTGTCCTATGGGTGGGTCACTGCCGCATTCGGAATTGCAACCCGGGTGATTCTCCCTTGTTGTTGCAGCTGCTGAAAATGGTGTGTATCTTTGCCCATTTGCATTCTTTTGATTGCGCTGTACAGTTGTTAGAATTACTGTAGCGCATTTGAACTACCCCATCATCAGAAGCTGGGAGTACTACTCCGAAACTGTCGCTGTGTTCATCGAATTCCAGCTTAAGATCCAGTCGCACACACACGCTCATGGAGCTCAACGAAGGAAGAACGTGACCAGTTGACCTTGCTGCCTTTCCTTAACTTCCCTTCGGTGTCTGTGGCATATCCTCCAAAATTGCTGTCGTCTGGATCTGCGTGAGGCACTTTTCTCTTTTCCATGTGGAGATGGAAACTGTTGCGCGCTACCATTCTGACATGTTGGTCATCACTGTTCAGAACAGAGATCAGGAATGAGATGCGTTGGCGTAGTACATGGTACTTGGTTTCAACAGACCAAGGCCGCCTTGTTTTCGGGGAAGGAACATGTGCGCTCGATTGGTAGAAGAGTTCAGCTTGAGATGAATGCGAACAAAATCAACTATCTTATCTTCCAGAGTCTTCAGGAGTTTTTTTCTGTGAATTTTGAATTGCTGTAATAAAAGGTCAATTTTGAAGAAGCCATGACGTTTACAGCCTCAATTTTCTTGCACAACGGTAAAGGTGAAAAGCGAAATTTTTTTCTAGCGTTCTTTCGAATTCCTCGCTCGCCTGCGCCAGTTGCTCTTTCTCAGAAGTTCCAGTCAGATTTGTTTGAAATCCGAGATACTGGTATGGCTCATCTTTTCCATACATCGGTGTATATTCCCCTTGCAGCGTCACGTGGACGTTCTCAGTCACATCTGTAGAAGCCCAGTTGTTTCCTGTGCATTGTCCATGAACGGTGGCACACTTTCTGTTTCACTTCCATTCCGGTGTAATGCAGGAAGGTTTCCGTCTTATTCATCATTTCTTGTAAGCTCTCCTCACGGCGAGCACTGGCACATACATCATCCATGTATGCCTGACATGGAGAAGGCATTGAAGCTGGTGTGAATGGCTGCTCCATCCATCGAATCCACGGGTCCAACGCCTGAATGAAGACAACAGCTGACCACGGGCAGCCTTGCCGATGCCACGATGCCTGGTAATCCTGGGCATGGACGTGTCTCCGTCTGCACCTGGAATGTGGAGTTGGTGTAGATATCCGCCGTCACGTCGATGATGTGCTGGGGTAGCCGGCGCTCTGCATCGAATCCAACATCACTCTGTGATCAATGCTCCCATAGGCGTCCTTGATGTCAACGAAAGTAGTGTAGAACTGACTTGATACATGCTTGAAGTTCTCAATTGCAGTTTTCAAGCAGAATACGTGTTCTTGAAGACGTTTCTTGGGATAGACCCCTTCTGTTTTGATGACAGCCTTCCGGTCGAAACAATCCATGGTAAAAGCCTACTTTGCACTAACTTCATGTAGATCTTGTACAAGGACGTCAACAAGGAAATAGGTCTCCAATCACCAGGCTGCATCACATTCCCTTCTTTTTTGGGAAGTAAAGTGATCGTGGCATGTTTCCAATCAGTGGGAATTCTTTGTTTCTCCAGCAAATGTTAAATATTGCCGTCAAAGGCAATGACAGACGTTGCAGATGTTGTTTCAGAAAAGAATATTCAACTCCATCATATCCAGGCGCTGTGTTGTTCTTCAGCGATTTCACCACAGATATCACTTCGTCCTCGGTGAACGGGTCTAACTGCAGCTCTTCTTCAGGAGGAAGAGGGCGATGTTGACAGGCCAGGGCGGAGTGGGGAGGGGATATTCTAATACCTTTTCACTCTTCTGCTGAAAAAACTCTGTCAACACATCCCTTCAATGGGACAAGTGGGTCGTGCTTCTGATCTGCTGTCGTTCTTGATGATCTCATGGCACGTTTCTGATTATCTAACCAAAGCTGCGTTAGCTCTGCTTTTCCACGCTCCGCGCTGTATGTTGATCCTGTCTTCCACACATATGTCTGAAGTGTTTCCTCAGACTTGGGAAGATGGTGTGGTCAATGTAGTGAAGAGCTTTTTTCGATTTTCTGCCGCAACTCATCTTTCTCCGATTCATGCTGAATTTGTTCGGCGATTTGAATAGGAAAACTTGTTGACAGCTCTCCAGATAAATCTCAGAACGCGAAGTTCTAAATCCGGAGCCTGTGACGCCTCTTCGTTTGGCGTCATCGTCATCGTAGGGTTGACGTCACGCTGCGCTTCCAGAAAGCGGAGGACGTTCTGAACTTTGCCTAGGAGACGAAGCCACGGTCGAAAATCCCGTGAGCATACTTGACGGCATCTGCATGCTTCGTTCGGATAGACTCACGAAACAGCCGCTCGGTTCGTTCGAAGTCTGCCCACTGGGCGTCGTGGACTGTTCCTTCAAAGGGCGCCCACGTCTCCGGGCTGGCAAAGTCCAGTGGCACTGTGTCTTGACCCGTTGGCAGGCGCTGCTCTGATCGTTGACTGGGTCCACCACACGCCGAAATCACTCCACTCCGGAGCGCAGCTCTTACTGAAGCTTTCGCTTCAGCAATCAATGGCCAGGAGCCTTGCATTGCTGGACTGACTGTGTTATCGAGGACAGTGACCACGGATGGACGGCAGACAGCAAATTCAAGCAGAGCGACGTGAAGGCACAGCCGCTCTGGTCGCCATTGTCTGACGTCACATACATACATACATACATACATACATGCATTCACTGTGCCCCCTTCCATTTAAACGCGGGCCTATCTGTTCAAGTAATATATGTATACAAGGACAGCCTTTGACGTTTACATCATCGTTTCTATGGGGACGGAAGTCACCAAGGACAAGAGTTACCCTGCTTTGCGCGTCTCGCATCAACCTATAGAGCCCTTCAAGTTCGTGGAGCTCTGTGGTGTTTTAAGGCCTAGATAGAGAACGTGGAGTGGAAGATCAAAGGTGGTACTTAACAAATCTCTGAACACTCCGTCAGATCTATGAACAGGTCAGCCATCGTGTGAGATGGGAAGGAAAATTGGGAACAGAGAAACCAAAGAATGAAGGCAAACACGTGTTCATATTGTTTGAAGCCGGCAGTGGACATATGAGTTAATGTTGCTTAAAGCGCAGCCGACCGCAAGGACTCAGGGCTGTCACACGTTAAAATCAACTCACAAGTCATCTAAACACACACACACACACACACACACACACACACACACACACACACATTTTTCACACATCTCTTTAAAATACATCTTCTAAAAACGCACCAGAAACTTCGTTAAAAATCTTTCATCCGTAAAATCTTAAATCAGATGAAAAATGTTAATCTCTTTCCAGAAACTCAAAGATCACGTCAGGTGGGACATCTCTGAACAGCGTTTTCATGGACTCTGCTGTAAAGTGTTTATGTCTCTCATCGTGCAAGTCCCAACAATCTAAAAGAATATGTTTCACTGTGGGTGGAACATGACACGGAATACACCACGGAGCTTTTTCACCTTTTAAAAGGTAAGAATGGATATAAAACGAGTGGCCTGTGTGTCAGTCACTACCACAATAAATGCAGTCAACATGATCAATTTGGCTGTTGCATTAAAAACGAATATGAAGACCTTTCCGAACATACATATCAGTCTGATTTCTTTCTCACCCTTCGTATACTCTCTCTCTCTCTCTCTCTCTCTCTCTCTCTCTCTCTCTCTCTCTCTCTCTCTCACACACACACACACACACACACACACACACACACACACACACACACACACACAGGCACACACACACACACACACACACACACACATACACACACACTCACGTACACACACACGTAATGTGCACACACTCACACACACACACACCACACACACACACACACACACACACACACACACACACAATGTGCACACACACACACACACAATGCACACACACACACACACACACACACACACACACACACACACACACATACGCACACACACACACACACACACACACACCACACACACACACACACACACAACACAATGTGCACACATACACACACAATCACACACACACACATACACACACACAATGTGCACACACACACACACACACACACACACACACACACACACACACACTTACAATTTTTGTCCTGCAGCATGTAGTGCTTGATCGTGTCAAAGGCACCCCCCCTTCATGCAGGGATTGTCCTTCACGGTCTCCAGCACCTGGGCACACTCTGAGGTGCAGGGCCGAAGGGCTGACACGCCGCGGACACCTCCGTTATGAACTGGTACATCTCTGGGACGCTCGCATTCAGGAAGGTAGAAAAATCGCAGCCTCCGGCATCACTCTGTCAAAAGACACATACATACTCCCATTTGCGAGACTGTGTGAAGATGTACTTACAGCTGACTTACGGTTCTCAGCCTCCCAAATCATTCTGTCGAAAGAGACATACACATTCACGTTTTGTAAGACTGTGTGAAGATGTCTTTACAGCTGACTTATAGTTCGCAGCCTCCAGAATCATTCTGTCGAAAGAGACACAAATTCACGTTTGTGAGACTGCGATAAGTTGTGTTTATAGCTGACATGGGTTTTTTTTTTCGCGACCGTTCCTCTTAGCACACACACACACACACACACACACACACACACACACACACACACTCCCTGCAAGTGTCTCTTTTTTTCCAATCCCCAGTCCTTTCCCGCCCACTTCTCTCTTGTCTATCCGTGCGGAAGTTTGGAAAGTGGGTCTAATCACAGTTTAAACTCTTAAACCCGCTTCACATCCCGACATCGCTTCGCTTTGCAACGTTGTTTCATTGAAAATGTGACCGTGTGTCACAAACGTATTTTGCTTTTGAACCACTCGCTACATTCATGAGTCACCATGCTAAATTTGAAGAAGATCAGACAACATCTCTGGATTTCTTATGACAGCAAGAAGACTGGCACACAGAGAAACAGACAGAGCTGTTTGACATCACAAATATCCACATGTACCCATTTGGTTCTGCTGTCTCGTTTTTCACCCACCCTCCTTTCTACCGCCCCCTTCTCCTCTCCTCTCCCTCTACCCGTTCCTCCTCCCCTACTTTCCATGCTGCATTTTCAACCCCACAGTGCTCATCCTTGTCCCCCGTCCACAGCCACACCAAGTCCTGTCTGTCGCAGCCCCAGCACTGGAAATCCACAGGGAGCGATCAATATCAAGTCGTCATTAAACAGTCCATTAGAAAAGAAACAATGCTGTCACCTAGGTACTTCACTGGTGTTCTTTGGTGGCTTTTCTGATCCAGCGTTCACAGGACATCACCTACAAAGCCTCCAGTGACGACAGTAATTGCTCTGTCGCGAAGCCAGAATAAGGGAGCACCCCTGCCAGAAAGGCACCAGCAGTCTCATGAACTTGGCGATACCGATGACTTGGGCGTGAGCTCACTACAGCCGCGGAAGAGAAGGACATTGAAGCTGAAGTCACAATGAGAGCAGAACGTGAGGCTTTCGCTTTACCATTGATCAGCGAGGATAAGAACGATAACGATGATGCTTTGCAGCTCCATTCTGGTCTGAGACTACACCAAAGAACTATACACTTCTGTCATAAGACATCCCACGTCAACCAGACCGAGGGAATACAGACGTTAGCTTTATTTGTCAAGCAAATTCAGTAAGACTCTAAGAGACACACCCATTATAATTAGCCTATGAGGCATTCATCTCTGGGTAGTGACGGCTTTGGCCAAAAGTTCCCACAAACAAATGCTCTAAAGGAAATCAAACCCCTGACCTCGAAAGACAATTTGCGACTCTAACCACTACACCATATGGGGAAGGTGTGTGTGTGGGGAAGGTGGGGGGGGGGCATTACACCGTTTCCACTTCGCGTGTGTCAGAGGGTTTGCTTCTCACAGAAAATATTCCGCAGTTAGAACTCATCAAATGTCCACTGCACAAGGCTGACGTCCTGTCAAAGTATGTTCTGCGACTCAAGAACCGTCATCATCGGGCTAGAGCTTCACCAATAGTGTTGTGTGTAAGTATGGGAACAACGGAACAATTTCAGTGTCAATCCTCATTGCTAAGGCTTCGTTGCTTGCGGGCCAGTCTCCACGTCTGCACCACGCCTGCTCAGATATGGGGCGAAAGTGCGCGTGCGTTCTAGCTAGAAAACGTGATGAATGAAAAAGGTAAGAAGCGATCCAGGAAGAGTCTTTCGTGGATGCCTGACCGATCCATCAGCTCAACAGGTTGGTCAAGGCTTAAGAGGAAGAAAACGAGGGCTGCTGATCCCAACACAGTGCTGAGTCTTCTCTTGCAGGTTTTCACGTGACAATAATGTTAGCTCTGCAGGAACTACCGGCACGGGGACAATGACGGATTGAATTTTGCATGGCTTTGTGCTGGAGAACCAGGCTGAAGGGACTGAGAGTAATGCCAATGATCAAACAACCCCAATGAAGAAGGGACATATATATCAAGCGTGTTCTACCTGTCTGTCTGTCTGCGACTCAAGAACCGTCATCATCGGATGATTGCTCCTCATACGAATCAATACTTTTCGTTTGACCTTCTCCAAATACAGTATGGTGCCATATTAGCATACACTATAGTTTGACTGTGAACCACTTCTTTTGCTAGTCCCATTAGTCGAATTTTGAATGCGACAACATCGCAAAGCCAAGTGACGTCGAAATTCAAAACCATGTCAAATATCCCTCGAGACTGTCTTTCTTATAGAATTAAAAAAACGCCGTATTTATTATCGGCCAGTACAGGTAAGGTCAGTTGAGAGAATGTTAGCCAGAAGTAATGAAGGTACTGGGTTCAATCCCAAGTTCAACCCCCCACATTTTCCCCCAAGGGATTCGAAGCAAGTCAAAGTGGCAGAGGGACTGGGTAAGGAGGACGGGGACGTGTTAGGTGGGGGAAAGGTGAAATGGGACGGGGAGGGGGGGGGGGAAGGGGGAGGAACAAGGTGGAAAGAAAGGGCAGGGGAAGTGGAAACAGGGCTGGGGAAAGAGGGAGGAGGGGGGGGGGGGTATGGGCGAAGAGGAGGACGGTTTATCAGAGATAAACTGTTCTAGTCACCAACCCAGCACACTGATTCATCTCTGTAGCCGACGCAGGTCCTTCGTGTGAGGGCTTCCCGTGGGTACACTGTCAGAAAAGCAAAGCACATCTCATCGCTGGTCGCTTCTCCATAGAAGGTGGTCTCCGACTTGTACTGAGAGGAGAACTCGCACGTGGTTCGGATTTCATCTCCGGCCTGAATCTGTATTGGAGGGTCATGGCTGCGCAAGAGACAGAGACACAGAGAGAGATAACGTTAGATTGTTTATGGTTACACATCCATAAAAAAAAGACCAAAAGAAAAAAAAACAACACGTGATGTTCAGATATCTGTAAGAGTCACAAGAACAAAAATCCAAGCGTAAGATATATTCTAAAGAATACGTATTTTGTTAATACTGCAGTTATTATGGCTAATAACTGTCAATACCTGTCTTTCAAATTTTATTAGTATGTTATTGATTTGGCATACGAGCAGGTGTGAAAGATGAGAATAAATATGCAAAGATGTTTACGTTTTGGAAAAAAAATAATAATAATAATGGAATCAAAGGCTATTACAATGACCTGGACAGCTCTAACAACTCTCAAATTATCTTATCAATGACATAAAAGAAGAGATACATACACCGTTTATTGCACAGCATGCAACACAGTGAATCTTCACTAAGCCCATGTATCTGTAGAACACTTTTGCTCCTTACCTTACCATGGGATTCACTCGTTCGGAATTCAGACAAGTGGGTGTGGAGCGGACACGTCGAAACAGGTATATTGCTGCTGATTCAAATGCGTAGTTACAGTAAGCCACAATCCATTTGCCAACGGGTTCGACCCGACCTCTTGAACCTCACGGCCGAAACGGTTACGCAGCAGAACCGTTGGGCTTGGTCAAAGGTTAAAAGTGATTCGCCTTAGGGCCGAAAGACCCGTGAAGGTTCAACATTCTCCTCCCGCCAGCTTAACTAAATCAGGTGGCCATTTCCTGCTTAGCGGACAGAGGACGGTTTTCAACTTACAAAAACCGGCCCCCAGGTAGATAGAACTCGTGATTGTAGGGTCCCTAACCACTCGTTCTAACCGTTTTCACAGTGTGCCATTCCATGAGGTCAACGTGGATTGAAGTGGGAGTCTGGGACGACTGCGCGGAAAGATCTTCAAACACAAGACTTAGCAGAAGCCCAATCTGTCTCAAGAAAGAGACTTACCAAACTGCCGACCTCAGTCAAGGAGAAAGATTAGCAGATGTTTGACCTATCTGAAGGAGGAGACTCAGTACATGACCGATCATCTGTAAGAAGGGATTTTCAAGGAAGCAATTTAGATGCCTGACCCGTACCAAGGAGGAAACAGCAAGGAAAAGATTTAGAAATTGCCTATCCTATTTCGATGCTTGACCAATTTCAAGGAAAGACCCTCAAAGAAGACACTTGGAACATGCCCGACTTATCTCAAGGAGGAATCTTCAAGAAGGAGACTTACAAGATGCCTGCCCAATTCCCTAAACAGGGAGATCATCAAGGACCTTGGTGGATGCCCAAACCATCCCAATACGAATCTTGAGGATTAGCAAATGTTCAGCTGATCCAAAGAGAGATCTTCATAGATGAGACTTGCATATGGCTGACTATCTCAAAATCCTCATGGTACCTGATGACCTGTCTTACGGAGGGATCCTAGAGGAGAAGACAGAGCAGATGCCCAATCCGTATATGGGCTGGATTGATTGTGTGGTGGTATATTATCCAAATTGTAAATGTGACAAGTTTTCTTGTTATTTTTGTTGTTGTGGGTGTTATTTTTTTGGGGGGGTTGTTTTTGTTTTTTGGGGATGGGGTTTGT
>CM031620.1:40761445-40786445 GCA_018398815.1 Conus ventricosus
CCCCCCAATGGGACCGCACCCTCTCAAAAAGACCGTCCACCTCTCCCACTTGACCCTCAGTAAAGTGTGTGCCAAACAAAAAACATTGTACATGCTGACAACACCTCCATTTTCATCACCAAAAGCGGAGCTCCACGCAAGGACATGTACACCGATCCCCTCGACCCCTGCCCAAAGGCACAGACAGTTGGCGTACAGCCTCAAACACGCCGACCCGAAATACTGCAGACAACCTCTGCTGAGGACGCCCATCATAAAACCATGTGGCGAGAGCTGGATGCAGTCCTCCCCCCCCCCCCCACCGCCCCCCCCCCCCCCCCCCCCCCCCCCCCCCCCCCGACCCCCCCTACGATATGAACACCAGAGACACTGTTTCATTGGTTCATACCAAGCGCCCTCAGCCTCCACCTGCCCCCGTTCAACAGCCCCTACATGCCTGGATCAAAGTGGGTCTGTTCCCATGCTCCACCCCTGGCGACCCGACATCCAGCTACCCCGGTCTCATCCTTGACAACCCGGCGTCCAGCTACCATCCCACTCCGGCGACCCGACATCCACCATATCTTCCACTCCGGCGACCCGTTTTCAACTTCTCATATCTACCCCGCCTACATGTGTGTGTTCTCGAACTCAAAGTGAGACATATACCAGTGTAGTGTGTGTGTGTGTGTGTTGTGTGTGTGTGTGTTGTGTGTGTGTGTGTGTGTGTGTGTGTGCGTGCGTGGCGTGTGTGTGTCTGTGTGTGTGAATGCGAGAAGTGCGTCGCGCCGTGCGTGTGTTGTGTGTTGTGTGTGTGTGTGTGTGTGTGTGTGTTTGTGTGTGTGTGTGTGTGTTGAGTGTGAATGCGAGCGTGCGTGAGCGCGTGTGTGCGCGTGGTTGTTGTGTGTGTGTGTGTGTGTGTGTGTGTGTTGTGGGTGTGTGTGTGGTGTGTGTGTGTGTGTGTTGTGAGCGTGTTGCGTGTGTATAAAGTGTGGTGGGGTGTTCGATTTTGTGTGTGTGCGCGCGACCGAGTGAATACAACGCGCGTCCGCGCATGCAGGGAGTGGGGGGAGGCAAATTTATATACAAGCTCCACTATGTTAATACAAGTTCTAACAAGTTTAAATACACATACCCTCACACACTTCCCAACACCCCCCCCGCCCTAGGGACAACCTTCAACCTTCCTGTCTTATTGGTTTTCGTTTGTTATTTATTTATTTTTTTATTTATATTTTTATTTATTTTATTTGTTGTTTTTTTTTTTTTCCAACAAGTATATCCATAATGGTCTCCTCAGGGACACTAAGGATGTGTAACACACACTTATTTCTGGAGCTTTTGTGCTCAGAACCTCGATTGTGTTTATTGTGCTTACACTTCTGATCTCTCGTTTCTGTGACTGGAGAAGAAACTTTGGGCCAGCCTCCCCCTGACATCCAGGACAACTTTCCCGACCGCCAAAAACTGTTCGGAATCACAGATATAAAAAAAACAACCTTTTTTTCTTCTTTTTTTTCTTCTTTCTTTTTGGCTTTTTTGTTGTTGTTGTTTTGTTTTGTTTGTTTAATTGTTTGATTTTTGTTTTTATCTTTTTTTGTGTGCTATGTTTGCCTTTTCTTCATCTACAACTCTTTAAAACCTGCTCTAAAGTGATTGTGCTCATAGCACTCATCGCATCCTCTTATTGCACCGCTGTAAACTTTTTTTTTTTTTTTGTGTGTGGTGGGGGGGGGGGTGGTGTGTTATCGTCATTCATTGCTTTTAAGCCTATACTTGTTTCTTTCTTTCTATTTGTTTCGACATGTGCATCAACATTGTTCTTTTGTTTGTTTGTTGTTTTACTGACTAATTGAATTTTCTAAAGATACTCCTTTATCTGTTTTAGCATAATAGTTAACCTTGTAAATTCTTTGTGGTGCGCTTGTCATTATTGTGCGTTATCCACAAACGTTACTTTTCCACCTGTATTCGGTTGTTGTTGTTGTTGTTGTTGTTGTTGTTGTTGTTGTTGTTTTTAAACCTATAATTCTCTGTGTCCTTTTTGTGAAAACTGTCTTCCTCGTCAGTTGGTCCTCTGTTCCCTTACAACCCATGCTTCTCATAATCCCACTGTCCCAGACTTATTCAGTTTGGACATCTCAATTCTATCAATTATTTAATAAGGTCCCTGAAATCTCATCACACTTAAACAGTCACCCCATCCATGTACAATATTTGCATAAGTGAAACAAGGTTAGACTCTCGCATACAGATAAACCTTATTAGCTATTCCTGAATACAACATAGAACTACGCGACATGATCAACACCCAACATACTTACAGGCCTTGCCGTATACATTCATCAATCAATTGCCAACATTACCCGACGCAAGACTGATCTTGAAACTAATACTGTCGAATGTACCGGATTGAAATAAAAGAAACTCCAAATCACCGCCAATATATTCTGACATTTATATAACACCCATCTTCCACATACGATGGTATGACAACTTTGTAACAAATGAGGATTGGATCTGTCACAACCATGTCAAATATACTACTGATAGGGGACTTCAATATTGATATGTTAAAACAACACCAGCTTGGACAAGTTAATCACTTCCTTCATGCACCTCCATCAGTTAGTACAAACCCCAACGAGAATAACTAAAACTAAACTGCGACACTTATTGATCAGGTATACACAAACAACAAATCCGCATACTAGATGTTTCAGTGTACATTCTGATTAGTGATCACCGTCCAGTCTTCTGCACGTGGTCCTTAAAGCTCCAAAACCACGCCCCAAAGGTCACAACTACCATCCAGAAAACCGCTCCTTCTTTCAAAAAGTTTAAATGAAGCAGCATACCCTCTAATGACTTAAACCATATCCCATTTCACTTAACTTATCATACTCAGAACGTCGATGATGCACAGATCCTACAGGTACCAACATTCCCACCAACAAAAAAAAACAAGCTCCGATCACACTCAAAAAAGAGTTATGCATCCGCAAGATGAACCCGAGGTTAACTCATGAATTTGCTGCAAGAAATGTACTTACGTGACCAGCTCAAGGCAGCAAATTTGTTTGACGAAATACAAAGAGCAGAGAAACTTTGATTCAAACGAAAGTTGAAAAAAGCCAAACGAGACTACTTCAGTCAAAAGATACGGATGGACCAAACCACAGCGCCAATGTGGAGGCAATAAACACTAGTGTACTCTACAAGCGTACAAATTCACAAACTTCAGCACAACATCACCCCTGACAAATTTAATACCACATTTCTGTCATTAACAGAGACCCTTACTCAAGCTTCACAGACTATCAGAGCACCAAATGAATATACATGCCCGACTTCCCTAATATCATTTTGCAAACAAAAACTTGGATCCAGTAACTCAATTAAAATTCCCCTTCTTGCTTGTACATAAGTAGGTAACGCACATAGCGCAATTAAAGAAAAAAAAAAAAATCCCCCCATAATTGGGGGGTTCCCTGATAACATACCACATTTCTTCTCAACTCGCTCTACCTTACATTGTTGAGTCTCTTACATACATATATAATCTAATCCCAATTAACTAAAGATTCCCCACAGGATTCAGGCGTTCAAAAACCCAAAGTAATCCTATCCCCCTTCCAAAAACAAATGATTTGTCGATCCAAATAATTCAGACCTATAATCACTTACAATCGCAACTATCCAAACCCCTTGAAAGACACATACACACACACGTATCTCGAGTTCAATGGGAGAAAACCAAACATTTTTCACCCACTCCAATCTGGATTCCGACCTAATCATTCCTGCCACACGCATTATCACGAATTTGTGACTCATGGCTTTCAAATATGACCAACACAAATGACAGGGTTGTCCGATTCTTGACCCATCAAAAAGGCTTTGATCTTGTTGATCTTCCATTCTTCTAAAGAAAACTATCTGTCTACATGAAAACCATACCCCGACAATCTCATTATTCAAACAAACTAGAACGATAGGACTCCGAATGTGGCGCTTAATGGGAAACTCCACTTCAGGAACTTTGTCAGACATGGAGTCCCCACAGGGCTCTGTACTAGGCCCCCCAACTATTCTGCATCTTCACCATCAATGAATACCCATTAGTCCTATCAGATAAAAGGTCACGAGACCAGAGATTATTTCTGATGATCGTGTCGTCGTCTCCAACGAATGTAGTTATCTACAGACAATAGAAACTTCTCCTCCAGGAAGTCTAACGACGTGTCAGACTGGTGTCATTCAAACTCAAAGGTCATACACCCAGCCAAAACCAAATCTATGAATAGAGCTACCCGCCAAAAACACCCAGATCACTCCTCTTTGCCTAAAACTTCAGTTGAATGGGCACTACTATCGAGCAGGTAATGAGCATCGTGTTTTAGGTTAACATAGAAAAAAGAATTGACATGTCAATCTCATCTAAATAACTTATGCAAGGTAGTCTCAAAACAATAACCTTTTCCTGTTATATCAATTAAAGCGCTACGTCAACAGTAATGTTCTAAAACTTTTCTCAATGCACACATAATGTTCACGTAAAAATTAACGGCCATCAACAGTGTTGGACGCAGTAGTGACGTCCACAAAAAAGGCTGAATTCTCACCATAGAACGTGCAGCAAAGCTACTCCATCCAGCTTATCTCTAACAACAGACGAAAAACTAAAAGCCTCAGAACATACTTACTTCCCTTCAGAATAGGCAATTGGAATCCAACAAGGCATCATTTATGTTTACAATCTTGAAGATACTATGCATGTAATTTCAATGCCCTTTATACAAGTCGAAACAGCTTTTTCCTGGCTATGACGAATTCTTCTTCCGCTACCCACGCATTGAACTAATACGAAACAATCCTGGCTTTACTCTGGACCATATGTCCTGGAACTCACTTCCACCCGATCTACAAAACCTGAATACTTTAAAACCTATCAAGGAACATTTGCAAAAACATTTTATGTCTCAGTAGTTAAATTATTCGTTACAATGAATAGCGTCCATTTCGCAAAGTCTTCTGTGAACCATACTTAGGGATAAATCGTCTCAACATAAAACCTACTCCGTTGTAAAATCGCTCACACCCCGACTCCGCACTTCTGTCTACCATCCCAATGTACCTCTCCTCCCTACAAACCATTCCTCTTCCCCCACCCTCCTCGACCTCTCTCACCTCTGAATTTTGTTGTTTGTTTGCTTGTAAGTTTTCCTTTTGTTTTAACACATGCCCCCATCCATTATTGCTTTTATGAGCAGTTTGCATATCCTTGTAGAATTAGATAATCATTTGCTATGTTGAATTGTCTGTATAGAATGATAGTGCTGAAATAATGTATGCAAGACAAGGACAGATTGTAATATAGGCTTGGCCTAAAATCTTCATCCTTGGTATTAAAGATCAATCAATCAATCAATCAATCTCTCTCAATCACTCATGGAATCTATGCGACGCATCCAACAGTTACCACCCAAAAGTATGTAAGGCCATTACAACACAAATGGTTTAGAAATGTAAACATTTTCATTGTTTCATGCACCGAAATTAGGAGTGACGGGGGTTGAGATGGTACGGGAAGGTGGGGGAGAGATGATGGGGGGGGCGATAGTCGCGAAACGTGATGAAAAATAGATTTTTGTATTGACTTCGCTACATCTGGGAGAGAAGGAACGAAAAAAGCCGTTGCATTGATTAGACATTTGTGTGTGAAACACAGTGGGTAGATAAAACTAAAGGGGGGGGGGGGGGGGGGGGGGGGGGGGTGGGGGGGGGGGGGGGGGGGGACTTGGTGCCAAGCACCAACCCTCTTGTACAAATTGTACAAGAGGGTTGGCTGCTTGGGACCGATCTGTGAAGTTGTCACGTGAATCCTCACAGGTGTGGGGGTGTGCAGTGCCAAACAGTAAAAAGGAAAGTCCGCCAGCCAATCAAAAAACACACTAACAATTTTTCAATCTAATTCAGGACACGTGACTAGTTCACAGAAAACCCAATAATATCGAAGGAAACAATTCTACTGACAAGTCTTGATCTGGCAAGTTAGGTAGGAATACACACACACACACACACACACTCACACTTTCGAAAATATATATGTACGATGCATGGGTGGTAGCGAGGTGCGGGGAGTGGGTGGTGGGATGTGGAGTCCCATTCTGGTGTAGTTAGAATAACTCCCCTGGAGTCAAACTGAAACACAGAGGGAGTTAGGTTTTTTTATATCTAGTTTAACTTCTCCCAGGGAGTTTAAAATGTACAAATGAACAGTTTAACGTCCTAGGAGTTAACTCAAGCTTCACACTGCGGTGAATATGGCTTAGCCGCACAGGAAACGCACAATGGTGGGTTTATGGATACATTCATTCAGTATCTGACGTTCTGCTGTCTTCACGGCCACTAGTCTTTTCTACGATCTCTGCCATGTGCCTACTTTTTTCCACAATTAAAGCAAAGAGCCTAGTGGGTCAACGCCACTTAGGAAAGCGCCCATCAACATCAATGGTCAGGCCATTGAGGATTTGACCTCTTCACCTACCTGTGCCACATTGGTCACAAAACAGGGGTAGCTGATGATGATGTAAAGGCCATGGGTCAGCAAGGCGCGCAATGCTTTATGTCACCCCACAGACCAGTTGTGGAGGAACGAAAACTTCAGTCTGCACACCAAGCTAAGGCTGTTCAACACCAACGTCAAGATGGACTTGGAGACGCATAAGAGCCTGACATCAAAGTTGCAAGTCTTCATCAACCCTGTTTCACCAGAATCCTGCGCATCAGATGCTTTAGCGAATCTCCCAACGAGAACTGCATCGCCGGACAACTCAAGGACCCAATCACCAAGAGTATCCAGATGAGGAAGTTGGGCTGGTTGGACACACCCAGCGTAGAGGACAGGCCCACATCTTACAACCCTCGCCCTTGACTGAATCCGCAGGGAAGCGGTTAGAGGGGACGACCAGTCCCCTGGAGAAGAACTAACTACAGGCAGAACTGAAGTTCACCAACATGACCTGGGGTGAAGCCAAGAAACAGCCCTAAGACAGAGCGAGATGGAGATCTGCAGTGCAGGCCCTGAGTTCCGATTCGAACGAAGATGACAAAGAAGAAAAGAAAAAGAAAGAAGAAGGAGAAAAGAGAAGAAGAAGAAGAAGAGAAGAAGGAGAAGAAGAAGAAAAGAAGAAGAAGAAGAAGAAGATAAGAAGTAGAAGAAGAAGAAGGAAAGAAGGAGAAGAAAAGAAAGAAGAAGAAGAAGGAGAAGAAGAAGAAGAAGAAGAAGACGAAGTAGAAAGACTAAGAAGAAGAAGAAGAAGAAGAAGAAGACGATGAGAGCACTGACTGCATTTCCTCAACTGTGATCTTTCTCTTCCATCACCACCATCTCCTAATTCTTGCACTCCGGGTTGTGCTGGATACACTCGTTTTCTCTCGTTCACCCCCCTCCGAATCTGAGGTTTCACAGGTTATGGATTCCCAGAGACCTGATCTTTAGGTCTAGATCAAAACTTTTATGTCTCGACTACTGGGCGTTTGCCTCACAGCAAGGATTTATCAGCGTGCGTAAGCTATGTCATCAAGCTGTCCTGATAGATCTTCTTCACCCCCTTCTATCAGGTTCTGGCTCAAAATCCTGTACCTTTGCTCTTAGAATTACAAATCTTCACATCTCAACATCCTCTTCGCCTTGTCCGCTGCTTGGCACAACATTGAAAAACAATATCTCCATAACGAACCAATAATTCAATCAAAAGCTCATCTGCTTCTTTCTTCTTTCTCGACAACGATGCCTATATTGCTTCTGCATCCAATCTAGAATACTCAGGAGCAGAGTGCTTCTCATTAACTTTCGGTAATCAGTCCCAACTCATCGGGTGCATTCTTATATAGCTGTCGTGCTTTCCCACGCAGTAAACGCTATCAATATTAGATGACCCGAGAACTCGTCCCCAGTGGGATAATAACGCCATCCCTTTCAAAATGATCGAATAGTATCAACATCTACGCCATCTCTCAGAGGTTCTATGATCCACGACCTGAGCAGATAGCGAGGGGGGGGGTCGGTTAGATTAGCGGATCTGAGCGGTAAGGAAGGGCCTTTATCGCGTCTTCTCTTGCAGTGGCAGTCATGATGTCCTGCTTCTTTGATATAGTCTTTGTTGGGCATTGGGTTTTCGAGATTTCACAGGACGGTAGTGTTTTGTGTAGCGGCATTGCGCACATGATGGAAGATCGCGTTTCTTCTTCGTCCTCTTTTTCTAGCTCTCTCATTTCATCTGCTTTCTTCTTCATTCCTTCCTCTCTTTTTTTTTAGCTTCTCTCGTCTCATATACCTCCTCCTGCAGTAACTCCAGCCTTCTTCTATCTTTATCTCATGCTTTCTTTCTTCCTTCTTCTTTTAGCTACTCTCATACATCTCTTTTTCTTCATCCTTCTTCCTCTCTTCTTCTAGCTTTCTCAATTCATCTTCTTTTTTTCTTCGTCCTGTTCTTCTCTCTTCGGTCTAGCTTCTGTCTCAATTCATCTTCTTTTTCTTCTTCCTTTCTCCTCTCTTCATCTAGCTTCTCTCAATTCATCTTCATTTTCTCTTCCTTTCTTCCTCTACCTTCTTCTACTTCTCTCATTCATCTTCTTTTTCATCCTTCTTTCTTCCTCTCTCTTCTAGCTTCTCTCAATTCAATCTTCTTTTTCTTCTTCCATTCTTCCTCACTTCTTCTAGCTCTCTCAAATCATCTTCTTTTTCTTCTTCCTTTCTTTCCTCTCTTCTTCTAGCTTCTCTCAATTCATATCTTTTCTTCTTCTCTTTTCATTCTCCGTATTACGCTGACAGTGTGTTCGCCACAAACGAAGCAAGACCATTTCCTGCAGAACCCATCTTTTGGCTGTGTAAGTGAACTTTTGGTACCTCAGCAACCCTCGTCTTCTTCCATCTCTACTCTCAGCCTCCTGAACTACCTCATCAGTTCCCCATCAGAGTTTGCCTTTTCGCTTATTCTGCTGTCCTGTCTAACATCCTTCCCCAGACCTCAGTTCCATACAACATTAGAAAATCTTATGCAGCTTCTCCCTGTACTGTTATTATCCAGCAAAACTAAACTAGCTATTTTCTTCCCTGGCCTGTCCCGTGTGCTGAGCTAGATTATTTTATTCAACTCCTTGAAAAACATATTTTTTGCATAATCCTATGCAGCTCTCCTTTCTATCCAGCCAATACAACCTACTACTTTCTTCCTTGCCTATCCCCTATGTTGAGCAAGATTATTATTCAACTCTCTTTGTAAAAAAATTATTTATTCCAAACGCCACACTAACCTGTCCTCACATGACGAACAAACTTCCCTTGTGTACCACGCCTACATTTTTTAAAATAACAGACTAACAACAAGGCGGACCAGTAACCACACTTCTGCCTTGTAAACTTATCACTCGCATTACAAGTGAACTGACAATGCCTGCGTCTAACCCTAATAAACTCCCTAACACTCTAACAAACAATTAAATCTCAAAAGGCTGCACTGTGGCGCACGATTTTCGCAACGGGCACGGAATTGGTCGCAAAATCAACGAATGCGACAAATCCTTGGCCGGACCAGCTTTATAGGTCCATATTTCACAGGAATTTGAGAAAATGACTGATTTTTGTGTTCCGGTCTACAATGTGGACGGAGACCGATCCCATTTCACGTGTCCCTTTCATCCATCCGTCCTGTCTCTCGGCCTGTCGGCCCGTTGTCCACTGCGCCTTTCTACTATCCTGGCGGACGTTTGGTTCATATTTATAACCGCGAAGTTTACGAATGGGTATATATTTTATTTGATCGGTGTAAGAGGCTATGTAAGAATGTATTAATGTATGTATGTATGTAAAAATGTATGTATGTCATGCATGCATGCATGCATGCATGCATGCATGCGTGTGTGGTGTGGTGTTGTGTGTGTGTGTGGCGTGCGTGCGGATGCGTGCGTGCGTGCGTGCGTGCGTGGCGTGGCGTGTGTGGCGTGCGTGCGTGCGTGCGTGCTGCGTGCGTGTGTGTGTGTGTGTGTGTTGTGATGAGGTGGTGTTGTGTGTGTGTGTGTGTGAGAGTGTGTGTGAATGTTGGTCCAACAGCATACATCATGAAGGAATACAGATAGAAGGTGAAACTTGACACACATGTAGGTAATAACTGTAGAGTGCCCTTTTGGTTGGTTTAGGTAAAGGTCACCACTGCATCATCATCAAGCTTGCTCTGTTTACTTTAAATTTTGTCTCTGGTTAGCGTTTTAAGCCCCCCCCCCACTTCTCCCCTCTAAAAAAATTATGATGTCTATAGTTATTCCAACAACACGAAAATGTTGAGAAGGAAATCAGGCATACACAGACGTAGACAGTACTATGACAAACGCCACAGAATGGTGTTGTAAGACGTCATCTTATGCTTATTTTCACCAGAGTGAGATTCCATAAAATTCACTTATCATAATTAATGGAAAGCTACAACTCGAGAGAAAGAGATCTTAAAGGCTGTCTGCATCTGGTAGTCACATAGCCAGAAACAAAGGAAGAAAACTAAAGCATGGGGGAAGGAGGAGAGGGGTCTGGGTTGAAATAAACTCCTCCGAAATTTCTGTGAATCAATGTAGCTAATATAATTAAAAGACTCTAATGTCTACTACAAAAAATTCGACATCTTATTCCCTCAATTACATGCTGAATCTTTCGAATTACTTTTGTGAATTTTATAATTTTTATCTGTCTTTCACAAGAAACAAAACAAAAAAAAACAACAAAAATACAGTCAAAAACAAACGATCATCAAAATCGCGCTGTCATTTTGCCATATTGAACTAACGTACATTCCTTTGGATTAACTGTTTAGTTGATCAAGTGACATACAGTATATAAGCATAGTATAACAATTCCCTTCCTCACGATTCACAGGCCAAAGACATTGCATTGTCATCACTGTTTTAATGCAATCCATGTTGTACGGTTTACGAGAAAGAATTTAGCGACATATTTAACTCCTGTAATTCAACTTATCTATGTTGACATATAATACCATGCAATCGTAAAATCCATCTGCCAACACTCATTGCGAAACGATGTCTCATTAAATAACGAAACAAGCACGTGAACTTCGCAGAGGGGCATAGAACTCAATCCAGACAAAATCAAGCATTTCGCTGAATATGAAAATGGCACGTAATGCTTTTGTATTTAATAGAAAAGAACATATATGTCGTTCTTTTACGTTGAAATTTGAAAAACCTTTGTTCACATTGAAAATCATTGGAATTGTCCCTGGTAATTAGACTAGTAACAGGAGAGCCAAATCTTTCCGTAATTATCACAGGAGGTGTTGCTGAAATTTACGTCGGATTGGGACGTCACAAATAGAACTTTTGTTCCATCAAGGCCACGGCATCCACTGACGTCCCCTTCCGTCGGCCGTTCCCAAGATGTCCACTGTCAACCTTCGTCCTTTTCCTGCTACACTCAGTAGTTCAATTATTGATGAACCCGTCGCTTTTTTAAATGTTTCCAGTAATCTCCTTATCATCTTGGCAGCACTATGGGGTGGTGTCTCTTAAACAGAACCCCATAACAGAACCCTGCCAGCAGATTCTTTTTGATGTTAATATGCTGTTAAAGCTGTTGTTTTTCTAGATTGTTCTCTAAGCTGTGTAAATCTTTCAAGTTTTTTTATTCAACAAAATGAAATACTGAGTGGCGAATATACATAATGAGTGACTGTTTGAGTTGTAAAATATGCTCAATTTTCGACACTTGATTTAGTCTCTCATCTATGTTTTTTTTTTCTACCTGATCACGTCTGATTTCCCGTTTATGTACAGATGACCACGCGTTTACACACACACACACACACACAACACACACCACACACACACACACACACACACACACACACACCACATGCGGAGTCATACACTCACACTCAAACAGGAAAAGATCTTAAATGGATGTTGGAACCTTACTGTATAACCTGAATGTTGAACTTCTTTGCTATAAATAAAAAACACAATTGACATTGAAGTCTAAATCAAACCATGTGAGTTTACCCGAAAAAAAAACACACACAACACACGACCACGCACGCACGGGGTCGGGACATATCCATACTGTTCAGTACGCCCAGTAAAAAGTTTTTTTTTTCTCCGCTCAAGAAAAACTATTCCACTATTGAGCGTGAGTGTTTTAGCTATGTGTGGAGTCTTGAAAAAGTTTGCACGGTATTTGACTGACAGGTTCATGTGACTAAGCCTCACCTCAAAGGCATGTGACGCTCCATCACATGTATTAGTGATATGAATATATTCCCATGCCACAACTAAAAAGGAAGTATATTCATGTGGCTTGACTAGTGTTAGCGGGCGTCCCCAAATAAATGGTGAGAATGACTCAATAAAGAAAGAAGTGGTCATTGGTGAAAGTGAGCAACTGAGAGATAGTTTAACAAGGGCTGGTAAGGTGCTGTCATGTGTTTTGAACACTGGAGTATGCACTCACTAGGAGGACGGAGGAAAAGAATCAGTTTTTAGCCCAGCAAGAAGACCTAGAGACTCGAACCTGTCAGACGCTGGTCCTCACTGCTGACCATCGTTACAGGTGAGGCCATAGATAGTTGGGAAAGCTACAGGGTAAAACCTAAAGAAAAGAGAAAGAAAGATTCATAATTAAATAGTGAACAGGTTAACTTACACAACCTCTTCGTGTTTTCAGCCCCTTCACCCTACGCCCTTCACCCTTCACCTTTCCACCCGTTAGTGTTAAAGATGGCCATGGTGTGGGTAACACACCGTAGTTACAGCCCAGCAATTAAAGACTCCAGAGAGGAGTGGAACTCATCATGCTCTCCAGTGACACGAGAAGTCGAGGGAGAGGAGGTCGGAACTCATATCTCCAGTGACCAGGTAGAAGTCGAGGAGAGTGAGTCGAAACCTCGTATCTTCCAGTGACGGAGAATCTAAGGGGCGTACGCTGTCTGAGAGAGACCATGGGAATCATGACAGTAAGGAGTCCTTATATCTGATGCAGGAAGGGCATCAATGATTACAGGAGTTATTTATTCTCCTGGTCAGGATATTATCTAATGTAATGTGAAGGCCATGACATTATAGAATCTTGAATGAATTAGTTTATACTCAGTGTAAAGAGAGATTACAGTATAAAATCGCTAAAATTGGTTTTGATGTGTTTAGTTAAAGTGTTTTTCCCCGAAGGAAGAGGGGAGAAGAAAAAACAATCGTAGTGCGCCTTTTGGTTAATGGCAAGATTGTGTGTGCGAAGGAGTAAAATCGCAGTCATTAATGCGTGTGTGCAAAAGTGACAGTGGTGACAGTGGTGACCCCGACGCTGCCATTTGTTTTGTTCCCCCTGTGAAAAAAAAAAAAGAAAGATTTTTATTTGTTCCATCAGGGAAGGATTATTGATAGTGTCCCACGGGTTTGGAAAAAAAAAAAGAAGATATATATATATATTTTTAAATACTTTTTAAATTGTCTTTCCCTCATTCTGTCTTCCGAACCACATAGTTCACATCTTCATCTTCTTCTCCATTCTTCATCAACATGATCTTTCCCTTTGCTGTTACATTCCGGTAAAATTACTACATATTTTATGTAAAAATCATATTTGTACATGTTTGACAATATTGTAGTAAATGATCCGTGAAAACAAATTAAACTGAGTGTCCTTTTTTTCGGGTTGAATGGAAGAGAGAAGTTCCATGTATGGCCGAGAAATTTTTTTGTTTTTTTGGTTGCTGCTGCTGTTTGGATATACAAACATATACCAAAACAAAAATCCTAGACACAATCCTCTAGTACTTATAAACTACAACACATAATGGCATACCCACGCACCCAATCACTCCATTTAAAAACAAAACCCCCACCCCTCCCCACCCACCACACCCCCACATTCTCTCTTTTTGATTTAATGATACACATACACATGCACATATTAAATCCAGGAAACCTATAATCTAATTATCAATTATCAATAATACTTCAAAATCAATCAGTTATCGTAAAATTTTGCCAGATTCAATAGCACAAGTTGCTTATGTATTTTTCAAGATATATCTCTCTTAGTATTTTAGAAATACTGTTAATGAAGGCTTACATTTGATTATTTACAGCTAAAATGTAGTGTTTGGGGCTATCAGAATGTGTTTGATTGGGTATCAGTTGTGGAATTGTCATCTGCTCCAAATTTATTATGTTTTCAGTCAAAGACAGATTATTTTCTATTAAACACTTCCTTTTATAAATTCTTGCAATGATTTCCAGAATTTCATTGACAGCATGGCATCTCCAAAACATATTTTCAAAAAATATATTTTCATTTAAAAAAAAGGAGTTTATTTGAACCCTCCCCCCCCGCCTCCCCCCCCCCCCCCCCCCCCCCCCCCCCCCACCCCCTCCCCCCCCCCCCCCCCCCACCCCCCCCCCCCCCCCCCCCCCCTCCCCCCACCCCCCCCCCCCCACCCCTCAAGGGTTTGAGGGAAGGGAAAAAAAAGAAGTATTATTATTTATTGTGTACTTGCATTTGTTTTATTTTCTGATTATGTGTGTGAAGTGAGTTTATTTTCCATGCGAGTGAGGACTTCTCTCTTATTTCTGACTCTTGATGGGCGATGGTTTTTTTTGTTGACGGTTTCCAAATTTTTTTCCCCCCGATCGGTGAGCCCCACCGCATCCCTCGCTACATTGAGCGATTTGTTCAGAGTGGGAGCAGCCGTGATCGCCTTATTATGTTTATTTTTTTGTTTTTTCTTCTCGTCCTATCGTATCCTTTCAAGTAGTCCCTTTATTCCGCAGAGTTTGAACCGACCTTGTCCTCCATCAACAGGACAGAGGATACAATGCGGAAAACACCACCCAAATAAATTTTCCAATTGTTTTTATGTGGTGTTTGCGATTCTCTTTGCGTTAGGTGGAATGTCATAATGATTGGATTGTAATCATATTGTATTATTATTGTAGTGTAATGTATACATTGCATGATCGATTTTCCCTGTCTCCAGAATACTGGGGAGACAGTGACCACTAGGGTGCATGTCTGAGGGCAACCTTATGCTGTTCTTGATTTCGACTCACTGTTCGAACCTGTAACTTCTTTCATTTCCTTTTCCCACCCCCTGGACTGCTCTAAAGGCAGGTGAAGACAGTGCTTCTCTGGGTCCTCCACAGCACTTCGGGTGTTCTTTTTCTTCTTGCCTTAACTAGGCTGACCCTGGAGAAAGGTCCAGTGACGGTGAGGAAGACCCACTGACCACAGGGAAAGTCCTGTTGACAGTGGGAAAGACTACAACTCTGGATTCTCTCTTGAGGGCACATAAGACCGTATGGCGAAAGCTTGGCTGTGTCTGGAGTGGCACTGTCTTCATCTGTCCGTGGGCAGGGGTGGTTGGGTCTGTGGGGTGTGCTCGGCAGCTGGAGGGTGGTGTTTTTCGCCGGTGGGCTCTGCAGTCATACGGGCTGGTACACCCATGGGGATGCTACTTAAGGCTGTTATGAGCTGCATCCTGTAGTCTAATTTACCTCTGTTCAGGAGCAGTTATGTCCCTTGATATCTTAATGGAGTGTCCTGCGCGTGCCTGTACCCATTGTCAACACAGCGCAGGCCTCCAAGGGTGGTACAGGACTGCTCTAAAGGCAGGTGAAGACAGTGCTTCTCTGGGTCCTCCACAGCACCTTCGGGTGTTTCTTTTTCTTCTTTGCCTTAACTAGGCTGACCCTGGAGAAAGGTCCAGTGACGGTGAGGAAAGACCCACTGACCACAGGGAAAGTCCTGTTGACAGTGGGAAAGACTACAACTCTGGATTCTCTCTTGAGGGCACATAAGACCGTATGGCGAAAGCTTGGCTGTGTCTGGAGTGGCACTGTCTTCATCTGTCCGTGGGCAGGGTGGTTGGGTCTGTGGGGTGTGCTCGGCAGCTGGAGGGTGGTGTTTTTCGCCGGTGGGCTCTGCAGTCATGAAATACGGGCTGGTACACCCATGGGGATGCTACTTTAAGGCTGTTATGAGCTGCATCCTGTAGTCTAATTTACCTCTGTTCAGGAGCAGTTATGTCCCTTGATATCTTAATGGAGTGTCCTGCGCGTGCCTGTACTCATTGTCAACACAGCGCAGGCCTCCAAGGGTGGTACAGGACTGCTCTAAAGGCAGGTGAAGACAGTGCTTCTCTGGGTCCTCCACAGCACCTTCGGGTGTTTCTTTTTCTTTTCTTATTATAATTACGTTTTGTGAAACATATAACATCATCATATATCGCCTTATTTTTATTCATACTTAGAAATTGTTTTGTGTTTATATCTGTTGACGGTTCATTATGGATGATTTTGATAAATATGTTCAACAAGCGGAACGCTTGGGTTTTGATGGAGAAAAACTTACCAACTATGTGCAACAATGCATAGATAGGGCAGACAGGCTAAGAGAGAGAGAAGAAAATCAAAGGAAACTAGAGAGAGAAGAAAATCAAAGGAAACTAGAGAGAGAAGAAAATCAAAGGAAACTAGAAAGAGAAGAAAATCAAAGGAAACTAGAAAGTGAAGAAAATCAAAGGAAACTAGAAAGTGAAGAAAATCAAAGGAAACTAGAAAGTGAAGAAAATCTAAGGAAACTAGAGTTTGAAGAAAAAAAAAACTACAGAGGGAAGCTGAAGATAAAGAACGTCAATTTAAGTTGAGACAGTTAGAACTAGAGACCGATGCTGAGATTAGAAGATTACAGGCATCGAGAGAACCTCCACCAGTTCCACCAGTCGGTTCCGCAAGCGCGCCTCAGTCAAAATCGGCATATATTCCAAAGTTACCGCCTTTCGAGGAAAAAACGGATGACATCGATAGTTTTCTTTTCCGATTTGAAAGTCACGCAACGTCTTGTGGTTGGCCAAAGGAAAAGTGGACATTGTATATTGCGTCGTTGTTTAAGGGTAGCGCTTTGACACTGTACCACACACTCGCGGCGAAACAAAATTTAACTTGGGATCAGTTGAAAGAAGAACTCCTCAAGAAATTTCAATGTTCTGCTGATCGTTTTCGCGAACGTTTCCGTTCTGTGCGCCCTGACAAAGGAGAATCATTTCCGTCGTTTCTAATCCGTATGAGTCATTGTTTGGATCGAAGGATCGATTTATCAAAAACGAACAAAACTTTTCAATCACTGCGAGATCTCCTTCTTAGAGAGCAACTTTTCCAGAGCGTGAGCAAAGATCTGGCCACTTTCCGTAAAGAAAAGCAATTTGAAAGCGTTGAGGAAATGTGTCAGATTGCTGATCAGTATTGTATCGCTCACCCAGATAAGGGCGTGGCTAGGAAAGGAGAATTTTCCATCTTTGAGTCTCATGCGTCATGTACTATCCCATCGGGACAGGGAAGTTACAGGAAAGGAAATCGTGGGTCATTTCTGAGTCCTCGAGGATATACCTATCCTAGGAACGGACAGGGATCTTTCCGCGGTTCGAGTGACTTTCGTCAGTACCAGTACTCACCGCCGGAAAAACCCGTTGCTCCTCAGCAAACGTTCCGAGGTCGTGGACAACGACCACCGCGTAGACCTTTTGGGCCAGTTCGTGGACAGATCAGAAGTTCACAAAATCAGTCAGCTGCCGATCAGACAATGCGATGTTTCTTTTGTGATGGCAAGTTCCATTTGAAAAAGAATTGCCCTTTCAAACCAAATGATTCAAAATCCGCATTAGTCTCCACCGATTGTGAAGAAGGCCTTGTTTTGGCACCAGATCAATCGTTGATGGACTGGTGTTAGAAAACGGAGCCATCAACGGATTGCAGGCTTTGGTTTTGCGAGACACTGGGTGCACCACCGCTGGTGTAAGAAAATCTTTCGTGCTTCAAAACCAGTATCTCGACACTGTCCAAAAGTGTAGGTCGTTTGGAGGCAAGATTGAAACGTTTCCGCTGGCGAAAATTTCGGTCGATACACCGTACTACTCCGGATTTCTTTCTAATAATTAAAGTTTATTTTCCAAACAGATCACAGGCCATTCATATATTTTTTTTTCTCTTTCATCTCCTCCCTCGTGGCACTGCAGACAGCACCCACCTCCTCCTGCAGACTGTCCACTTAGCGTGGAATCGGCTATGCTTGCCAACACCTCTTTAAAGTTAGATTCGGGATCATTACTGACACTGCTCACACTATACCTTCGTTCGGAGCCTTCATCTGTGGTTTTGGTCATCATCAACTGCGCCTGGCGGAAGTCCTTCTTGCGTGGTCCAGGATTTGATTCTATATTTCTACACTGTGCCAACAGATTACAGTACCAAACAAAATCTGAGATAGCAACAAATCTACCATGACACCGCTAGCACACGAACGCATCTATCTTTATGGCAAACATTGTTTTCTATTTTCAGAATCAGACACATCAAGCAATGGAAAGCATGGGAAATAATCACACAGTGCATCGTGTCCATGGTCATTTCTACAGTTACTCTCTCTCTCTCTCTCTCTCTCTTTGTCTTTGTGTCTGTCTCTTCTTTTCTTTCTTTCCTTTTTTCTTTCTTTTCCTTAAAAAAAAAAAAAGAACTAACGTCAGCGCATAATATAACGGAGTCCAAAGGTCATACACATCGCAGTCTGAAGAGTCGATGGCCATTATTGTTATCTTTATGGCAAACGTGATTTTTTTTTTTTTAAGTGGCTGGAGCCGAATCGGGCACATCAAGAAATGGAAAGGGTGGGAAATAATCACGCAATCCATCCAGTATATTGTCATTTCTACAGTTGCTTCCCCTACAATTCTCTCTCTCTCTCTCTCTCTCTCTCTCTCTATCTCTCTCTCCTCCCTCCTTCCCACACACATACACATACACACATGCACGCACGCACGCGCATACACGCGCACGCGCGCACACACACACGCACACACACTCACACACAAACGCACGCACACCACACACACACACACACACACACACACACACACACACACACACACACACAGTCGCATACGCGCGCGCGTGCACGCGCTCACACACACACTCACACTCACACACACACACACACACACACACACACACACACACACACACACACATACATGCGTACACACACACACATACATGCGTACACACATGCACGCACACAGACAGAGGTAGACAGACAACTACATACACACATACACGTACGCGCGCGCACACACAAACACACACACGCACAGAGGCAGCGCTGGGTTTTGGTAATGTCACGACCTTCAAAACCTGTCGTATGATAAAAAAAAAAGGGGTGGGGGGGGGGGGGGGTTGGGGGGGGGGGTAGTCGGCATAGCAGCGTACAATGAGTCATACTCTTCACACTCCAAAGACTTGAATAAGCATCATCCTCTTCATGGCCGCTGTTGATAACTTTATGGAAACAGGATTTTTTTTTTGGTATGACGAGCTCGGAACGAGACACATCAAGAATTGTGAGTCATGGGACACAATTACACAATGGATCGTGTCCATCGTCAATTCTAAAGTTACTTCCCCTGCAGTCTCTCTCTCTCTCTCTCTCTCTCTCTCTCTCTCTCTCTCTCTCTCTCTCTCTCTCTCTCTCATATCAGCACTTTTTGTGTTTTTCAGAGATGACGAATGAGTTGAGGAAAAGAAGTAATCCCTTGGTATATTCTCCTACTCCTCCCCATCCTCCTCGTCCTCCCGTCCTCCCCATCCTCCTCGTCCTCCCGTCCTCCTCGTCCTCCTCGTTCTGGTCCTCGTCCTCGTCCTCGTCCTCCTCCTCCATAGTTTCCTCCTCCTCCTCCTTATTCTCTTTCTTCTTCTTCTTATTCTCCTCCTCCCCCCCCCCCTCCTTTTTCTTCTTCTTCTTCTCCTTCTTCTTGTTCTTGCTCTTGCGCTTGTTCTTGTTCTTGTTCTTGTTGTTCTTCTTCTACTCTCCCTTTTCTTCTTCTTCTTCTTCTTCTTCTTCTTCTTCTTCTTCTTCTTCTTCTTCTTCTTCTTCTTCTCTCCGTGGGTGGGTGGGTGGGGGGCGGGGGTGGGGGGTGAGGGTGGGGTATGCCATGGTGAAGAACGGTTCAACAGATCCTTCAAGTTCTGCCGGTTGTGTGCCTCTGCAGATGTTTTCCCCTGTCCACTCTGCGATGCTGTCAGTCCATTGTGGTGCCTGTCTTCCTCCTCTCCGTTTCCCTCCTTGAACAGTTCCTGAAAGATTGTTTCAGCAATGCCGTCGGATCTTATTACAAAGTCATGGTCTGCCATCGTAGTTTTCTTTTCTTGACCGATGTGATCAGATCTTCACAGTGTCCTATACGCTGCCTAACGGTTTGACGCACTTACTGACATGTAAAGTTCAGCATCTTGCAACATCTCATTTCCATGGCTGGAGTTCTTCTTTCCATTTCCGCTGTGAGGGTTCATGTCTCACATATATTTAAGGAAGATGGAATATACTAGTGCACGCAGGAGCCAGGCTTTGTGTTTCACAGATATGTTCTCATCTTCTCCTGCATGTTTCAACTTGATCAGTGCTGTGGTTGTCTTTGCTGCCCGTGACAGAATTTCTGGTGTGGATCCGTCACTGCTATTGATGGATGGCAGGTAAGTGAATCAATGAACAGATTCCAGCTTCTGTCTGCGGACAGATGTGCCAGCACTGATGGTAACGTTGTGGCTGCCCGTCAGCCTGGTCTTCTCGGCGCTGATTTCCATGTCATATTTTGGTGATGTTTCACCCAGTCGTTCAACAAGCTTGGCGAGTTCTTGTCCGCTGCCTGCCTACCATCGTTATCATCTGCAAATCGAAGGTTCATGGGTGGTTCTTCTTTCAAGGCTGACTGTGTTGACATAATCTTCAGGTGCTTCTATCATGATGCGTTCATGTTGAAAAGTGAGGGTGATAGAAGGTAGCCCTGACGAATTCCAGCTGAAGAATGGAACCACTCTCCAATAGCACCCTTGAAAGAGCAGTGTTTTAAAGAACTATTTCTGGAGGGTGTTGATAAGATTCTGCCCAATGCTAGATTTCTTCTCTGAAGAATTCTGTGAGTGAAACCCCCCCCCCCCCCCCCCCCCCACGTAATTCATAGGTTAACGAGGCCAGCAAAGAAGCTGGTACTTTATTTAGATGTTGAGTCAGATTTTTTATAATTTACTTTCTTTGTCTTATTATCACTCCGTTTGTTACCACTTACTGATTCTTTATACAGTAGTCCATTACTAGCACCTGGACACATGGGAGCAAATGACAAAAATTAAGTAGGATATAAGGTCAAGATCGTCAGGGGCTGCTATTATTTCGATTTCTTCCAGTCCTGTCAATACAAGGGCCCAGATGGTGTCGCGACACACGAGCCATTTCATTTTGCCGATCTATGCCACAGGTACCGATTGCATAGCACAGGGCCCGTTAAGGAACATCGTCAATTCTGCACTGGACACAAACACTGCGAAGTTGATATTTATGAACTGATAACCATCCATGTAGCAAGACATTTGAATATGAAAACTCTTTGAACCATTTAAACATTTGATATTCGCATTTTCCATATCCATAGGAAGTAATTCTTTCGGTTTTTACTTACTATTACTTCCCCTAGCGGTGAAATGAAATGTTCAGGATTAGGTTGATCTTTGTGGACTCTCTGCGCTCTATGGAGTGCCTATCTGTTCATTTTATTTGATTCGTTTCTTTTCCTTCTGATGCAGTGACTCCCAGCGATGCTTGATTTGATTAGGGTTATTGTTGTTGTTTTTGTTGTCGTTGTTGTTGTTATCGTCGTGGTCTTGTTGTTGTTTCTTAATTGGTTTCAGTTTGGATCATTTTTGTGATTCATTTTATTTTGAGGGAAGACGAAGCACAGCGTAGCACACATTTCACGGCGATCAGCGGGTTCAATGGTGTGTGAAGTGAAAGAGCTTCAGAATGGGCACAAAGGAATTCTAATGGCCATGCGACCTTTCCTGTTGGTCCTAATGGACTGAACCAAATATGTGGCTGGGAAACCCACTGACACACATTTTTGAAAGCTAAATGAGGCTCAAACCCATGGAGATGCACAACACACACACACACACTCACACACACACACACACACACACACACACGCACGCACGCACGCACGCACGCGCGCGTGCGGGCAACACACACACACACACACACACACACACACACACACACACACACACACACACACACACACACACACACACACACACACGTACACACACACACACACACACACACACACACACACACACACACACACACACACACATGCACGCATGTACACACGCACGCGCACAGGCACGCATGCACGCACGCGCGCGCGCACGGGCAACACACATACACAGATTCACACACACACACACACACATGCACACACACACACACACACACACACACACACACACACACACACACACACACACACACACATGCAAAGGCACATAGGCATGCGCAGACATGCAGAAGTGAACAATTCAGAACCCAGCAACGCTTTATTTCATTGCTACTGCAGACAACTTTAGTTCCTTTCTCTCCTGCCCTCTACGTGATTCCGCTTTTATGGAGAGTGCTTCTGATCGGTAAATGTCTGTAAACGATTTGAGGACGTCGATAATGTCTGAGGTCCACTGATGTCAGGAAATCACCCTGGGACTACTTATAATGCCTTAAATCTACCACGTCTGCATGTGACAGACTCTGGCGCTGAAACATATGCCGCTGGGCGCCAGATACTTTCGACACTGACAGAGCGGTGGCCATCCATGCTAAAGAGACACAGGGGTAAGCACGGCCAACCTTGATGAATTCCTTTCCTGACAAAATCTTTGTGCCTCAATGGTGGACTTTCATTCCCACATAAGGACACATTCTGGCGAATGACCTGCCTGCCAGCTGAACTGCTGGTCTGAAAGCAGAATCCGTCGTCATCAACGTCTGGAATTGATTAGAGCTGTAACTACAAATGCCTTTGATCCGTCAACATCTGAGAATCACTTTGGGACGACGGAGAGTGCCTCTGACAAACCAACGTCTGACCTTGGGACTACAGATGATATTTGAGCCATCAACGCCTGGAAACCACCTAGGCAATTGAACTTGCTGCAGAGTTCTGCGCCGCCCTAAAGACCTTTCACAGATCTAAGAAGAAGAAAATCAAAAGAAAGCTTCCCTTTTTTGACCTCTAGTTCTTTAAAGTGCACTTTATGTAGATGGTGAAGTGAAGTGCAACTGGAAAGAATCAGATTGTTGAAACTTTATTAGTCTTGGGGATCCTTGTCTTGTTTGTTGGTAAATAATTCAGACAAACATCGCCTTATTGAACTCATCGTACTCTGTGAGTTTTAAGCTTCAGTTTCATCAAACAGGTGTCCACATACGCTACGCCACATCTGCTCAGATTTGAGACCACACTGTACACAGCGGGTCACAGCTGATAGATGAGTGAATGAATGACTAAGATGAGAGGAGTTCAGAGGTCTAATAGACACGCCCTTTCTAACCCGCGAATCAGTCCAATGCGCTGGTCAGACCTTGGACACAAAGCCAGCCGCAAATGTCACACAATTCGTGTGGAGTTATGGGCCTGTATTTATTTCATCATGGGAGCAAGTGGTGTCCTACTTGTTTGTTATTTACCGTTTACTGTTCACTGCCTCATTTACGATTTTATTTCTTACAGTAACGCTGTTATATTCACCAGTCTTTTACTTCTTATATTAGCCTCCCCCCTCCCTATATAAAGCCTCCCTCCCTCTCTGTCTCTCTCTGTCTCTGTCTGTCTGTCTGTCTCTGTCTCTGTCTGTCTGTCTGTTCTGTCTGTCTGTCTCTCTCTGTCTCTCTCTCTCTCTCTCTCTCTCTCTCTCTCTCTCTCTCTCTCTCTCTCTCTCTCTCTCCTTCTCTCTCTCTAGCGTGTGTGCTGTTTCTGTACGTCTGCACACGAGGCGTTTCACGAAAACATTTCCTGTTACCCAGAGTGCGTTGCAAAACAAGCCCCCTAGCTTTTCCGGCGGGGACTCAGACTTACCAAGACTTCGTAGGAAGGCCGGATGTGCATCTAGAAATGGCGGGGATGTCTGAGTTCACACAAAGAGCGAGCCAGCGACGCTGAAGATTTTTTTTTCTTCTGAGATTTTTGTTGTTGAGAATTTTCACTCTGCGTCCACAAGACTTCCTACTGTTTTCAGGCAGCCAGCAAAAAACGTGTGGTGCTTTTTATTCATCCCAGACCGGAGTCTTGCACGCGATGAGAGTGTAGGAAAGTTAGTGCATGACAAAAAATGTGTGCTTTTATCATTTATCTCGTTTTCTACGTTAGTACTGTACATAGAACAATGAAGTGGCTGGGGTTTGGGGTTGCGGTGAGGGCCATAGCATTGAGGGGACAAACAGATGCAGGCCACCAACACCACCATCATTACGATAATGAATGAATTTTCTTCATGTAAAGCAGAAAGGGGAAAAGGGGTGGTGGTGGAGGAGAGTGCTATGGAGTGTGTGTGTGTGTGTGTGTGTGTGTGTGTGTGTGTGTGTGTGTGTGTGTGACTTGTATGAATGTGTGCACGTGCGCACATGTGTCTATGTGTATAATGGATATGTGCATGTTTGTGTAACTCTCTCTCTGTCTCTCTGTCTTTGTCTGTCTATCTGTCAGTCTATCTGTCTGTTTTTTTTTCTCTCTCTCTCTCCCTCCCTCTCTCTCTTTCTCCCTCTCAGTGTGTGTGTGTGTGTGTGTGTGTGTGTGTGTGTGTGTGTGTGTGTGTGTGTGTGTGTGTGTGTGTGAGTGATCCACAGGGATAATAACGATTATCCATCCATCCATCCATCCATCCATCTATCTATCTATCTACCTACCTACCGATCGATCTACCTATCTATCTATGTATCCATCTGTCTGTCTGTCTCTCTCCCTGCTGATCACTGAAGTTGCTGAACAAGTTACACAACATGGGAAACATGGGTTTCAGTTTTTGCCGGGTTTACCAGAAATATTTTTGTTGTTGTTTGCTGATGACATTTACTTGATCTCGTCAACTC
>CM031620.1:40791445-40856445 GCA_018398815.1 Conus ventricosus
GATTTCTGCTCTACATCCACAATACTTCCGACTATTTTCAGGCAGCCAGCGAAACTTGTGGTGCTTTTTATTCATTCCAGATCAGAGTCTCGCACAGGATAAAAAAGTAAGAAGGCTTGCACATGACAAAAAAAAGGAAACATACTCTTACATCATTATTTTGTTTTCTATGTCATTACCTTACGTAGAACAATGAAGTACTTGGGGCTGTGAACCAGGCCATGGTGTTGTTTTATATTGATGTTTAAAAATGTAATACATATTGGCTGAAAATAACCAGAACAGAGGAAATCGAGACACAGTTTAAAGCGTACAGTACGTTGCGAAATTTGGATTTTAGAGGTAAGAAGACATGGGTTACCAATATTTGTCAGTGCTTGAATTGATATGTTTTGGGATTTTGGCTCAGAAGAGAGCTGACGATCTTTAGTGAGAGATAAATCAAGACAGGCATGGTTTAGGCTGAAATGAGAGAAGAGAGAGAGAGAGAGAGAGAGAGAGAGAGAGAGAGAGAGAGAGAGAGGTGTTATGGTGGTAGGGATTTGTGGAGTTGCACAGCAAAGGGACGCAACAGCCTCTAACGCCTTGATGCCAGTATGGGAATAAAAACAATAATGGCAAGAAAAGCAGAATAAAAACGAATTGAAAGCACCTAAAACGGGAGCAAAAACAGAGAGCCAGAGCTCTCACAATCTTTGTAAGGTGTGCGAGCTGACCACAGTAAATAACAAAAGTGTGTCATCTACGACTTTCCCAAGCATCTTTCTTCCGAAGATATAGGTAATGTTGTTTGGAATGAACAATAAGTGTCGCTGAAAGAGACGGAACACATATGCGAGTGGGCTGTATGGGATTATATGCTGAAATTCGATCAGCTGAAGAGTAATGGGTATTTATGTGATTACAGTTTATTTCCTATTGCTCGATTTCGTGTAGTTCTGTTTTGTTTAAATGTTTTTACCTAAAAATCAGTTTAAACCGTAATTCATTGTTCGTTTTTTTTCCTTATTCATTTGTATGTTCATCTATCTATCTATCACTTTAGAAACTATATTTTCTCCTTTGCGTTTTCAAAAACATTTTATTTGATTTGGTAGCGTGGCTAAACTGTTAACCCGTTTGTTACCAACCAACGCGAGAAATTATCCATTCGATTCTTGTTCATGACACTCAGCACTTTCCTTGCTGTAGACTGCTGTGGCAATCCAGTTTCCAACCCAAACTCGTCGCCATTGAGGTTTGACTAAGAAGGGCTGTTGGCAGATCTGTCATGTTTTCAGCTCTGGGATTCTGGGAAGGACAAGATCAGAATCCTAGAGGCAATGGCAGCAGCAGACTGGAAGCGTTTAGCTGTATGTGGTCAAGGAGGAATAAAAATAAACGTAATAGTTCTCGGAATGTAATTATCTAAAAACATAATTCTCCGGAAACATGATTCTTTTAACACATGACTCTCTGAACACATAACTATCTGATTACGCAGTTCTCTTACGGTGTTTTCCGAACATATAATATTCCTGAAGACATAGGTTTATGACCACACAGTTATCCGAAGACAGAGTTGTCTGCATGCATACTCATCTGGTCACCCAGTTCTTTGAATACTTAGCGTTCTTAACACCTTGATCTCTGAATACATGCTTCTTTGAACACATAATTATCTATCTATGTATCTCTCTCTCTCTACCTATATATCTACCTATATCTATCTATCTATCTATCTATCTATCTATCTATCTATCTATCAATCTATCTGTCTATCTATCAATCTGTCTATCTATCAATCTGTCTATCTATCTATCTATCTATCTATCTATCTATCTATCTATCTATCTATCTATCCATCTATCTATCTATTTCTTGAAATGCAAAGTTCTACATGTTCTGAAGTAAAATTCTCAGAAAAAAGCGTCCTACCTCATAGATGGTTCAATTCGGTGTTATCTGAACACATAGTTTTCTAGACACATAACTTTCTGAACTCAACGTTCTCTGAGCGCATGGTTTTCTAAATACATGGCTCTCAGATTCAGTACTTTTTTCTGAACACCAGATTCTCAGAATGCAGGGTTCTCTAGACAATTCTTGAAAGACACACCTCTCCGTACTCATAGTTCTACACTCTCAAAATGATAGATCTCCGAATTAAACTTCCCTGAATACAAAGATGTCAACACACAGTTCTCCGAATACCCAGTTCTATGAATACACAGTTCTCTAAACACCCATTTCCTCTCATAAGAGGAGAGATTAGGAAGCTGATACATGAACACTAAACAAACATAATTGTATTTCTCCCTAAATTGTTCATCCAGCACGCTTTTCCATCACAGCTCTCTTTCCATGTTCAGCTCTATGATTTATCACGGGAGGACACGTTATCAAAGGTCCCGTTGTATGTTGGAACAATACTGACACTGGATTACTTGGAAGAAACATCAAGGCTGCTTGTGAACTTTTCTTTATGTCTGAACGATTAGGGTGATGAGAGAGAGAGAGAGAGAGAGAGAGAGAGAGAGAGAGAGAGAAGAGAGAGAGAGAGAGAGATTTTCTCCGATGGTACAAGACAAAATCGTCGGTGCAAGCATCGACAGCGTCAGATAGAAAGATTGACGTTACCCACCTATGTTCAATAATTGGAAGTTTGATTTTTTGGAACTCCTATATTATTTGCTCAAAGCTGAGTAAGTTTGGTTTTTGAAATCCTATATTATTTGCTCAAAGCTGAGTAAGTTTGTTTTTTGAAATCCTATATTATTTGCTCAAAGCTGACAAGGAACAATAAAAAAAAAAACAGAACAAAAGGTGCGTTGATGTAATCTCCCATTTTGCTCCTTTTTGCGCTGTCTCTGTCTGAATGTCTCATTTTCTCTGTCTCACACTCTCTCTCTGTGTCTCTGTCTGTCTCTCTCCATCCCTCCCTCTCTCTCTCTCTCTCTCTCTCTCTCTCTCTCTCTCTCTCCTCTCCTCTCTCTCGCTCTCTCTCTCGCTCTCTCTCTCCATCTATCCAGAGACAGAGAGAGAAACACAGACAGACAAAGACAGAGACCGACAGAAGCATATACACAATGTATGAATTCTGTGAACAATTTTGATGGATGCATAATCACCATTGTGTACCCTTCTACAGTCTCTATGGCATTCAAATCACAGACAAGTTAGCAGAAAAAAGTTTTTGTGAGTTAAAAGCCAAGCTATAACGTACATCATATTAGGTACGGAAGTAGTTCAAGCAAAGATGGAAGTAGACCAAGCAGAGATGGAAGTAGAGCCAGCAGAGATGGAAGAAGATCAAGCAGAGATGGAAGTAGAACCAGCAGTGATGGAAGTAGAACCAGCAGAGCTGTGGTGGTGGGACAGAAAGACTTGAGACTTACGAAAGAAGTTGTCAGAAACAAAAACAAATAATGCACTCTCCGTTCGTCCTGTTGTCAGCAAAGGCATGAAATAAACAACGTTTCAGGGACCATTGATTGTACACTTTCACCACGCCAAGTGTGTGGTTCTGATGCATAAAAGAGGTGATTAATCATGTCCACCTCTTCCCCATGAAGAGGCACTGTGTCTGTTCACTGGCCGTCTGATGTGGCATCGCTTAGACATGCAAAGTATGATGTGTGGCCCGGTTAGTGGGGCTGAGGTGCCTTATCACCTCACACACACACACACACACACACACACACACACACACACACACACACATACACACACACACTCGCACGCACGAACACACGCACGCACACTTACACACACACACACACACACACACACACACACACACACACAGTGTTGGTCTCTGCTCGTGCGGCACATTAATAGCGGCCGTGTGTGTAAGCCAGGCAAAATAGTTTGGGACAGAGACACAAGAGCCTTCGAGGGGATGTAACTTCTGAAACTGATACTACGTCTCCCAACTTGCAGATTGTCCCCAATTTTACTCAGAGCTCATTGAATCACTGAGGGCTAAGCCCGGTAATTTTAGCCAGCGGAAAGCACGAGCGTCCCGCGAGAAGGTGTTCCATCTCGCCACCTCCACCAACCAGAGGGTGAAGAAGCATATGCATCGCTGACAACGAAGGAATACAACTGCATCAAAGGGACGTAACAGCCCCTGACGCCATGACATCAAAATGGGAATTAAAACAATAACGTTAGGAGAAACAGAACAAAAACGGAATAAAAGAGTCTGAAATGGTGGTGGTGGTGGGGGAGGGGTGTGTGTGTGTGTGTGTGTGTGTGTGTGTGTGTGTGTGTGTGTGTGTAAAAATGTAGAAATAAGTCTCACAGTGTTTGGGAGGAGTATGACCACAATAAATGTGGAACGTTTTGATGTCTGAGATTTTTTTCCCAGAAACATTTCGTTCAGAAGAAACATTGGCACTTTATTTAGTATAATCAATCAAACTGTCGCTGAAAGTGATGGAATGCATAACAAAATGTGAGGGGATTGAACTGATTAGAAAGTTTACATTTCATTAGCCCCAAAAGAATAGACATTTTACACCATGACATTTTATTTCATTTTGCTTGTTTTCTCACCACTTCTTCTTGTCTCATTCTTACATGTTCATTGTTTTGATGTCTTTTTGCGCACTGTTGTCTTTAATTTTTAGCTTATTTAGTGTATTTCCCGTGTATTTAGTTTGATTTATTTTGTTTTTGTAGCCAGTGGGTTTTTGTGGTCAAGCGGTTCATCTATTTCTTACCCATACAACAGATCATATGCTCGAATCTTGTCCATGACACAGAGCTGGTATACTGTGTTCTACAATGAGAATATGGCTTCCAAGTAAAAATCGTCGCCAAAGGTTTGAGCAATAAGGGTTATAGGCACATATATCTATGACTTAAAGAAACAGCTTTGGATTTCTGGGAAGAAAAGGACCAGTGCCGTAAAGGGAATCGTAGAAGCAGGCAGGATAGTTAGAGATGGACCTGGATGAAGAGAAACAAAACTACACATCATGTACCTTAGATTTCCCATCTTACGATGGGTGACCAACGGCCATATGGGGAAGACTTCCATCACAAGGCAACTTGGCATTGAGGCGCCTGTCAACCCATAGGGTACAGGCTCGAATCCAGGCAGCGACAAAGAAAAGGTTATAGTGGAAGGAATTCAGGAATCATGATCTGGAAGCAGCCCCTCAGACTTTAAGGAAATGAAACACGTACTGAAACACGTGCACTGGCTTTCCTCTAAACACATTCTGCTGTCCACCTCTCTGCAGACTTCCTTTGTCCCCCCACCCCCACCCCCTCGTCCATCCTCTTTCTTCTTACCCCCGCATTAATCTTTACTCCCTTTCCCCCTTAACCCTTTCCCTATTCCGTCCTCGTCCTCCCAGTCACAGTCTCTCTCCTCCCCCCTCTCCTCGCCTTCCCTTCACTACTAACCATCTTCCTCCCACCCCCCCACCCCCACCCTGTCTCCCTCCTCACCTTCTTTTTCCGTCCCCTTTCTTCATGACCCTCTTCCTCCTTCTATCCCCTCTCACACTCACTGCTTTGCCAAAGACCCCTCTTGAATCGCCTGAAGAAAAAAACAAAAAAACTTAGTATCGAAACAATGACGTTTAGCTCTTCAGTCTAATGTCCTCCCTACACTGCTATTCCGGCAGACAAAAAGGACACTGTTTTAAACTTAATCTAAATATACGGCAGGGGTGACGCGTGTTTTAGTTTTTCTTTGAATGCCGATGGTATGCATTCGTTTTAAAATGAGACTAAAGCGAATGTCCAACCCCCAGAGAGATTTGCTCTTCATGTGCACTCTATGCTAATGAGTCACCCTGTCTAATTTGAAGTTCAAACAAAAACTGTCCGTGTAACTGAGTCACCCTGTCTAATTTGAAGTTCAAACAAAAACTGTCCGTGTAACTAACAAAAAAATATTATAGACCACACCGAATGCAGACACAGACAGACAGGCAGGCAGGCAGACAGATCACAGCCAAACAATACGCTCTTTATATATTAGATTATTGATCTGTTTATTTATTTTTCCTCCATTTATCCATTTAGGCAATATTATTCTTGTTGTTGTTTTTGTTCTGATGGTTTCTGTTGTTTTTTTCTGTTGTCGCATGTTCCCGCTGTTATTTGTCATTTATTTTTCTATCTTTTATTCTTTCATTTTTTCCCCTTAATTTCGTCTGTTATTTGTTCAAGTTGTTAACGCTATTTATCACAGTTATTTCTTGTTTTCAAAATTGCTGTGATTGTTTTTATCCTGAAATGACAAAACATTGCACACACACACACACACACATACACACACACACACACACACACACACACACACACACACACACACACACACACACACACACACACACACACACACACACAGAGCGACAATTTAAACACTGAAACTCTTCATAATTCATTGCTGTCGACATTCCATGTTATGATGTGCATTGTATTCTCGAGAAGACATAAACCAAACAACAACTGGGTTGCGAGCTTACTCCGAACCACTGACGTTTAAAAGGAAGCCTACGACATCTCGTTGGGTTGAGTCAAGAAGACAGATGTTGACTCGACGAGAGAGAGAGAGAGAGAGAGAGAGAGAGAGAGAGAGAGAGAGAGAGAGAGGATGGCTATGGTGAAGATGATAGTGATGGTGATGGTGGTTTTTGTGTGTGTGTGTGTGTGTGTGTGTGTGTGTGTGTGTGTGTGTGTGTGTGTGTGTGTGTGTGCGAGTGTGTGCGCGCGCGCGCGCACGGGATGATGGTGGGCAGGAGAAGGCCACAGGATGGAAAGGGGAGAGTTTAGGGGGAAGGGTAGAGATGGCGATGTTTAGCGGATATGGAGGAAATGATGTCTGTTTTATTCCCGGTATTGACTGTGTGGGTTTTGACACTCCTGATTTCTCTGTCAATTTGTCTGTCTGTCTGTCTGTCTGTCTCTCTTTCTGTATGTCTGCATGTGTTCCATTAGCCCCCCCTCCTCTCTCTCTCTCTCTCTCTCTCTCTCTCTCTCTCTCTCTCTCTCTCTCTCTCTTCAAATTAGACGCAAAGGGAAAGAACAACAGGGTTTTAAAGGCACGCCTGTTTGAGTGGAGTAGGAAACCATAATCGCTTCTTTCATGTGTCTGGACAAAGACTTATCGAACGTACATGGGAGATGTTGAACGAATGTATTAAAAACAGCAAAAGATACAATTTTTACAAAATTATTATATTATTATTCGTGCTAGTCAGCCCCTTCAAAAAATCGATCTGGATATGTATTTGACATGACTACTTTGTACAGTTCTGAACTGGTGCTTCTCAAATAGAAACGCACTATTATAGATACAGTCAAAATAGAGAAAACGATTCAGTCTGTCCGTTGTGCAAACAGGAGGAGGAGGAGGAGCAAGGACAGACACAACTAAATTTAAAGCAAGATAACATAAATCAAAACGATTAGCAGAAATACAAGAATAAAATGAAGTAAATGAAATGAACGGCAATCGTGTAAACTGTGCATTATTCTTCGGCTTGTCGAATTTACGCTTGTTAATTCATTCAACTCACTCACATCTGTTACGTGTTGTCACTTTCAGCTGCACATTGATGGATCATACCCTACAGGACTGCCCATGTTTCCTTTCAAGGAAAACATTTTGGGAAATCAGAGGCGGCACACTTTTCACGTTTATTGTGGTCAGCTCATACACCTTACAAACGGACGGAGAGTTGCGGCTCTACGTTTAAGACCCTATATCAGGTGCTTTCAATCCAGTTTTCTTCTCTGGACCTTACTGTTTCGATTCTCACTCTGGCAGCATGGCGTCACGGGGTGTGAAGTGCCTTTGATGCGGCTGTCTCCTTTGATTGTCAGAGGCGCATAGATCTTGATGCGCTTCTTCGCTCTCTGATTGGTGGGGGCTGCCAGATGAAGCGCCATCTCGCGGGACGCTCATGATTTCGCCTCATCAGAATACCGGGCTCAAGCTGGTGTCGCTCAATAAGCTATGAAGGAATGGGACCAGACTGCATGTTGGGAGACGAGTGATCAGTTCCAGAAGTTACTCCCCCTCTGGGGCTCTCGTCTCCCTCTCCACACACCTCTTCTAAACCATCTCTCTCTCTGTCTGTCTAATTGTTTGTCTGTCTGCCTGTCTGTCTGTCTCTTTTAACCATCTCTCTCTCTCTCTCTCTCTCTCTCTCTCTCTCTCTTTCTCTCTGTCTGTCTGTCTGTCTGTCTGTCTGTCTCTTTTCCCACAACCATACCACATATGTCATAATTTATTGCCGATGTCCTACAGTGTCTTGTCTGCCACAAACAGAAATGGACACTAATAACATGCCACATGAGTAAAGTGTGTGTGTGTGTGTGTGTGTGTGTGTGTGTGTGTGTGTGTGTGTGTGTAAGATAAGATAATGTTGCTTATAGCCCAGCCGACCGCAAAGGGCCACATCAGGGCAATGTGTGTGTGTGTGTGTGTGTGTGTGTGTGTGTGTGTGTGTGTGTGTGTGTGTGTGTGTGTGTGTGCGTGTGTGTGTGTGTGTGTGTGTGTGACTAGAAGTTTAAAACCGGGTCACACATCATACTTTGCAAGTCTGACAAACGCAAAACGAGACTGCCACCAAGCAAGCAGAACTCTAAATCATTGTCAGAACTGGCCATGATTTATCTCGGTAGTCTTGAATCACGATCCCATCGTGTCTTTGTGGGAGTATTATGTCTTGTTCTGAAACGACTTTCATTTCACGCCGTGTTGATTAGAGATGGAGTGGAGAGATGCATCGTTTTTTTTCCCATTTCTGTGAAAATTTGGTGTCTCAAATCTTCCCCTGCTGCTGTGACCACAACTGCTCTCTCTCTCTCTCTCTCTCTTTTCTCCTCTCTCTCTCTCCTCTCTCTCTCTCTCTCTCTCTGTTTCCATAATTCTACAGCTCCGATATGACATCTGTCTTCAGCTTAGCGCTACACCTGCTCAAATATGTATCTGCGGACTTGTCTCTTCCATTCGTATGTTTTAGCACCGGTAAGACTTCACACGTTGATGATCATGCGTCAATCCAAAATTTTCACTCTATTCACTATAGACCCCCCTCTCACTCTCTCTCTCTCTCTCTCTCTCTCTCTCTCCTCTCTCTCTCTCTCTCTCTCTCGTGACTTCTCAGGTGTCGAGTGTCTCATCTTGATTTCTCAGATATCGACACTGAGTGAAAAATTAGAGAGCGAACAGATGTGACTCAAATTTCAAGAGTTTGCTCCATGAACGTAGTGGATTAGCGTTCTGCGGCTACTCGGTGCCAATGCATCCACCAATGATTTCAGATCGCATTACCTGGCCGTCTTTCTCTTCTTGTCAAACACAACATTCAGCCAGGAAGGAGAAGCTCACCAGAGAGTGCAGTGTCTTGAAGGAAGCCAATCGACAGTATAGTTAGAGCGCACTATGGGGCCTGTCATGTTGTTTGCTCCCTTGATAAATCATAGAGCCGCGGACAAAGAAAGGAGTGCTCTGATGTGAAGGAGTGCTGGCCGAATTCAGGGAATTCCATTCATGTTATTTATGGCACCAGCCGACCACAAGGGGTCTTATAAGGCTTGTCTCCTCGTTAATTCCAATTCCGTATATAGCTGTTAAAAAAAGAAAGAAAGAGAGAAAGAAACAGACAGACAGACAAACGAAGGGGAATAAAAAGGAAACGTCAAACCACTTTTTATGGATTGAAGCACTGGTGGTGTTTTGGCACACGTAAACATTATTTTAAAATCTGCACACGTAAACATTGTTATAAAATCGGCACACGTAAACATTATTTTAAAATCTGCACACGTAAACATTATTATAAAATCTTCACACGTAAACATTATTTCAAAATATCTTATATTCAAAGATGTGTTGCTTAAAAGTAACATTTCCCTTTCTGTCTGTCTTCGTTCTGTGGTCAGCTCACACACCTTACAGATATTCTGAGATTTATGTCTCTACGTTGTTCCTCCAATTTCAGATGATTCAAATCCGTTTTTTCCCTCTACTTTTTCCTGACGTTAATGTTTTGATTCTAATATTGGCATTGTAGAATTAGAGGCTGTTGCATCCCTTGAATTGGATCGCCTCCCTTCACAGTCAGCAGATTGATGTGCTTCCTCGCCCTTTGATCGATGGAGATGATGAGATGAAGCGACCTTCTCACGGGACCTTCATGCTTTCACCTTGACAAAGAACATCGGGCTGCATATGGAGTGAATCAGTGAGCCATGAAGAAATGGAACCAGATTGCAAGTTGAGAGACGTGGTATCAATTGTAAAAGTTATTCCCCCCCCCCTCTCTGGGACACTTGTTTCTAAAGCCTCAGACCCAAATGTCTCCCCACCATTACCCCCTCCCCTCTCTCACTCGCGTACATAATTAAAAAAAAAGAGAAACCTGCTTTGCTATCTGCTCCGGAACATATTTTCTTTTTAAATTTCACTAGTTTGATCTGCTTTTCTTTGCTCGCATCTGCAGTATATCTTGAAAGTGATTTTTGAAAAAAAAAAAATCCTAATCACAGCGCATTCTCAGCACTTCAACTGTGACCTTGGTTTGATAATGCCTTTGCCCAAACTTTGCGTTTTTACAAATGGTTTTGTATTCTTTACACTAACACAAAGGTTACTCCTCATCCTCCCTAAACACATCTGCACATCGGACACGGTGAGTGTGTTGCTGGGTCAACATAGAACCTTTTTTTTCATGGTGGACTAAGCCCAGAGTTTATGATCTTTATCTGGCAAGAAATCGTCCATACCATCCGTTGGTTAATATCACAATATGTTTCCTCGGTTTAAAAATAAATATTTCTGGCTACAAAAGCAGTCGCATTTTTTTTCTGCGCTTCCATATCTGAGTGACAGTGGTGTTTTTGTTGCTATAGGAACTGTAATTTTGCCCTGTTATTCCAAAACATATCATCTCTTGTTGTCACGAGTTTGTCACGAGGCCTACGACGTTTGACCCAACTGGGGTGGCGGAATTATTCATTTGTTTATTATCGTTGTTGTTGTCACGTGTCCGTCCCTTAGTGTGGCTTGTGGTGCGGTTGCACCTTGGTGTAGTTCAGCTCACGTTCGGTTTGCTTTCTCTCTCTCTCTCTCTCTAATTCCACTGCCCGTGCTATTCATCCTGCAGGTTCACGGGTGGCTGGTACCTTTCTCTCGAACTTGCTGTCTATCGGCCTCTCGCCTGTCTTTTTACCTGTCGCACGTGCTTCATTTCTTTTAGTTGAAGTATGCTCACTCTGTGACGTAGCGTGGCATGTTGGCCGCCATCGCTGAGGGAGGTTAGCTCTTGACTCGAGCGGAAGATGTCTCTGGGAGCGCCTGCTCCGGTCTTGGTTCTTCACCGTATCGTCGAAGGTACAGTCGGTATCTTCAATTCCTACAGTCGGCCTGTAGGAGAGGGACATCACTTCTTCTTTTTCCGCATCTGCGCCTCTGTCCTCTCGACTGGACAGAGGGCAGAGAGAGTCGTTTGACCCGCCTCTTCGGGGTCACCCACGGGTAGCTGTGCCCTTCCTTCCCTCCCTTTCTTCTCTCCTCCCAGCTACGTTTTCCCCCCTCCCGGGGGGCTTCACCCGAGTCTGGACTGGTTGGTGCCACGCTCTGGTTGGGGCCACGCTCTGGTTGGGACCGTGGACTGGTTGGTGCCACGTGCTGGTTGAGGCCACGCTCTGGTTGGGACCGCGGACTGGTTGGTGCCACGCGCTGGTTGAGGCCACGCTCTGGTCGGGACCGCGGACTGGTAGAAAAGCCCGCCGGCTTGACTGGCCGGCCCTGATCCCCGTCCAGGACCTCCAGTAACAACGCCACGTTTCCCCCCCCCCCCCCCCCCGGGACGCGCTCTTCACTGCCTGCTTGTGCGTGTCAAGGGTGTCGGCCTTGAACGACTCTTTTCAAGAACCGACCCGGTTTGGAGCACCTAGTGCGACAGGGTGCTCCCAGTAGACTTTGGAGAGGCAGGGGTGTGGAGGCACTCCATGGTGTGGGAAGGGATGGATGCTGGAAATGTTTATTTATAATTGTGTATATGTCACATGTGTTGAAATGCTGTGATTGTGATTGTGTACGTCGTATGGTGAAATGTTTATTTATAATTGTGCATGTTGTGTGTGTTGGAATGCTTGATTGTGATTGTGCATGTTGTGTGTGTTGGAATGCTTATTTATGACTGTATGTTGGTGTGAATAAATGGGGTGTTGTATCGTAATCTTTATTGCGTGGTCTCTTGCGGGGCGTGTGAGGTCAGTCACTCCCTTCACTCCCACCTAGACCGATCCTGTCAGGGCAGACCTCCAGGGGTCGGTCGTGACACTTGTATCCAATTCCCTGACATAACCACACAATTCGAAATCCATGTATGATGAAACTGTTTTCGCAAAGTCTGCCCAGTTTTCTTCCCCCCCCCCCCCCCCCCTCCCCCTCCCCCTTTCATGTTCGTTTAGATATGTTTCACATGCTTGTCTTTTCAGAGTATTCATGCAGATAGCCTCATTTAAACAGTACTTGCAACACTGGACGTATGACCTAGCATTTAACGCGTTTCTACCTGTCTTTTCGTATATTAATGTAACTGAAATACGCACACAAAAAATAATGACAATAAAAACATTTAACGGCAAATGTATGAACTTCTTCTTCCAAAGTTGCATTGTGATAAGGTCCCCATACCTCAGCACACACACACACACACACACACACACACACACACACACACACACACACACACACACACACAAGAGAGAGAGAGAGAGAGAGAGAGAGAGAGAGAGAGAGAGAGAGAGAGAGAGAGAGAGAGAGAGAGAATTTTCAGGGCTTTACATTTGTCTTCACTTCTTGTCCCATGTCGACATTAAGCGAAGATTAAAACATCAGGTAAATGTGATTGAAAATTTAAAAATATTATTCTCTGAATGCAAGCCCAGCTTGCATACATTTGTCATAGATTTCAAATATGTTGACTTTTGGTTTTTACTAGGGGCACCTAATATGGCCCCTTGCGGCTGGCTGCGCTATAAAAAACAAAACAAAACAAAACAAAACCCAATGAACTGAAGCAGAAAAAATAAGGGTTCAGACCACCCTGACTGTCTCAGCTCTCTGGTCAACTACAAATTCAGCTATAGGAAAAAGCTCACAACTCCAGCACATTGCCCGCAAAAAAAAAAAACAAAAAAAAACTCAAAACAAAACACACACACATTGCCCGCCAAAAAAAAAGAAGAAGAAGAAAACCAATCGTCAGCATCGTTCTGTCTCACAATGGGACCTCTGATGTTATGTGCTCCCTTGATAAATCACAGAACCGGATCCGGAAAGAACGCTCTGATGGAGAAGAATGCTGGGCGGTCAATACTCCTCTGGAAAACACAATGGCCGCGTGCAGAGCGCAGCAAAGGGAACTCGACACGGCTATTTGGTTTCTCTGAGGCAGGCGAGGTGTCAGCTTCCTCATCTTTGTCGGTTTCAGACATTTGGAGAACTCTCTGTTAAGAGGTCTGTCTGGATTCAGAAAGCAATGTATTCAGGGTCGTTTTTTTTCTCTCCAAGAACTATCACTCCGAGAATGTGGAACTCAAAACGCAGATAATCATGTATTTGAAGAGTTTTGTATTCAGAGAACTTTCGATCAGAGACATATATACTCAGAGAGCTATGTATTCAGAGAATGATGTGCTCAAAGACTTAAGAGAGATATGTATTCAGAGAATGGTCTGTTCAAAGCATTACACGTCCAGACAGACGTGTATACAGATACGAATACATTTGAAACCAATGTGTCCAGAGAATCAAGTATCCAGAAAACTGCTTTTGTTCAGAGTGCTAAGTGTTTAGAGAAGTATGTGCATGAAAACTACAGATTGATAGAACTATGCTTAGAAAAATAGTCAGAGAACTACATGCGTAGAATGTTCTGTATTCAGACGACTGAAAACTACAGATTCATAGAACCACGCTTTAAGAAAAACTGTTTATTCAGATGACTATATGCTTAGAACGCACTCTCTCTCTCTCTCTCTCTCTCTCTCTCTCTCTCTCTCTCTCTCTCTCTCTCTCTCTCTCTCTCTCCTAGAGCCACAGATCATCAGTTGTTTAAACCGTCGCCCAGTCCAGAGAACAAAAGTAGTTAATAAAGTCTATGTAATGCTGTGAAATACCAAAGCTCATCTTTTCTTGTGGCCAGCCCCAAAACACGTAGTTCTTTGAGCATGTAATATCGTGAACAGAACATTCTTTTAATACATATATTTCTGTGCACATACGTCCTCGAATACTTAGTATTCTGAACGCATAGTGATATATATATATATATTATGTATATATATATATTATATATATATATATATATATATATATATATATATATATATATATATATATATATATATATATATATATATAATATATATATATATAGCGTTCTTAGAATACAAGAACATAAAATTGTGTAATGTCAAGCATAATGAACCAAACTGCCATTGTGAAAATGACTTTCATTCTTCGGTCAGTGTCATTTCGGCCTGTTCACCCATGAAACCCATTGACATTTCATCCGTGTTCCGTCACTTTCAGCGACACATTGATCAATTATACCAAACGAAGCCCCCTTTGTTTCTTAAGAAGCAAAAGATTTTCGGAAACCAGAAACGTCAAACTTTCTCATTTATTTTGGACAGCCCAGACTCCCTACACACTATTGTTATTAGAGTCATGGCTCTATCTTTTTACCCCCATTTCAAATGTTTCTGATCCATTTTTTTTTCTCTTCTGCTTCTCTTGACATTCTTTTGATTCCCATATCAGGGTCATGGCAATAGAGGTTGTTACGTCCCTTTGATGTGGTTGTCTCCCTTCATTGTCAGCCCACGCGCAGATCCTACAGTGTTTCCTCGTCTTCTGATTGGTGGAGGCGGCAGATGAAGCGCCTTCTCGCGGACGCTCATGCTTTCAACTCGTCAAAGAACTCCGGATTCAACGAGAGTGACCCAACGAACTATGGAGACCCAGATCGCAAGATGGGAGACGTCCATAGCAGCTTCGGAGGTCACTCCCGCACTGGGCTCTCGTTCCCCTCTCCCGCCCCGTGCCCCGAAACCAACTCTCTCTCTCTCTCTCTCTCTCTCTCTCTCTCTCTCTCTCTCTCTCTCTCTCTCTCTCTCTCTCTCTCTCTCTCTTGTGTGTGTGTGTCTGTCTCCGTTGTCTGTCTGTCTCTGTCTGTCTGCCTGCCTGTCTGTCTATCTATCTGCCTCTCTCTCTGTTGTCTGTCTGTCTGTCTGCCTGCCTGTCTATCTGTCTGTCTATCTGTCTGTCTGCCTGTCTGTCTCTCTCTCTGTGTCCGTCTAGCATAACTACAGGAAATAAAAAACAAAACAAAAAAACAAAGTGACAAATACTTTTCTTTAAAAAAAAAATGAAATGCATACCTTGCTTCACGTCGCTATGGACAGACCTCTTGTGGTGGCCCCCCCCCCCCCCCTCTATCTCTCTCTATCTCTCTCTCTCTGTGGTGCATATTATGCTGAGATCAACCTCTACGTTCGTGTTTTTCCTTCATTCAGGGGACTTGGTTTTGATTTTTTTTGTTTACATAAAAAGAAATACTTACAACAGTTCGTTAAAAAGCAGTTATTTCTTATGTGTGTTATGAATGTTTTCTGAAGTGTGTCATAAGAAATGTCCAAAAATGTCTCACCTGGATAAACCGTACGAATATATTCATTTCCACGATTCCCATCGATCACTGATGGCATCGGTAGTGCTTGTGCAAAGTGTGTTACCGGTACCATTGTGATTATCGCTTTGTCATCAAGAGAAATCATTGTTTCTTTATTGGTAACATGATGTCAATAAACCGCCTGCAAACATTCATTTATAATTCATGACTTGATGCATATGAACAGGAAAATGTGGCACTATTTGTTTATTGTTTTGAATAGTTTGTATCAGGGGTATGTGCTGAAAGAATTTGTGGACATTTTTGTAGCAGTTGATAAATGCAAGTAATATTCTTCTGAATTTCAAATCATTGGTACTCCTTCCAATTGTTGGGAACATTCGTTACGTCGTAAATCACCTTTTTTCTACTCGACAGATAAACTGTAAAAATCTGATGTCATATTTGAAAAAAAAAGGTGTTTTGTGGTGTTGACAGTTTCCAATTTGCTTACTTCAGACTCCAGTTTGATCGAGTTTGGTATCTGCTGTCTCCATAAAACGCAAACCATATCAAAATGCATTAATTTTCAGCTTTATGGCTAGTGTTGTCTATTCTTAGAACTGCACAATTATTTATGAAGTGCGCTTTCATTTTTTTAATCATTGAAGCTGGTGTTACGTACTTGCTACAGACATAGCCTGTACATTTTGTTTAGTTTCGTAAATTTCTTGCGTTTGATCAGATTGCATACTATTCCTTGTGTATTCATTTTTTTTGTCGCTCAACTCCTCTATTTTCATTTGCATGAAAACTTTTGTACACGTTGCAAGGTTATGTTAGCTTGAACAGACCTTAGGTGTCATAAAATCAGGACCTTTGCACAGCAATGGCTGTTGCTCCACGAATTTTTTTAATCTAGTATTTACCTTTTGCCCATAGACGACCACTTCATCTTCATTTACATCAATGGCTGGTATTGAAAAAAAAGAGAAAGTGTGGGCACAAACATTCTGTTAATAGATTGTGAGCACATTAGGCAGCCGTTGTGTTCACGTCAGAGCGGACCACCATCACATTTAAAGTAAACTGGAGCATCCATGCAACTCAACATCATAAGGGAAAACATTGCCAACTGTTATTGTCAGATAGTGAAGTGTAAGGTTTGTATGACAGCGCTCTGACAGAGACTTCGGAGCAGCGTCAGTGTGCTGGTTAGAACATTGCCAAATCCGACTGTCAAACTGTTAGTGTCAGAGTATACACACCAGCAACACACCGTCTACACGATTTGCCAAACTGAATGTCAAACTGTTAGTGTCAGAGTATACACACCAGCAACACACCGTCTACACGATTTGCCAAACTGACTATCAAACTGTTAGTGTCAGAGTGTACACACCAGCAACACACCGTCTACACGAGTTGCCAAACTGACTGTCAAACTGTTAGTGTCAGAGTGTACACACCAGCAACACACCGTCTACACGAGTTGCCAAACTGACTGTCAAACTGTTAGTGTCAGAGTTTACACACCAGCAACACACCGTCTACACGAGTTGCCAAACTGACTGTCAAACTGTTAGTGTCAGAGTGTACACACCAGCAACACACCGTCTACACGAGTTGCCAAACTGACTGTCAAACTGTTAGTGTCAGAGTGTACACACCAGCAACACACCGTCTACACGAGTTGCCAAACTGACTGTCAAACTGTTAGTGTCAGAGTGTACACACCAGCAACACACCGTCTACACGAGTTGCCAAACTGACTGTCAAACTGTTAGTGTCAGAGTGTACACACCAGCAACACACCGTCTACACGAGTTGCCAAACTGACTGTCAAACTGTTAGTGTCAGAGTGTACAAACCAGCAACACACCGTCTACACGAGTTGCCAAACTGACTGTCAAACTGTTAGTGTCAGAGTGTACACACCAGCAACACACCGTCTACACGATTTGCCAAACTGACTGTCAAACTGTTAGTGTCAGAGTGTACACACCAGCAACACACCGTCTACACGAGTTGCCAAACTGACTGTCAAACTGTTAGTGTCAGAGTGTACACACCAGCAACACACCGTCTACACGATTTGCCAAACTGACTGTCAAACTGTTAGTGTCAGAGTATACACACCAGCAACACACCGTCTACACGAGTTGCCAAACTGACCATGGCCCGTCTGTGTCCACAGCTGTTCAACAGCTGGCATCAGAGCTTACGAGCGATAAATTTCAGATATAAGATAAGATGAATTTTAAACATAACACAAGAACAAAAATCATAATAATTCCGCCAGACAAAAGGGACAAGCACACTACAAGACAAGACACGACGCGTTTCGACCTCTTTGGTCTTTTTCAGGCAAGATAAACAACGGTCAGGGCAATGAAAACGAAGAACGAGCAATGACTTATCTTCTCACACTGGGCGTTTTCGTTGTCCTGAATGGTGTTTGTTTTACCTGAAGAAGACCAAAGAGGTCAAAACGCGTTGCATTTTGTCTGATAATTTGTTTGTCCCTTTTGTCTGGCGGATTTGTTATAACATATCTTTAAAGTTTGTTTCAATTTCCCCCTGCAGTCACCTCACTTTGAAGCGGCTCACCTGTTCCTTGTCCCCTCCCCCCCCCCCCCCCCACCCAAAAAAAAAAAAAAAGGAAAGAAGAAAAAACAGAGCTGAGAGAGAAAGCCTTTGGGCAGACAATGCTTTGCCTGGCATAGAAAATGGACCTTTGTTGCTTTTTTTTCTTTTTCCCGCATTGTGTTTCTCCAGATACACTTCTCAGCAGATCCCACGCCGATAGTGTTTCAACCGAGTCGCCCTGGTACATTAACTGTTCGATTGATTTTACTCCTTGTTCATCGGCTGCAAGCAGCGTGCAAACATACCTCCTCCGTTGGCTCAATGCAGACGAGTTCTTTGAATGCATGAGTTGCCCTTCCGCCAACAGATGGAAACCCCTGCCTGCCCCCCCCCCCCCCCCCCCCCCCCCCGGCAGCGACGAAAGACCCAAGGATGGTACTTTCACCTGTCCCGTACCGGTGTATTTGCCCCATGGGCATTGGCCGAGCCATTGTTCCAGTCACAGCTCTCGTCTCCCGTTTGGCCGCCCTATGGCTTACAACGGTGGCACACGATGACCATATATTGGTTGCCATTGTCTCTTGTAACGGCGAACATGATTGGTGCTCTTCAAGAAGCCGCCCCCTGGTAAGCTTTTCTGTCATGGTGGATGGCTTTATGGTAGACGTGGGTTGAATGGCTGCTTTGTTTTTATATCTACTGTTTTGTTTTTGTCTTTCCACGCTTCCCTGCTCTGGTTTTACATCTTTGATTCTGTCGTTGTTTGTTGCATGTTTGCTTGTATTTCCTTCTTCCCTCTCCTTTATTCTTACAGCATACACAGGTTTGGAGGGAACGAATCTTTCGGAGTATTATTTTGGATCGGGTCAGCAGATGCTGCATGGTGAGGGGGATGTTTATTTCAGTTCCAGACAGTACACTAGGGACAGGACGAGAACGATCCTTACACGCTTCATGCTTAATGCTGGTTGGGTCATGATACATTTGCAACTGCATCACCCTTGGGTCAGTACGACGAGTATTGCTGTTTAATCCTCACGCGGGGACGTAACCTGGGAGGGCACCAGAAGGATCCCCTATCCTTCGCTGCTACACCCCAGCTGACTGATCTCCTTCTGATTTTATGACATCCTTAGGATGGTCATTTAGGCACTGGCGAGTGTCGAGCTCGACATTTCTTGGGTCAACGTGGTTTTGGAGGTATCCAACCCTCCATCAATCTGCCTTACACACCTCCAATGAGGGCTGGCTTACACTTTCATATATATGTCGTAAAAATGGACTGACATACACTCTCATATAAATGAACTGACATACACTCTCATATAAATGAACTGACATACACTTTCATTTAAATGAGCTGACATACACTCTCATATAATGAACTGACATACACTCACATATACATGAACTGACGTACACTCACATATAAATGAACTGACATACACTCTCATATAAATGAACTGACATACAGTCTCATATAATGAACTGACATACACTCTCATATAATTGAACTGACATACACTCACATATAAATGAACTGACATACACTCTCATATAAATGAACTGACATACACTCTCATATAAATGAACTAACATACACTTTCATGTAAATGAACTGAGATACACTCTCATATAAATGAACATAAACACTTCTGTCTTTAAGATGGACTTGATGGCATACAAGTACTGCTAGCAAAGGATGTTAGGCTATATCAATAACATCGATATTTTCTTAAATTCCAGTTTCCTTGCTCTCATAATTACTACCTTCTTTCCCCTGCTTATCAAGCTTATAATTTGCCAGATTGTAACAGGGGCAGGTGGAGAAAGGGGAAGGACAGAAATATTGAGCCGTAAATAATGTCTTCATTCATTAAAAAAAAGTCTTCCTTAGATTCTCGCGCCTCCCGCCATTTCCCTCCGTTAGAAACAAAGCAGTGTCTGGTTTATAATAGTACTCAACTCCAATTTGATTCAGAAGCTGCAGGAAGCCACCCTCCTCTCTCCTTTCTTCTTCCATGCCCTTCCCTCCTTCGCCCTCCCCACCCGCAATCCCCCTGCCCTCTGACCTCCCCACCAGCTCCATCCCTGTAGGAATGTCCTCATCCTCTCCACCTTTCGCCAATGTGTTTGAATTTCGGTTTTTGATATCTACATCGTCAAAAAAGAAAAAGAAGTAAAAAGAAAATTGATAGAATTAGACCAAGCTCCTCTGATTTCAGGTGATCCACTCCTCACACACACCCAGCGGCTGATCATGTCGCGATGTTCGTAGGGTTTCTGATCGGGCGGGCAAGAAACCCGTTCCGCTCAGTTGCAGAAATAGCAGCTTTGGACAGGTCATCAAAACATGTAAAATGGGACACGAGATGTTTGATTTTGTTGTGGTTAATAGTCGAAAACAAAAATGAAAATGATCCACGATAATTCACCGCTAACAGGCCTGGGGACATATCACAGCATTTGGGATGGTCGGCTAAATGTGTCCCACAACAAAGGTAATCTGATATGTGGTTTGTAATTATAATTAAAAACGAACTAGCAGATCAGTGTACTCCACAGGAGGGAATGAAAACAATGAATTATTCTGTATGCTTTCTGAAATACTAAATCATATTGCATCATATTTTAAGACAAACAGCTGTCTGAAGTACTAAATCCTACTGCATCATATTTTAAGACAAACAGCTTTCTGAAATACTAAGTCATATTGCATCATATTTTAAGACAAACAACTTAGTGCTGTTTTCGTTTGGTACGTGCAATGGAAAGGCACAGTGAGTAACAATCAAGTTAATGAAAAGAACCTATGATCAACATAACCCCAAACAATTTATGGGACTGCCAGTGTAGTTTAGGAACATTTTTTGTGTAAATCAACATTACTTTAAAGAAAAACGATCAATTGATTGAGTCAGAAGAAGGAGAAGAATAAGATGTTGTGGTCATATGGACCACAATAACTTCACACAACACTCAGAGCTAGAGGCCTCAGTGAAATTTATACCCGATCACAAGTGTTAAAGGCAGAGGGGAGGAGACAGAGAGAGGCTGGATCAGAACAGTTGGCAGACCGCTAGGCTCGTGATCCTGCTGACATGTGAATTCCAATCTCAGCTGGGCTGTTTGAATTCCAATCTCAGCTGGGCCGTTTGAATTCTAGTCTCAGCTGGCCGTTTGAATTCTAGTCTCAGCTGGGCCGTTTGAATTCTAGTCTCAGCTGGCCGTTTGAATTCCAGTCTCAGCTGGGCCATTTGAATTCCAGTCTCAGCTGGGCCGTTTGAATTCCAGTCTCAGCTGGGCCATTTGAATTCCAGTCTCAGCTGGGCCGTTTGAATTCCAATCTCAGCTGGGCCGTTTGAATTCCAGTCTCAGCTGGGCTGTTTGAATTCCAGTCTCAGCTGGGCTGTTTGAATTCCAGTCTCAGCTGGGCTGTTGGAATTCCAATCTCAGCTGGACTGTTTAAATTCCAGTCTCAGCTGGGCTGTTTAAATTCCAGTCTCAGCTGGGCTGTTTGAATTCCAGTCTCAGCTGGGCTGTTTAAATTCCAGTCTCAGCTGGGCCGTTTGAATTCCAGTCTCAGCTGGGCTGTTTGAATTCCAGTCTCAGCTGGGCTGTTTGAATTCCAGTCTCAGCTGGGCTGTTAAAATTCCAATCTCAGCTGGGCCGTTTGAATTCCAGTCTCAGCTGGGCCGTTTCAATTCCAGTCTCAGCTGGGCCGTTTGAATTCCGCTCAATTTTAGTACTGGGGATTTGTTTTAAGTCCATCGGAGTAAACATTGGTTCTGATTCCACTTCTTGAAAAAATCCTTCAACTAAGACTAAAAATAGAGGTTATATGTGTACACATGCATAACATCTTACGCACAATCCCATCACCTACTTCACGAAGAGGAGACCAGTTTGGCCATTGGTTTTGATGATCCGTAGACGAATAGCACATATCATCCGTGCTAAATCGTGGGAATGAATGAAAAAACAAACAACAACAACTGAGTGACTGATGTTCAGTTAAACAACATGAGAAACGAGTGATTAGCAGCACCAGGCAGTTGGTCTGTCGGCTCTACCCAAACAGATAGCCCCTTTGGGTAAAACAGGAGCGAGGACTGTAAAGCGCTTAGAGCTTGGTCTCTAAACCAGGATAGGTGCTATACAAAGACGAGTGAGAGAGAGAGAGAGAGAGAGAGAGAGAGAGAGATCCCCCCCCCCCCCCCTGTTTAGGTAATGATAAACAAACTAATAACATAGTGTACACCTTCATCTTCCATCAACCTTTAAAATCTGGTGGGTGAGAATGCCTGTGTGAAGAGAGCTTGTAAGCTCATTAGGTTGTTAACTTTCTGTTTTGGTCACTTTTGTTTTTTGCTAAACACGACACTGCTAACATGAAAAAAAAAACATGCTTAATAAGGATTTACCGATTTAAACAGATTGTCACGACTGCACCGGAAATAGCTCTCTTTCCGGGGGTTCTAAACAAAGGTGAAATCATTCTAGAGCGAAAAAAAAAATCCGACTGAAACACATGTATATAATGATGTCAAAGATGTTAGCAGCGTAAACACATTTCTCAAACACCAGAGCTCGATAGACCTTTCTAGGAGTTATCTCCCTTGCCCACCGTTTCCCTGGAAGCCCATGGAGGGCTTCCTGTGCGGTGAGGGAAGGGAAGGGAAGGGAAGGAGGGGCCACAGCTGAAGAAGAATTCCACGGGAAACCTCTCAGGTGTTGCAGAGACGTGTTGCTGGCTACAGCTGAATGTATCAAGATCTACAGCTTCAAAGACAAAACGGGTAGGGTGGGTGTGCATGGGGGGGGGGGGGGGGGGGAGGGATGAGTGGAGAGGTTGAGGATGGAGGTAGCTTAAGGGAGCGTGCGGAAAGTAAGGAGGAAAATGTGTGAGAGGGCGGGTGTGTGTGTGTGTGTGTGTGTGTGTGTGTAGAAACAGCAATTGAGTGGAGGGGGGGGGGGGGGGGGGGGAACGATTGGGGAGTGGCGCGGTTGGAGGTTAGGGAGACGGGTCAGCCGAGATTAAGGGGAGTGGTGCCGTCACATGAGCTGACTGAGTTTGACAGGTTCGCGCTGTCACGGACTTTGCGCTTTGACTTAAGTCATGTGGATCTGTTGTTTTGTGTATTGCGATGACATAGGAATGTGTGTGTGTGTGTGTGTGTGTGTGTGTGTGTGTGTGTGTGTGTGTGTGTGTGTGTGTTAGAGAGAGAGAGAGAGAGAGAGAGAGAGAGAGAGAGAGAGAGAGAGAGAGAGAGGTACCATTTTTTTTCTTGCTCAGGTAGTGGCATACAAATCGATCACATACGATATACACCTGCATCCTTCATCATACTTTTACCTGTGTGAGGAGAAAAGCTTAAACATAGCAGGTTTTAACCTTCTATTTCGCTCATTTTTCTTTTGTTGAACACAGCACTGCTGGCTTGAAAAAAAAGCAGGATTTATAAGAATTAACCGATTTAAACGATTGGCACGACCGCACCAGGAATAGCGCTCTTCTTGCTGTTCTAAACCAAAGTTCAGATCACTGTAGACCAACACACAAACGATGGAAACACATGCATATAATATTGTCAAACATATTAGCTGCGTACGTACGCATTTCTCAAACACCAGAGCTCGATAGAATTTCCAAGAGTTATATCCCTTGCCCACCTTATCCCTGGAAGCCAATCGAAGGCTTCCCCGGGAGTGGGGGTAGGAAGTAGGGAATGGCGAGGGCCGGGGGAGAGGGGGAGGGGCGGGGTTGGGTGGGTGAGGAGGGCGACAGCTGAAAACCATTTCCATGGGAAACCTCAGAGGTGATGGTAAGGCGTGTGCAGAGTTTGCTGGCTTCAGCCGAATTAATCCAGATCTACAGGGTCAAATGTCGAAACGGGTCAAGATGTGAGGGAGGAGGGAGTTTAATGAAAGGAAGAAAAGTATGGAGGAAAATGGGTAAGAAGGGTAAGGAACGGAGGTGAAATGAGCAGTGGCTGGGAGGGGGTGGGAGGACGGGGGGGGGGGGGGGGGGGGGGGGGGGGAGTGGATGGAGTGGAGGCAGGGGTGAGGGAGGAGGTCAGTCAAGTGATATTATGGGGCATTTTCACAGTCCTGTGAGCTGACTGAGTTGAGGGGTTCCTATCATCACGTACTTGTCATTGTGATTGAAGTCATAAAGATCTTGGGTCTTGTGTCGTTCAGTGACATGGAATGTGTGTGTGTGTGTGTGTGTGTGTGTGTGTGTGTGTGTGTGTGTGTGTGTGTGTGTGTGTGTGTGTGCGTGCGTTTTGAATCTTGACATAAAGACCAGTTCAGATTCCCGTCACTTGCCTGTCTGAATAGGAATTAACAGAAATGCCAGGACCACAAAACTGACTTAATGCGTCTTGATGGATGTCAACTTTCCAGTGACGTGCAAACAGAGAGAGAGAGAGAGAGAGAGAGAGAGAGAGAGAGAGAGAGAGAGAGAGAGAGAGAGAGAGAGAGAGAGAGGAGGATACGGATTATGACGATGATGAAATTCCTTGATTTTTGGAGTACCAGGTACGCGATGGCATGACTTGTATCCTGTCTGAGTCTTCAGGAGTGGGTTACAAGCTGAAACTAAAAACATTTGATAGCAGACAGATCTTTCGAGAACAAGATAAGAACTAGTCTCTGGAATAAGGTCCTTGACAAAAAATGAATAACTCAAAAGCATGCTGATCATGTAAGAAACAAGCATAACAGAAAAGAACATGTGCAATGCTTTCTGATCAGCATTATTGTATTTGGAATGCTAAGTAGATAATTTAAAGAAAGTGTTGAAAAAAAGAAAAGAAAACAAAACCCCACACTGATGACACCAAAAAATGTATTACCAATTACAAGATGCGGACAGTATTGAAAACACACACACACACACACACAGAGAGAGAGAGAGAGGAGAGAGAGAGAGAGAGAGAGAGAGAGAGAGAGAGAGAGAGAGAGAGAGAGAGAGAGAATATGCGAAGCGCATGTTACCCTCCCCCTTCCTTTTTGTGCAGGGAAGGATGGAAATTACATCATCAGGCCAAAACCGTCAGTTCAACTGGTTTCAATTCTCTTTTCAGTCAGTTTTAATTTGTTAAATACGCCACAGCCAATGCGAAAAACTCTTTCAGTGAAGTGTAATGAAAATTAACGGATTTAAACTCATTAGCACGAGAGCTCCAAAAATATCTCTCGTCTTGTCACTCTGAAATCTCGCAAGTTCAAATCACTGTAGTCAGAAACAAAAAGTGGTATTAAATACGTCAGCTGCGTACGCAAACTTTCACTTTTCATGAACCGGAACTCGATAGCGTTTCTAAGGGTTATCCTCCTTGTTCGCTGTATCCGTAGAAACGACTCCAGGGCTTCCTCAGGGAAGGAGAGAGAGGGGGAGGTAAAAGTGCAAAAAGCTATTCAACGGGAAACCTTACCAGTGCTACCGAGGTGTGTGTGCAGACTGTTCAAGCCACGGTGGAATGTATCCAGATCTACAGCTTACAAAGCAGATGCTAAAGATGTTGGTAGGGCAGGAAGGGAGTAGGTGGAACGGAAGAGGGACAGGGTGAGGGGGGGGGGGGGAGGTGAGGGAAGAGGCACGGGGCGACAGTGATGACGGGGAGAGTGGGGGGTGGGGGCTGGAAGATGATAAGGTAATCCCTTGGGACCCCTCTTCATCTGTTCCTCTCGCACATTTCCACCCCTCCCCTCCCCATCCCCCACCCTTCCCCACATACTGGCCTTTTACTTCTAATGCAGGTGATAAGACCCTCTGCGTGCGTGCATGATTTTACGCACGCGTTCACACCTGGAATCTCGGTTTATAGTCTCACTGGAAGGATTGTTCAGGACAGGGAGCCAGAACTAATGTCCTCTAGGAGAGCACCCTGTTCCCACCCCCTTCCTGTACTGAAACGGCCCGGGGGAGATTCAAACCTGCGACCCCAAGATCAGGAGTCTGGCGCTCTGCCAACTGAGCTAATTCAGCCTCTCCCCGCCTCCTCTCCTCAACCTTTGTAAGTGTTATCCTCCTATGATTGAAAGAAAGAGCAATGACATCTGTGCTTTGTGATATACTGCTTTAACAACAACAACAACAACAACAACAACAACAACAACAACTTTCAATGTATACTCTTTGGCTATCGAGATGGTATTCTTCAAATGATAATGTTGATGGAAAGAAATGTTTGTGCACTTGTTTTTCTATGATTCACCAGGTTTTCGTTTAAACTGTTAGCATTCTTCTTTCAGGCACTGTTGCCAAAGAACTACATCTAGAAACTAGTCTTCGTTATTTAGAAAGAGAGAGGGTTAGTTACCGCCAAGGACATAGACAAACAAAGAACAGGACAAGACACAATGCATTTGCTACCTCTTGGGTCTCCTTCAGGCAAGAATAAATAACATTTAGGACAGTGAAAACGAGGAACGAGAAACCACTTATCTTCTCATATTCGCGCACGATCAAAATGGCCACCGGACGGTGTGAGTGTGTGTGTGTGTGTGTGTGTGTGTGTGTGTGTGTGTGTGTGTGTGTGTGCGTGCGTGCGTGCGCGCGTGCGTGCGTGCGTGCGTGCGTGCGTGTGTGCGTGCGTGTGTGTGTGTGTGTGTGCGCGCGTGCGTGCGTGCGTGCGTGCGTGCGTGTGTGTGTTTGTGTGTGTGTGTGTGTGTGTGCGCGTGCGTGCGTGCGTGCGTGCGCGCGTGCGTGCGTGCGTGCGTGCGTGTGTGTGTATGTGTGTGTGTGTGCGCGCGCGCGCGTGCGTGCGTGCGTGCGTGCGTGTGTGTGTTGTCCTATATACCGTGGAAGAGCGTGAACACACCAGTCTTTTATTTTCAAATCCCACACCAATAAGCAAACGTATTGCAAATCCATTGAATCACAACTGTTCAAAATCATACCCCAAACCGACCCTCCACACCCGTGCATGGTGGTAGGGCTTTCTGATAGAATCTGAGACCAGAACCCGGAAATTAACTTTTTTCCTGTCGCACATGCATGCTGACCAGTGGCACGCGTTCCTTGGGTTATGTCCTTGGGTAGCACGTGAGGAAACAGTGAGGCTGGAGAAAAAACAGAAACGATTGTGGCAATCTTGGACGCGGAAGATCTAATTGTTTGATGCATGTGCTGAGTGCAGGGTAGGTACATTGGATCGCCACACTGGTTTGTATTGACTTACATTTGGCTGTATGTATAACTGAGCGGGTGGCATGGACGTTCTATAGGTGACAGTACCTATGATAATGTTGCTCAGAAGCGTGAGCATGTGAATAGGAGTGCATGCAGGTGTGGAAATGTTTTTGGTTGTTACTTGGGTCGTTTTGTGTGTGTATTTGTTTGTGGATTTGTTCCTCTTGCCCCTCCTGATTAAATGATAAATTACCACCAGTGATATATCCTTCAAAAGAATCATTGCACATGGCTGGGGAGCATACAGTAGGTCAGGATGGAATATTTCGATTTGCCTCCATTCGTTTCGCCTACTTTTATTTCGCCTACATCCATTTCACCAACGGTCAGTTTGCTTAGTATGTTTGTTTCAAACGTATTTGTTTCTTTTTGCGCCTACAATTCCTTTTGCTCCTGTCTGCACGCGCGCGCGTGCGCACCCGCGTGTGTATGCGTGTGTGTATGCGTGTGTGGTGTGTGTGTGTGTGTGTGTGTGTGTGTACTGAGTGAATATTTCAAACCCAGTTCTATCGAACATGTATACATTGAAGTCTAAAAGATTCTGAATTTGTAGGTGTTTGAAAACAGAGCATCACTATCAGACTTTGACTTGAGAAATTCCTTTGTCTGGGATCCAATCTGTGAATATGAATAATGAAAATTCTCATATGTCTTAAAAAAAACAATAGTTAATTGTTATTTGTAAAAATTTTAAAACAATACAGGTACAGCACGAACTTTGCATTGTGAAACAGGTAAAAAGAAAACTTCAAACTGAGCACAACTGTCGCAGTGGTGTCATCACTTTGAGAAGAAGAAGAAGAAGAGTCAATTTCATGTAGACACTTTCAGACAGAGCTTACGTTCATTGAGAGTCGACTAGTTAAGTGAAGGCTTTGTAGTGGTGGAAACCAATCCCGACCTGTAGGCAATACGACAGCAGATTAGACTTGACCGGTGTAGAAGGTTGACACTACCACGATCAAAGGGAGGAGAAATGACTAGACGAAACGATAGGTACCCGTTCAGGCATCCACTCAGTCTTGTCCGCGAGGCTTTCTTCCCACGTTCCTTTTTAATACATTAAGTGATAGCCCCATAGGCACCGCTCATCATAGCTTCACAGATGATGTGTATATGGACTAACCTACACACAGCAATTTCTCCACTAGAACTTAAGCTATTGTATGATACTGTGACATGCCTTTTTTCTGCATTACTTTGTAGAGTGCTGAAGTATAGTGGTGGTTTCTGTTTAGTTTTCTCGGGTGTGCAATGGGTTTCATAACCGTTGCATCTCATGAGATTAACACAGTGTGGACTAAAGCTGCTTGTAAAACGGGGTAACCCCCCATAGTCTTAATACGCAAGCATTGTCATAACATATTTTTGTACTTCTTTTACACCCCTGCTTATTGGCTGTAGAAATATGTGGTTACTTATCAAGAGAGAGAGAGAGAGAGAGAGGGGAGAGGTGTTTGTTTTTTGCACGATGGCTTTGCTCAGAATGAGTCTTTGGTGCAGCGGACGGGAGGTAATCTCCCTTTGTTGACCCAACGTTGCAATCAGTGAATAGAGATGTCAGTTTGTTAACCTAATTATTTGTGTACCTTCGTATGAGATAAACTATGTAAAAGTGATGAAAATCGTGTTGCTGGGAACCGAACGGCGTGAAAGAAAAACTGGAAATATTGGTGAAGTTGGGAGAGGTAGACAGAAGACAGCAGTCGGACAATTTGGCTCCCATCGTGAAATAATTAAAATAAGCACTCGGCTCTGACAAATTATATTATTATTATTATATTGGGTATTTATATAGCGCCTACCCTCGGTCACAGACCAAGCTCTAAGCGCTTTACAATAAACACACTACCTCACTCACTCACTCACTCACTCAACGGGCTGCCTACCAGGTAGAGCCGGCCGAAGAGCAGCCTACTGGCGCTCATTCAGTCGTTTCCCGTACCATTCAAATATCAGTCACTCATTTTCATTTATCTCATTTATTCCTGCAGTTTCTCACATAGGATGCATATGTGTTTTATTACGTGCCCTCCACTTCCACCGGCACACGATGACACACGACAATAGTAAGTGACAATTTGTGTGGCTTGGTAAGAAATACCAGGCGGAGAAGAACTATAAAATGTCTGTTCTGGCTCACCCGGTCTCAACCAGTTTCGACCGGGCGACTCCAGAACAGACATTTTATAGTTCTCTAACTAGTAAACCCTACAAACATGCATACTGTGTAGGATTATCCGTTTTCAATACTAATTTACTAAACTTTGTGATTTTAATTTTTGTTTTTTTCAATTAAAAAATGCAAAACTCTTCGCATCTAGCCACATTACTGATCACCCATGGGTCTAACTTGAGACCCTATGGCGCCCTAGGGCCCAAGCCAGACCCAGAGGATCACAGATAATGTGGCCAGATGTGAAGGGTTTTGAGAATATGCCTCAACAGTAGTATACTTTTATACTTGGTTGCCTGCTCGCTATTTTTCTAATTTGGGGCAGTCCCCTCACCCCTTTTAGTGACTCTTCCAGATTTTGGTTTACGGGCGTTCATAGCCACGCCAGTGACCCAAAGACATACAAACACGAAAATTGGTTTACGGGCGTTCATAGCCACGTCAGTGACCCAAAAACATACAAACACGAAATGGGAAGAGATCACTGAGGCAGGGAAGAGGGCCAAATTTAGACTTTTGCAGTACCATGACAAACAAGAATATAAAACTACCGCAGACATATTCTCAACGTTATTTATTTTAAGATTTATATATATACCTGACACATAGAAAGCTTTACAATTCTATGGTGTCTAGTTCCCTAGTGTAAAGTTGTTTTTTATTTTTGTCAAACAAAATTAAAAGCTAATTAACAAAGTGCATCTTACCTTACTTTTTAGTCACTACTTTTTAATAAAATGTATTTAAATTCTTTATTAGATTGAATATAAAAATGCTGCTTTTAATACATAAAATGTGAAAATATTACTTGCGGGAAACTCCGCAGACATATTCTTAGGGACGTTCACGTTTAATCCGCTCCGCTAACTTTGGGGGTTTCGGATTTTCCCGATTTGAACTATCCCCCTGTGGTATGCACAACATACACACTACTGTCACTGTGTGACAGCTTTTTACACTACTATGACTATCACCCTGTGGTATGCACAACACACACGTACTGTCACTGTGACACACACACACACACACACACACACACACAACACACCACACACACACACACACACACACATATTCCCTGGTCCCACTGACTGGCACGCGTTGCTGCCCTGGCCATGTAATTTTGTGTAATTTGACACGGCGCTGATTTGAGTTGGCTGGGCGAACCAGTAAAGTGACAAATGGAAAGCTGTTGGCTTGTGTGTGTGTGTGTGTGTTCTTTAATTTAAGGTCTTTTCACTTTAAGTGATATTAGACAAAAAAATAAATTAAAAAAGCCAAGTGCGTGCGTGTGTGCATGTATGTATGCATGTGTGTGTGTGTGAGAAAGAGAGAGACGACACCCCCAGCTCTGCAATTTTGTAAGCTAATAATTGAAGGGGCTGCACAAAGGAAGCAGCCCTATAGAATAAGAGGAGGAGTTGTCTCCCGAAATGTAACAATGGATTGTGTTTTTTATTTTACGTTTCATCAAGTCGCCATAGGTTCTTATTCAAGTTGCTATTAAGTTGTTCTAAGTTCTTAATCAAGTTACTTTAAGTTTTTACTCAAGTCGCCTTTAAGTTTTTACTCAAGTCACCTTTAAGTTCTTACTTAAGTTACTTAAGTTACCTTAAGTTCTTGATTAAGTCACCTCAAGTTCTTAACTTAAGTCACCTCAAGATTGTAATTAAGTCATCCTTTAAGTACAACCAAGTTCTTATTCAAGTTAACTTTATAATTATTTATTAAGTTCTTATTAAAGTATTATTGCATCTGAAATGGATCGAAATGATCTTTTGTTGTTGGCGGTTCTGGTATGCTGTTGTGTTCATCTTCTATATTTAGTGGCAGAGATTGTTTGGACTGGTTTGGTTTTTTGTTGTCTTTGTTTATATATTTTATAAACCGTAATAACCACCCCCAACAGCAATGCCGCCAAAAATGACAATTGCTTTAAGAAAATATGAAGACTTTGGCGGTGTAGGCCTCGAATCAACTTGTTCTGGCGTTTTTAAAGCAGGCATTGAAACAACTGGCTGCGGCTCTGGCACTTTTTCATTCTGTAACTTTAATTTTGTTTGTTTGTTCCACTCTGCTAATTTTTTCCCTGCCGCAACGCGTCCAGGATGAGGAAGCCTTTTAGAGGTCACTTTCTCCGCCTGATCCAATGTTTTCTGGTTCTGCTGATTTTCTGGCTCGGTCATTTTGAAGGGAAATAAAATGTATATGATTAAAAGAATTAATCCCATGATTAGCGGCGATAATTTAATGTTCCTAATCTGTAATATAGATCACATCCTAGAGACTCTAATGACTTTGTTTAAAACTGGATCCTGCGTTAAATCATTTCATAAAATCTTGTTCAGAAACAATGGGAGCAAATCTACTAACTAGTTTAGTGTACAAAACTAAGAAACCGTTTGCCCGACACTTTTTACCATTCTCGATCCTAGTTGCGCTTCATACCTGTTATGATACTTTACAATGTCTTGTGGCGACATCTGTTGTATCTGTTCTATGCTGAATTCATTCCCAAGGAACTGTTTTGTTTTTCCACATGCTGCCAAAGAATACAGTCTTTCTTTTTTTGGCATAATAGCTTGTCATCAACCAGGTCATTTGTAATCATAAGTTCAGGAAGGTTTAGTAGATCATCGGTGTTCATGTTTTTATTAATTATAATTATTTTGTTTTTAAAAATGAGCGCCGAAAAGACTGTATACCATTCGCTGTTATTGGTGGTCTAAGTATAGGATACACAATGCTTGGTAAAAGCTTGTTAAAAAATTAAACAGCAGATCTTGGAAAACTAGGCTTTGAGGATTCAGCAAAGCTGATTGCTATCATTGCAGCTTCGTTCGCTACGAAAGATTTTCTAGTTAAGCAGGAATAATTCCTGACAGTATCAATATGTAAAATTAAAAAAATACATTTATAAAATGGCTTCACTCGTAATGATGATAGGCGGCGCTGTGGTTAATGCGCTTGCTTTTAGCGGAAGTAATTACGCATTTAGTAAACTGCGGGATGACGGCGAGAGAAAAAGACATAACAAAGCTGTGGAGCAACTAGCCGCAGCACAAGACGCCTTGAAAAGCGAGGAATTGAGCAGTTAGATTTTATTAACGACAAACTGAAAAAACAGGGACATGCAGCTTACACATTTAAAGACGTTGACCAAGCAATAAAAGAATATTATCTTGTAACAGGCAACCAATCGAGACATTGCCCACCAAAATTCAGTGACTTTTATCAACCATCAGAAAACAAAAGATGCAAGAAATCGTGTTTATTGTCTTTGGCATGACCGTTGTGCATTTTGTTGCACATAATATTGGCTGAATAAAAATGAACAAAATCTATTATTCGCCAAAAGGATATTGGAAGGGAATCACAGCAATAAAAAAGCTAAGCCAAGCAGCGGAGTCAGTGAACAAAACAGCAAAGGAATGGTTATCTAAACAAGCGATTTGGCAAATTTATTTACCTGCGCCTAGACGAATACAAGACCACACTTTGTGAATACAATACCGAACGACACCCATCAAAGGATCTTCTGTATTTACCCCATGATACGATTAGACGAAAAAGATTTCAGTACGCACTCACAATCATTGACATAGCTTCAAGATACAAAGATGCAGAACCATTAACACAAAAGAGTGCTTCTGCTGTTGCTGTTGCCATACAACTGATATACCAACGAGGCCCGCTAACTTATCCTCGCATGATTCAAGTCGATGATGGAAAAGAATTTAAAGGCCGATTGAATCAATTATTGTTAAAACATAGAGTTACCATTAAAAGAGGCATTCCAGGAGTTCACAGATCACAGGCTTTAGTTGAAAAACTTTAACAAACAGTTATCTGAAAGACTTTTCTCCTACCAGTATCACAGAGAGCTGATTGACAATTCTCGCAACACAGAATGGGTTAGAAGACTGCCCTCAGTTTTGCGCCCCAATGAATAATGAAGAATTTAAAGGGCTAAAACCAGTACAAGCAATCAAAAAACAAACAATAAATGTTGCTGAAGGAGAGTCTTCATCTGGCAAACTATTACCCTTTGGATTGAAAGTAAGGTACCTTTATTTACCGGGAGAAGCGAGGGGGACACTCGCATCAGGGCAACAGATCCAGTTTGGAGTGTTGATCCGTATGAAATAAAAAGAATTGTTAAAATGAATCCGCCGTGTATTATTTACGAGAAAATGATACAACAAAACAACGGCTCCTCAAAGATCTTTTGTGAAGGAAGAACTGCAGATAATCCCACCAGATACAGTTCCAGTTGTTTAATTTAGTTTACAGAAATATATTTGAGTTTAAAATGGAAGACGAAACAAGAATGATAAAGGAAGAGACCTTGAAAATGTTACAAGAATCATTTGAAAAAATTCTGCTATTAGACATATATTTATGAGGATTAATCAATACATGCTAAAACATCCAGATCACCTACAACCTAAAATCCTAAATTGGGGAAAAGAATATCTTGAAATAATAAAAAAAATTCGAGCACATCAAGCTGAATTGGATGAAGATATGCTTGAGCTTATAATAAAAATTGATGAAAAATATAAACCCCTCGGTGAAGCCCTCAGTGAAGAAGAAATATAATTATGCTGTTCTCCAGTGCCCAATTGATATGAAAACTCTGGATTAACAAATACTCGTTTAGTGTTTGTTCTATCTAATGACTTCTTTGTTACAACTGTTGTGCTGATCTCATACTTAGATCGTAGTTTTACGTTGTCATGATGAAAAGTCTTATTGTCAAACAATGCTTCTTTGTTAGTTGTTATGTGATATGTTTGACTGCACAACACTGCGAGATATTCCTTTTGCTTTCTTAATGGTTTTCTCCTGGCTCGAAATACTGTACATTTTCGACCTTAAACCAATAAACTCCTGATCACTCCTCCAGATAATTCATCCTTCATCTTTCCTAAAACCTTCTTATTAGTAATTGAATGTATAAGGCGAATCTTTAGGGTAATCAGATGTATCATACCATCCCGCATGCCCTTTAGCTACTTCTAATTCCATGTCTTTATAGATGTCTTCAGTAGGACATCTATAACAAAACTATCTGTATCTGTGTAAAGTACTCTGGACTCTGGATACGAGGGTTTATAAGTAGTCATAAAGAATTCTAACATCAAAAGCTTTGATAATTCTAAAACAGTAAACCCAATAAAAACAGGTTTGTCCAATTTGACTTTCTTTTTTTTTCATATTATGCCAAAAAGGTGATCATGAAATCTTCTAAAGTCCTGATAATTGGTTTGAAGTCAGCTTAATTGCTTCGTTCTCTTTGGTGACCAATCTGACATCTTTACGCTTGTGCGGATTCTCCATAGTCTTTCCGAAACAGCTGTTGTTCATCAGCTTGAAAAAGTCTTTTTCTGAAGCATCTGTGGATTTAGTTCTGAGATCAGTGTTCTTCATGATGTTGGTTTCATGAACTGTTCTTGATCAAAAGCAATTATGCGATGAACTGCTCTCAACTTTAAACCATGTCTTAATAAAATTGTAGAAGTCTGTAATGACAGACATAATTTTTTTTTGCCGCGAAGATTAGGCACAAGTTTAGGCGGCTCTCTTGGATTCGTCTTTAGACTTTCTGCTGCTAATGGGTAGTCATTATGTAGGTCATGGAGTTCATGAGGATATTCTAAGTCAACTTCTAGAATAAGACCCCTTTTACGATCAGCTGTAAGAGTATGCAGTTGTTCTACAAATTCGTGAATGTTTTTAATACCGCCAGTATACATTTTAAAGTTGCGTAATGGAAGGGATTGCGCCATAGCCCAACCATACAGATTGTTTGCATCTAAATACATGAGATAGTTAGACCTTTTACTTGGATCATAGTCGTCCAAGTATTTGTTGTTTGCTTTACAGTAATGATGCGACGCCATACTAATTCCTCCACGCAATCCGTTTTCAATCATCTGAATCATTGGTAAATCTGACAATAAATCAATCTTTTCTCCAGTAAACTTTAAGAAAGCATCCCAACTCATCCCAGGCGCAGAAATGTAATGCGCGGGATCCAGGCTATAATGTTTCATGCAGGTCTTTCTGTAATTTTCAAAAATATCCGCCAACAAACATGTATCAGCCATCAAGTGGAATCATGATAGTCTCCCATCGTTTTACACTCTAACTTCTGCCACGCATCTTGAGCATGCTGGTAATCAGAATCGCTGATGCCCTTTCCTCTAAGACTAGAAAAGAACGCGTCTTTAGGCGGAAGTGTATCTTCGTCAAACCTTTCCCAACTGTTCATGTACTCGTAAGGATAAACGCCCTTTCTAACAAGAGTTGGGTCAAAATATTCTTCCGTTATTGGGCAGGACTTTAAGGACATAGCCAGTGACTCTAATGATCCCATCAGGTGTTGCATAGAGTCATAAAAAGACATGTTATTTAAAGTGAAAACACATGTACTTTTCTGATGACTGTGCAATGCATGTTACCCTGAAGGCGTTGGTTACTGCTTGCAATATAAGATGAGAGTCGTAACCCCGCAAGTTATGAAAGAAGATGGGCAGCTTCCATGTCTTAGGATCAAACTTTAGTTGAAGATTGCAGTTGTTATGCGCTGCTCCTCTGAACTTTCCGCTAATGTGATTATGGTCTCTTACTGTCGGATTCTCTGCGTCTGATGAGAGGCCTAAACCGCAAATCCAACAATGTGTGGCCGAGTCATACTGTTGTTGATCTTCAGGAGTCATAATAATGTCTGAGAGATTCAGGTTAGTAGAACAGACGTTACGCACTTCCTGCATGCGTTCTAAGAAGTATTCTGCAGCATGAGGTCCTCTGTATAATTCTGGCTTTGAATGGGCTCCATCCGACCTGACAATGATAAAGGCAAATGAACAAATCTGATGATTACTCATTAAGACAGTTTTCGGAAGTTTCTGTGGCGTTGGCCCCTCATAGGGAACAATAAGCGACTCGAAGTCTGCGTAAACTACGTATGGAGAATTTTGCAGTTTTTTCCAGTTCTTAAAACTAACTTTAGATCCGGGTGGGGGTGTAATTAGTTCTGTATTACAGTCTACAGAACTTTTACAATGTTTTATATGTTCACTCGCGGCTTGAACAGATGGAATTCTTGTTAAACATTTTCTACAGAATTCTTGTTTGTTAGTGTTTTTTGCAGTATGCGCTAATATATCTACTCATTGTGCGTATCAATGTGTAATGTGGTAGCCCTGTTGGTGAAAACATTAGGAGTAAGTCCACATGGCTTTTGTCAGGATCGCCTATTGTTGGGCTGTCTTTAGACACTCTAATAGGCACCAAATTTGTTTCCTCATCCACGTGTATACATTAACAGTTATTGGTTTGTTTTGTTCTTCAAACTGATCAATGGAATCCACGCTAACAGGAAAGGATATTCACACTAAAGTTAAGATCATTGATGTAAGGCTCATAGTTAGATACTCTCTCTGCGTTTTTGCGGATATAATGCAGCCTTGCAAGAAACACCACATAAAACATTTGTTGTCTGAATTCTTTATGTTTAGAACTGCTCTTTTGCGACTAATGCTGGAGGTAGCGAAATGTAAGCCTTGCCTACAATCGGCTCATACTTAGCCTGTTTTAATCTGATTTCTAAGACTTCGCCCTCTGACCAACCAGAGCCTCTCATTTTGGCTTCTTCAGCGGCCACATCAAACTGTGCAAGCAGTTGGTCTGCCCAACCAGGTGTTAAGTCATTATGAGAAAGAATAACCTGTTGTTTAGTTGAGACCCAGACTTCTAGATTTTCTTCATTTATTGTTTATATAGTCGATTAAAACAGCTAACATTACTTTAACTGGTGGGTCTATTGTTAGTTTACCTGGAACTTGAGAAATAGCATGAGCAACACTTGCCTGTACGTTTGTTGGATCAATGACTTCTAGATCAATATCATTCAAAGCTTTTAACAAACGCTCCCCCTGAAGCATTCCTTCAAACAATTCGTCTGGTCCTTCATATGTCTTATCCATGTTGAGTTTCTTTTCTAACTCAAAATATTTATTTAAATTAAAAAAAAATAATTAATCAGAATCAATATCAACGGTCTTTTTGTGCTTGGACTCATAAACTAAAGTATAAACGCCCTTTGACGTTGTTAATGTGAGCTGTTTAGAGCAGAGTTTAATGTCTCGTTTACTTTTTTTAAACATTCCTTTTTTATCTACTCGGCGTCTGGCTGTTGAGAAAAACTTGCCCTTGCCTTTTTTTGAAGATCAAACTTTTGTCTTTTATAGTCATCAAAATCAGCTTGTAAACGATTAAATTCTTCATCCGTGATGTTTGAGTCAACTAGTGCTTTATTTATTGTCAGTTTGAACGAACTAAGTTTAGCTGTTATTAGTTGAACCATAGCTGTGTGCTTTTGGAGTTTAGTTTTTAATTTTTTGCTAGTAGCACTTACAGCTAATGAACACAGGCCAAGAGCTAAAGACAAACCACCTAGAGGTAAAGCTTCGGGTGCACCAAAACCTGTTGCTAAGAGACCAACACTCGTTCCTGCTGATAGGCCGCTCAAAGCCGATGCTCCAGTATTAACATATGTAACAGCATTACAGGCAGCAGAATACCTTCGTTTGGTTTTGCTGTATTTTGAAAGGTCCTGCTCTAGGTTTTGTTGCATTTGTGTAATGTTTGTTAATCTGAAGGTTTTTTATGTCGGGGGTTTCTACTATCTCTTCTTTAGGCGACTCTGGCGCTGTAGGTACTTTTGGATAATTCTTAACAGACATGATTTTTTAAAAAATTAAAAAATATTTTAGAATACTATTTTTTTAAATCTGTTACTTTCAATATTTAGCTGCGCATCATATATTAAAATAAATGTACATTAAGCGGTTTATCGTCATCTTTTTCTTTATCAATTTGAATGTTTATTATGTTTTAACAGCTCTCCCACTTCCATGTAACTTATTATCCTCTGTTGACCTTAGGTCAATCCATAAACCGTATTTTGTTGTTAAATAATCATCAAGCCTAACATCATGAAGGTGGAGATCTTTAGACACAAGGTCTGCTGTTGGATTTCTATGCTCCCCACCTCCAAACAATTTTCTTATTTCATCAAAATGCTGATAAGGTCTAAGCCCGCTAGCGTAGATTTGGTTAGGACTACCCTCAATTGTACATTGCACTTTCGTTATTTTAGGATTAAGAAACTTTTCGGTTTGTCTATCAAATGGTTCTTCATCTTCGCACAGCAATAAAATGCCTTTAATTGATTGTGCTAAGACGCTAAAACTGAAATTCCATTTGGCGTCTGCCCTGCTTTTAGGGTGTGTAGAATGGTGATCCACTCTTTCGTAATATATTGCTAATTTTGACTGATATTGTTGCTCAATCAACCTTGCTAAGTGAGGGTTGCTAACAATGTCAAACTCTAACGCGATGTCAGAAATGTGTTACTTTGCTGCGGTGTCTACTTCAGATTTAATAACCCATTTGTATTCATTAAAAGTTAGTTCATATGATAATCTGTCTTTTAATGCCCCTTGAAAGTATGGGGCATGCGCACTTAACAACTCAAATCCAAGGGGATGGAAAAGCGATTTTCATTACGCATAACTTACAGCTACATACTTTTTGCCTTCTTTAGCATCTTCAGCGCTATTCTATGTTTTAGTGCTTCATTATTTTCGATTCCTTGAAAAGCAAGATCATTCCTTTCATTCTCGGTTAGCCATAGATCACAATAGGTTAAAATATGTCTGCATTATGTAAAGAAAATATTTCTTTCCCCTCAAGTTTTATAGAAATTTTCTTAACGATTGCTCGCCCCAGATTCTGGACAAACTGTCCTTTTGGGGTCTGTTGAATCGAGTTCTATTTTGAAAGTAAGTCGCGCAGAGCCTGGCACAATCACTTCATTTGCTCCTAGGTCTGGAAATCTGACAGTAAGAATTTGATCGCATCAATAGTAGATGGATTATTTGGAACAATAATATTCTGTTTATTTCCCTTCACTCCAAAGGGCTCTTTCAGGCTTCTATCCGGGTTAAGAATTGAACCATATGCTTGTGACATTTTTATAAAACAAAATAAAAAGTTAAATATTTAAAAACATGGCAGGCATTGAAGGCGAAGAAGGTTATGTTTTTGATCTTGGAGGTGACGCGAGTGAAATGACTCCTTTGACACAGCGTCGCTCAATGGCCGCAATTCGGCGTGAATTAACAGAACCTCGCTCAGAGCTCTCAGTACATGATGAATTAGTAGAAGCGCGGCAAAGGCGTGAATTAACAGAAAGTAAGGTCAGAGCATTTACCAAAATTTAGGACTAGAACCTCCCCAAACTATATACCCTGATGATTTTGAACTAAAAGATAACCATTTGTATGTAAAAAACGACAAAGGAGAACTTGTTCAGCTTACGCATAAACGAGACCCATCAAGGTTTGTAGGCGCAGATACAATTAGACAAAGGCTCAGTACAAGCGAGCGAAATCGCCTTAGCTTTACTAAACCAAAATTAGATCCGAAGGAAGTTGCTTCCTTTCAAAACACGCTACAAGAACTTCCAACAAGTAGCCAAATACGAAACACGCCATTTGAAGATTTAAGCCAAACAGCAGACAGAATAATAATGCAATAGGAGCAGAAACCACTGAAGAAGAAGAAACAGCATTAAAAACAACTGACGAACCACGGCTGCCTGAGAGAGAATTATTAGCCCTTGATCGTGCTTTAAGAACCATCAAAGGGGAATTATTAAACAATTTAGCAAAACTGACTGAACTAAAGGAGCATATAGAAAAAGAAAAAGAAAAACTTGCTGAGGCTGACGACGCCAACTTAGGACTTGATGTTAAAGAAAGAATAGAACAAAGACTAGATGAACTTAATATAGAAAGATTAGCTAGACTAGAAGTGTTGAATACTAACCGAGAACAATTACAAACTCAAGTGGGCGAAATAAGAGAAACTATCCAAACAAATTTATATGAAAACACAACGCTAGCAGAACGAATACGAACGTTGTTTAGAGAGCAAGGAGTCACATTAGTAAGCGTTATAACAGCTTTAGGATTTGCAATAAGTGCACTGGTGATGGCTATTACGGGCGGTGGCGGTGCTGGGCTGGTGCCTCCATCGTCATCGCCTCCACCTGATAAATCGTGGGTAAAAAACAGCTTGATCATCTTGCAAGTTTATTAAAAAAAATTAGCTGGTAAAGCTGTGGATGCTTTACCAGGTATATTAGGAGGTGTTGTTAGCTGGCTTTTGTCTACTGCAGGCAAAGTAGTTGGCTTTATGGCCGAGCACTTATGGACATTAGTTCTCTTAATAGTCGGGTTAATATTTAGTAAGATAAAGACCAAGTAATCCTATGCCAGTTAATACAACAACAAGTGCTGTCTTTTCATATTCATGGTCATCGCGAACAGGGACCGCGTCTTCAATGGCTTTTGGGCTTTGGACCGGGGGATTGGATGGCTTATTCTTGGGTGTTTGTTTTACTGCTTGCAATATTACTGGCCCAGAATTTATTTCGTTTTTCCCGACTTTCTGTTCATTGCCTGCCACAAGGATTTCATTATTGTAGTTTATTATTGTTCCTATCTGGAGCCTGAGGTCAGAAGGCAGCATGTATAAACCAGTGCCAACAGCAAAGTCTACTTTCGATCTTGCGTATTGTAAAACATTTTGGTACCTTTTAATACTTGAAGGTAAATCAACTGTAGAATTAATGGCGTCCTCTAAATTTGCTAAGTATTGTTTTTGTGCGTCAAAGCCAGTAGAAGGATCAGTTTATGCTCGATCTCGTTTGTGCTTGCGAACCAAGCAAACACCAAACGTAAGTACGAATAGAGTCGTTTATTCGTTCTATTCCTGCTTTAGTTAGGCCCTTAGAAGTGTCTAAGATAAATGTTGTCCATGCTGTTTTATGCTCTTGCTCTATGGACCGAGGTGAACAGTTGTGCCTGAAGAGAAAGATGTGTAAGGAGGATCCCAGTCATAGTTATACTTTCTGTGCACGCCCCAAAAATAAAGGGTGCCTAAGCCATGATTGCGGTCCAACTTTTGTCTAAAGTCTTCCTTAACATTAATATTGAATTCATTACAGATCCTTTCAAAGCCTTCATGTTTATTCTGTTGCTGATGGATTAAACGGTTTGTCATTTGGTAATGGCGCTTGCAATTCAGTCAAAATACGTCTGAAGGTGTAATAGAAATGCAATCTGTACACTGACCTCACCAAAGGATCAGGATGATTTAAATGATCAGCATACGACACTCCACACCCAGTTGATGCACAAAACACAGCAAAGTTTAACTGGTTCTGATAAAACTGCATCGGATGACTAAACCACGCTTTCGGGATGCGGTCGTTTTTAATAGGAGGGTTAAGATATCTGTTTAATGGAGTACTAACCTTTACTTGAAAGGCATCAGACTGAGTCACAGAAATGTCAAGAGTATCGGTTGTTATATTTTTAAGATTGTAGTGCGGCCCAACGAATATTTTGCATCAGTATATTTAAAGGGAATCATTTTTATTTCGTTTAAAAAATGTTTGTAACAATAACAACTCTAAGACCGTCCTTCGTTTTTAGAACATGCTATTGATAACAATTGCGGAACCAAAATGGTCGCACTCCATGAAATTTTTTACAAAGTCGTATGGTTTAATATAAGTGCATCCAAGGAGAATAATACGATTCTAAAAGTTGACGAAGCAGGAGACAAAGTTAGCCAGTTAACAATACCTGATGGTTATTACGGGGCTTGCTCACTAAAAGAAGCAATGAGTAACTTCAACATTACTCTCGAACTTAACAATGCAAATCTGAAAACAATGTTAACATTCAAACCTGAAGAAGAAGTAGTACATTACTTTTTTATGTAGAACTAGCTTAAAATATTAGGCTTTGCGGCTGACAATCATAGATTTACAGTTAAACAAAACAAAACTACTTATGAGGGGAAAAATCCGCTCAATCTTGCATTACATTCATTACTCTATGTTCATTTGGATGAGCTGAGCACTGATGAAAACTTATATGATGGAAGGCCCTCAACTGTTTTAAGAGCTCTTCCGTCAGGGAAAGCTGCATATTGCGGTTATAAAATTATGCAATTCCCTAATTTACAGTTTAAAAGATTAGTTTGTGGGAGGGTCGAATCATTTAATATAAAAATCAAAGACAAAAGGGGGAAAGTTGTAAAATGTGATAACTTACACATTGTTTTAAAAATAAAATAATTAGTTGTTCTAAAAAATGTCGCGCGGGCCAGATGAATCAGGAGTTACATTAGCGCCTGTAAGGTGTATAACTTTAGAATTAAAAGACCTTGCAGACGTTACGGACTTTGAACAGAACGGTGAGATAGGCGCTTTGTATGGTTTTGAGTACACTAAAGATGGTGATTATAAACGTAAAGAAGTAGGCGACAGCAAAAAGTTTCCTAAACTAGAACAACTGCGCAATGTAGAAGCAAATAATGCTGGCCAGTACGAATATAAAATAGTTCGAAAACCTGACAGCAAATGGCACTTAGAACCATATTTAGAATGGGACATAAAATTTGAATTCATAAGCCCATTTACATTTTTTAGCCGCCAAAAAAGTTTCAGAAAAGCATTCAACTCTGGTCCTTTACATGTAAGTCTTATGCCGGAGGACAATAGTCGGAAAGAGATTGAAATAAAGCCGTATGGGAATAAACAGTACATCCTCCACAGAAGAGAATCAGTTTTGAAAGATGCTTCTACAAAATTACAGTTCATTCCGCAAATGAAATTAGGAGACACGTTCACAATGATATTTGAAATTTCTGTCTTAAAAGATGTGGAGAGGGATGGGGTTGTAGGCGTTAGTGACGTCCTTTTAAAAGGAATTCTAATTAGCTGGCAAAACTTAGATGTTGACAGACTTAAAGTTACAGTCGTCATTCTTCACAATGGTGAGGATATTAAGGTCATAACAACAAGCAAAAAATCAATATTAGTCTAAATAGAAACAATCTTACAGCACTGATTGGATTAATCTTACACATTTAGGCCTTATAGGGTTTTATTATACTGAACAAGTTTTGACAGAGAGTATGATAAACATAATAACTGGATTAGATTAAATTCTGTTATAAAACTATGGAGCAGTTAAACTTTATGACAAAAACCCCTCATTGTTCATTAATTTGTGGACAGACTGGTTGTGGAAAAACAATATTTGTCCTGGACCTGTTACAAACAGTTTATCGCTATAATTTTGATCATATTGTGATTTTCTGCCCAACACTTAAATGGAACAAAGCATATCATGATAGAAGGTTTATATGGACAGATGATGAAATATATTTAGTTGATCCTAGCAATAAACTAAGTGAGTGTTTAAAACAGTTTTATAGACTGTTTGAAGGAACACAGACACTATTTATTATAGATGACTGTTCGGCAGAAAGAGACATAGTTAAAAAAAGAAATACTTTGTCAAAACTGGCTTTCAGTGGAAGACATGCTGGGATAAGTGTGTGGATTTATGTCAAAAATATAACTCAGTTTTAAAAGACTTTAGAGAACAGTTAAAGACTGTAGTTTTATTTCACATGAAAGACAGAGACTCATTTGATGAATGTTTGCGCGAAATGATGTTATTGAAAATGATCAGGAAAAACATAGGATTAAGCAAAAACTGAAATCTGAAAAGTTTAGTAAATTAGTATTGAAAACGGACAATCTACACAGTATGTATGTTTATAGGGTTTACTTGTCAGAGAACTATAAAATGTCTGTTCTGGAGTCGCCCGGTCGAAACTGGTTGAGACCGGGTGAGCCAGAACAGACATTTTATAGTTCTCTGGCGGCTATCTTTACTTTACATCAATTTTGCAGGACAGCGGGGAACCCCCTGCTCTTTTCGATTTTCAACTGCCGTGGGTTCTTTAACGTGTCCAGGGGGCCAGGAAGGCACACGGGTCCGACTCGCTTATAGTCCCCATCCGATGGACTTGACGTTCAGTTTGATTTGTCATTCAAACTGGGAATAGTGTCACGAGTTTGTCACGAGGCCTACGACGTTCGACCCAACTGGGGTGGCGGAATTATTCATTTGTTTATTGTCGTCGTTGTTGTCGTATATCTGTCCCTTAATGTGGCTTGTGGTGTGGTTGCACCTTTGGTGTGGTTTAGTTCAGGTTAGGTTTACTTTCTCTCTCTCTCTCTCTAATTCCACTGCCCGTGCATTCATCCTGCAGGTTCACGGGTGGGGGGGTATCTTTTTTTGTAGGCTGTCTATCGGCCTCTCGCCTTTTTTTTACCTGTCGCCGGTTTTTTCTTTTATTTGAAGTACTCACTCTGGACGTAGCGTGGCATGTTGGCCGCCATCGCTGGGGGGTTAGCTTTAAACCGGGGGAAGTGTCTTGGGGTGCCTGCCCGGGTCGGGTTTTTAACCGTACGCGAAGGTCGTCGGTTTTTCTTTTCCTCAGTGGGCTTGGGGGAGGGACATCATTCTTCTTTTTGGCTTCTGCGCTTCTGCCCCTTCGATGGCGGGGGCAGGGAGTCTTTGCCCCCCTTCTTGGGGGTCCCCCCACGGGTAGCTGGAAAAGCATCAGTTTCGTGGTTTGTTTTTTTTGGTTTTTTGTTTTTAGCCCTTATTCTTTCTTTTGCCCCAATTTTCTTTTTTTTTAAAAATGAAAAAGAATATTGTTTGGCCCTTTTTTCGGGTTATTTCGTTTTTAAACCCTGGCCATTTAAATTATACCCAAAAATTTTTTTCTCCGTTTAGCTTGTGTGCGGTGTCGGTGGGGAGGGAAAAAAAAAGCCTGGTTTCCCGGGTTTGGGTCTTGCTTTTCGTTCCGCCCCTGTCACATTACCGGAATCTTACCCCTTGGGCCCCGTTGTTTGTGTGGCAAGGGAACGAGTTTTATGTTGCGAGCGGCGTACGCATGTTTTTGTCTTTTCGGATGGGGTTAGAGATTTGTGTTATTTTGAAATGGGTCAAAAATGGACAATTATCCCATTAAAAAAAATTATTATTTGCAAATGTGGGGGCAGTTTTAAGCGTGATCGGGTTTTGGTTTTTATTTCCTAAAAAAGGGAAATTTTTAAACTGAGTGAGAGAAGGATGAGTAATTCATTTTGTTTATACCGAAAAATTTAGCAGTCTTTTTCCTGCTTCGGGAGAAGCTTTACGAACATCTGATTTGTTGGTTTTGGTTTATGTCGGGCTTTTTTGGCGGGTGTTGTTGTGATTAGTGACCCCCCCTCGCCCATCATGCAGTGGCTTTTTGGTTTTAGCAGCATGGGTCGATTTCGCCGGGGGGGTTTCCATGCCCCTTCCTTTCCTTCCTCCCTTTTTCTCCCTCCCATCCCTTTTCCCCTCCCCCCGGGGGCTTCACCTGGAGCTTGGACTTTGGGTGCCACGCGCGGTTTTGGGGCCCCCGCTCGGGGTGGGGGGCCAGGACGGTTTGGGTGCCACCGCTGGTTGGGGGCCACGCTCTGTCGGGCCCGCGGCGGGTTGGTTTGCCCGCGCGGTTTGGGGCCACGTCGGGTTGGTCCCGCGCTGATTGGGATCACCATGGTAGAAAACCCCCTTGGGGCGCGGCCCCCCCCGTCCTGCCCCCGTCCAGGACCCCAGCAAAAAAACGCCCCTTTCCCCCTTCCCCCCCCCCCCCCCCGGGACGCGCTTTCCTGCCTGCTTGTGTTGTCGGGGGTGGGGCCCTTGAACGCTCTCTTCAAAAACCGCCCCGGGTTTTTGGAGCACCTATGCGACAGGGTGCCCCCAGTAGATTGGGGGAGAGGCGGGGGTGTGGGGGCCTCCATGTGTGGAAGGGGATGGATGGGGAAGTTTATTTTGTTTATTATACCCAATGTGTGAATTTTTGGGGTTGTGATGTGTACTGTATGGGAAATGTTTTTTTAAAATTGTCGCTGGTGTGTTGGAATGTTTAATTTGGGTTTTATGTTTTGTTGAAAGCTTTTGTGATTGTGCAGTTGGTGTGTTGGATGTTTATTTATGACTGTATTTTTGGTGTAATAATGGGGTGTTGTATCGTATCTTTTTGTGTGGTCTTTGCGGGGGTGGGGCATCACTCCCTTCCCCCCCCACCTCCCGTCCTGTCAGGCAGCCTCCAGGGGTCGGGGCATTTGTGGGGGCTGCCCGGGATGGAGGGCTCGACTGTCTCTCTCTTTTCGGGGGAGTACCCTGTTTAGTTTTGTCTGTTTGGTATTTTTGTCGTTTGTCGTGTTTGTTCGTGGGTGGTTGGTGGGTGACTCTAGTGTAAAGGGGTCCTGGGTGGCCTGGGAAAACCGGTGTGACTCGGGGTTGAGGTGAGCCAGGGGGTCGCCCGTCCAGCCCCTTCGCCGGGGCCTTACGAGGTGGGCCTTAAGTCTTCCCTTTTCGTCGCCGCTCGTCTCCATTCCTTTTTTGTGTTACCCCGTTTTTTTTTTTTTTTTTTTGGGGGGGTGGTTATTGAGTCCGGGGGTTTGTATGGGCTTTGTGTCCCTTTTTTTTTTTCCTCCCCCGGTTCCGTTTGCCATTTGTTTTTTTTTTTGGCCAGCCCCACCGCCTGTTGCTCGTGTGGGGGCGCGGTGTTGGGTGGGGGCACCCGGACAAGTTTTTGTTTTGTTTTTTTTTTCGGTGGCCCCACCGCACTTTTGCTCGTTTGGGGGACGGGGTGTTCCAAGTGGGAGCAGCCGGGAAATTGCCCGCCCCCCACGCACACACACACATACACCATTACACAACCCCTAAAAAATTTGTTTTTCAATGGAATCGCTTTCCCCCGTATTTAAAAAACCCGTAGGAAAATTGTTGCATGGCAACTCGGTTTGGTTTTGGCGACGCGTCGTCAAAAAAGGGTTTCTAAATGATCCCCATATTAGTACCACTTCGCTACAGTAACTTCTACTTTTCGTGCTGTAGCAGATATCCAGGGGGAGTACTTTTACTCCTCTTCGAAAGGGATTTCCTGTCGGCCGACTGCATTCGCTCAAAGCGTCAAGGCATAGGAAGAACTAGGGGCTTCGTTGAGTGAAAAAAACCGAACCTTTCCTCCCCTGCTTCCCCCGTAAGGAGTTCCCCCGGGGGGACTTTCCTCTGGGAAGGTCAAACCCAAGGGAGGGTCAGACGGGTCATCCCCTGTGTCGGGAGTGGTAACCCCCCGCCCGGCTCCCCTCGCTGGTGTTTCTGGAGCGACAGCGAGGGGGAGGTGAGGCCCCCCCGTGGGGAAGAGGTTTCAGGCGGAAAAGCCCTACGTGTGAAGAGGCTGAGGCAGGAAGCTTGCGTAGGGAAGAGGCAAGGCTCCGGGGGAGAGTTTGCCGGATGGAGGCTCTGCACAGGAGGAGAGACAGACGGAAATTTTTGGGCTGGGAAAAGGGGCTTTCTGCGCAGGAGGAGACTCCCAACGGGGAAACTTTGGTGGGGAAAAGAGGTGCCAGACGGAAGCTCCCCGGGGGAAGACTGGTAGGAGGAGGCTCTGCGTAGGGAAGGGAGAACAACTTCTTTCGCGGGCTCCCGCTCTGTAAATCGGGGGTTAATCCCCAGGCAGGTGAAGATTTAAAGGGGCCCCAAAGTTAAAGCTTCCAATTCAGCCCGTGGGACATTGATTGCTTAGAGCATTTTGAAAAAGGGGTGTTCCCAATTGCTGGGAACAAAAGGCCATGCACCTTTTTTCTGGTTATCGGGGCTGCAAGGGAGGTGTTCTCCTCTAAATGAAGGGCGTTTATGCAGCAGCAGGGGCTCTGCTAAGTTTTTCCCCCCTTCCCCCAAACGAAGGAGGAAAGTTCGGCCGAAGAAGAAAAGACGAAACCCTTCGGCAGTTTGGTGATAGGCGCGCAAAACGAGGGTACTGGCGTCATTTGGGCTAATTTGGAGCTGGGGATCTGATCCTCTTAAAACGCTCCCCAACACTTTTCCCCAATTTTTGGGCCCGGGTGGGCGAGAACACCTCAGGATTTGCGGCTGCGATTCACCCGCTGAGGGTTTGCTGAGCCGCGGGGTTTTATGGGCATCGCCCCCAAACGGGAGGAACCCCCACGGTTAGGGAAAAAAGGCGCCGACAAGTAGCGGGGGTAAAACAAGGCAGGCATTTATGGGGACCTCACCCCCCCGACTGGTTTTCTTGTGGTCGCCCCTGGCCACATTAGAAAGTTTGTCCTAAAGCTCCCGGGTTTCCCGGGGGCTAGTCCTTTCCACGTCCTCTGCCCGGCTAAGGGGTCTACCCCACTTCTGGTGGTACGGAGGCCCAGTTTTTTTCCGTTGTTGGTTCCCCCTTGTCGATACTCAGGGATCGGAGCACGACGATCTTTGGAAAGGATTTGGGGTTTCCCCGGGGCCGGCGGGGCCCAGTTATGACGTGTGGGGTTGGGGGCGTTTTACCCCCCCCCTCCTTCTGTCTCATTTCTTTCTCCCCCCACTTCTGGGGCAAAGTATGGGCCTCGCGGTGGGGACCCTTGTATTCCCTTTTTTAGGGAATTTCACCTTTGGGACGGACCAGTCGTCCGTGTCTACGGATCGCCCGTACAGGCGGTCTGGAGTTACCAAACCGCCAAACCCCAAGAGGCAGGAACGGAATTGCCCCCCCTTCCCCCGTCCGCGGGGTTTTGGCCGGGCCATCCTGCTACCATATCCGTCTTCGGCCCAGGGACTTGGATGTCCCGCCTGCGACATGGTGGGTCGTCCGCTCAGTTGCCCGACCCAAAAGGTGAGCTTCAACCAAAGGGGATTTTCTTTAGGGTTTTCACTGAGGCGTCGTTGGCCAAGCAGCTTGTCGTTCCCAACTTGAGAGAACTGTTTGGCAGGCCCTGATTCCCCTTTGGCAGGTTTTGGCTCAAAACGGATCTCGGCGAGTTAGGCAGGATTTTTTCTGGCCAGGGGGAAAATCACGGGTTTGCAGCTGCCCCAGTTGGATACCTGCCAACGGGCAACGCCAAAGGGGGGCTTGAGGCGTGTTCCCCTGGGTCAGTGCCCCTGGTTGGGGAGCCATTCAGCAAGGGTTGGGGGCGACCCGGTGGGACCCCTTAAGCCCCACCGATCGCGGTCACCCCTACATCTTGGAGGGTGGACTACGCGAAATGGTACCCAGGGCTTCCCACTTGGCTATCGATGCCCCTATGGGTGCTGACTCTTGGAGATTTTTACGGCCTGCGTGCCCCCAAAGATCCCTTTGGACGGGGACCCGTTTTGTCCGTTTTTTGAAGGAGGTAACACTCTGCTTAAAGTTCTAGGGGACAACGTGCCTTCAAGGGGCCAATGGCCTTTTCGGGGTTTCAAAGGGCGTTGAAGCAATGTTGCGTCGCCCATGGCAGAGCAACCCGTGAGGGGACGCTTTTTCTGTGTACTGTTCGCCTACCCGGGGGGTCACGGAAAGCATGGGTTTTCCCTTTGAATCCTGTAGCAGAACAGTCGAGACCCCCAAAAAAACTGAGCGTGTGGGGCCCTGACGAGTAACCTGGTTTTGGAAGAATCGTTCTGGTTTGATTGCGCAAGTCCCCGCACCCCGCCCCCTTGCTCAGCAACATTTGGCAGTCGGCCAAAACCGTACAAGGCTTTTGCGACGGCGCGTGTTTTAACGTGGTTTGAGCCCGGGGATGAGTGTTGCTTTTTTCCTTCCCCAAAAAAAGAACGTTTTAGCTTGCTTGGGGGGCCCCTTTTTTTTGTCTCAGCGGGGGGGTGTGGGATTGGGTTCGGTGCGAGGCAAGAACGCCTTATCATCCAAACCCCTTGAAGGGATACTACGACGAACTCCCTGCCAGGGGGTCCCCTTCGTTGTGGGGGATGGCGATGAGCCCCCGTGTCGGGGTTTAGGACATCCCCCTGTTCCTCCGTCGAGGGGGAGTCGTGGCAGGATGTTTGCTTTGGTACAAGCTCCCTCATTCAGACAGTCAACTGCGCAGGGTTTGCCCGGAGTTCCCCGGGACTTCACAAACGTCCCCTGCCATACCCTCGGCGGTGTGCTGGAATTAACCCCGAACCCCGATTTGGGGTTAAAAATACCTCTGCCTCACTCCCGACCTGCCTCCAAAGGAGGTGCAGGCCATGCAAGGTTGGGGTCATTTGGGGGAGTTCCCCAATACCCCCATCCCCTTAAAAAAGAAGGATGGCAAATGGGTTCTGCGTCGTTTTTTGTCGATTGAAAAAGGTTTTCCATTTGACGTGAAAATTTTGCGGTGTCGACGAATTTCGCTCGGCGGGTAAAGGGCCAAAACTTTCCCAATTTGTTGCAAAGGGGGGAAGGGAATTTCCCCGCCCGAGAGGACAAACCCCAAACGGTTCACGACCCTGGGGCAGTTCCAGTGGGAACTGTGCCTTTTTTGGCCCCAAAAACTGCTGGGCATTTTCTCGCGCATGCGCAATTTCCCTTCCCCTTGATACACCCCGGGTTGAATAACTTCTGGAGACCGCTGCTTGTTCTGTGGGGCTCGCCGCTCGCTCCTCCGTCCCGTTTCTTCGTTTTTTTTCGCGAGGTTCAGATTTTCGCCCCTCCCTTCCCAAATTTCCCGCTTGGTCAGGACGAATTTTCCTTTTGGGGCATCATTTGCAGCGGGGTTTGATCGCTCCCGAGGGAAAACAAGGGGCCAAAAATTTCGGTGCCCAAACCCCTGGTACCCCAAAAGGGAATTGCGGTCATTCCCTTGTTGCGGGATACTCCGCAAGTTTATCCCGACTTGCGGGTTGCCCTTTCCCTCACTGACCTGAGAAAGGGGAAAAAGCCGAACGTCTGGTTTGGGTGAGAAAGCCAAAAGGCTTTGCCCTTGAAGCGGCCCTCACACTCCCCTCTTGGCTCTCCCGACCCCGTCCCCCTTTGTCCTCGGGAAAGATCTTCTGCGGGGGGTTTGGGGGGGTTGCACAATCGGGGAGGGACTCCAACCGCTTGCTTTGCGAGCAAAAAACTCCTGACGCCGGACCAGGGTACCCCACGTTGAACAAGAGTGTTTTGCGTGTTTTGGGGGACAGGAAATTTTACCCCCACTTTAGGGCCGTGATTTTTTGTGGAACGCCCCTCACCTTCCATCCGGGGGCCGGGTCCGGGCCTCAGTCGTGACTCAGGGGGGGGCGTGGAACTGCAGAGTAAGCGTTCCTTCCGTCTTTTAGGGTTCCTGTAAAACGGGCTGTATCTACCGAGCTCCTAGTCAACCATTGGGGAAAACAGTTGAAGGACAAATTCCCCTCCTGGGTTTTACCCCCTTTTGGGCTTGTTTTAGGGTAGGACAGTTTTCACTTCATTTTGTACGGTAGTGAATCCAAAGGGTTTGGTTTTTACTTTCGGTTGGGGTTCGCTTTGTTGTTGATAAAAGTGATTATGTTTTCTCGGTGTGATTCTTCGTAAAATTTTTTTATTTGGTTTTTTCATCCTCTGCGTCACAGAGGGTTGGGTTCGGTCCCATTGTTGTGAATTTTCACAGCTAAAAGGTTCAAAGGAGCATGTATCCGGAAACGAGCTTTAGAAAGGGGGGTTGTCCGAGTTTGCCGGCCTCGCGTTCGACCCCACTGGGGGGGCGGGTTTTTCATTGTTTATTGTCGTCGTTGTTGTCGTATATCTGCCCTTTTTGTGGCTTTTTGGGGTTGGTTGCACCTTTGGTGTGGGTTGTTCAGGTTGGTTTACTTTTCTTCCTCTCTCTAATTCCCTGCCCCTGCCTACTGCAGGTTTTGGGGGTGGGTACTTTTCTGTATGGTGTTTCGGCCTCTGCCTGTTTTTTCCCCCTTTGCAGTTTCATTTCTTTTTTTTTTGAAGAGCCCTCGGACGTGGGGCATTTGGCCGCCATCGTGGGGGGTTAGCTCTTCACTCGAGCGGAAATTCTCGGGGCGCCCCGCTCCGGCTTGGTTCTTCACCTATCGCGAGGGACAGTCGGTACTTCAATTCCTCGTCGGCCCGTAGGGAGGGCCTCACTTTTTCTTTTTCCGTCTGCGTTCTGTCCTCTCGATGGACGAGGGCAGAGAGAGCGTTTGACCCGGGCCTCTCGGGGTCACCCCGGTGCGGTAAGCATCGTTTCGGGTTTGTTTGTTTTTGGTTTTTTGTTGTTAGCCCGGTTATTTTCTCTTTGCGCAATTTTTTTTTTTCAAAATTGTAAAAAAAATATTGTTTGGACCTTTTTCTCTGGTTAATCGTCTTTAACTGGCCTTCTAAATTAACCAAAAAATTTTTTCTCCTGTTTGCATCTTGATGCGGTAGTTTGGGGGGGGTGGGAGAGAACCTGGTGATTCAGGGTTGGGGCTTGCTTGGTTCACTCGCCGCCCCGTCACATTCACCGGAACTTATCCTTTTGGCCCCGTTGTTTGTGTGTGCAAAGGGGAACGGTTTTTTTGTTCGACGTGCGTACGCAATTTGTCGTTTGGATCGGGGTTTGGATTTGTGTTATTTGAAAAGTGGCTTAAAAGGACAATTTTCCATTGAATATTATTTTCAAATTGGTGGAGTTATAAGCGAATCGCTGTGTTGGTTATTCCTAAAAAAGGGAATGTTAAAATGGTGAGAAAGGATGAAGATAATTCATATTTGTTTTATAGCCTGTTAATTTTTAAAGCAGTCTTTTTCCTGCTTGTGGGAAAGACTTTAACGAAAAGCCCGGTTTGATTTTTACTGTGTTATGCTCAGGTCTATGTTGAGCTGGTGTTTTAGTGATTTGTAGACCTCCCCTTTCCATCAGCAGTGGGGGTTGGATTGACCGCTGGGTCATTTGTCTGCGGCGGGGTTCCGGCCTTCCTTCTTCCCTTCCCTCCCCTTTTTCTCTCCCCCAGTACCTTTTTCCCCCTCCCCGGGGGGTTCACCGGATTTGGCGGGTTGGGGGGCCACGCGCTGGTTGGGGCCCCGCTCGGTCGGGGGCCACGGATGGTTGGGGGCCCCGCGTGGTTGGGGGCCCCGCTCGGGGGACCGGGTGGTTGGTGCCACCGCTGGTTGGGGCCAGCCTTTTTTGGTACCGGGCGCCCGATTGGGGTCACCCCTGGTAAAAGCCTGTGGGGTTAGGCCGGTCCTATCCCCCCTCCAGGACTCCCGCAACAACGCACGTTCCCTTCCCCCCCCCCCCCCCCCCCCCCCCCCCACGCGCTCTTCCTGCCTGTTGTGTGTGTCGAGGGTGTGGCCCTTTAAAAATCTCTTTAAACCGACCCGGTTTGGAGCACTAGGGACGGGTGCTCCGTGCTTTGGGGGAAAGGGGGGGTGTGGGGGGCACTCCATGGTGTGGGAAGGGGTGGAGCGGGAAAAGTTTATTTTTTTATTTTTATTGCCTATGTGTTGAAAGTTGTGTTGGATTTTTGGGGACGCGTATGGTGAAATGTTATTTTAATTGTGCATGCTGGTGTGTTGGGTGCTTTAAAGTGTGTATTCTTTTGTGTTGAAAAGCTTGAGTGTTGGCATGTTGTGTGGTTGGAATGCTTTTATGACTGTATGGTGTGAATAAAAGGGGTTTTTCGTAATCTTTATTGTGTGGGCTTTGCGGGGCGTGTGAGGTCATCATCCTCACTCCACCTAGACCGATCCTGTCAGGGCAGCCTCCGGGGGCGGTCGTTTACAGAAAGAAAGGGCGGAAAGGGACAAAGCTTTTGCGTGTGTTTAAGGTGATGCCCCTTTGTTTCACAATGGGTGTGAACGTTATTGCTCTTCTCCTTTGTTGACTATCGAGGCGTGGAGACTCAAACAGTCGGCAGTAAACAAGGATGAGTGGGTTCTGCTTTAAGTGGTTGGTGGATTTATGCTTTTATCATTGCCTAGTACATTTATTTGTTTGCTCCCGTTTTTTTTCCCTTCATGAGTTTTTGGTCATAATTTTTTTTCAGACGAAGCACAGGTATTCGTTGTATAATATGTGAAAGGGCTTCACTCGCAAATCAACAAAATAAAGAACAAACCATTGTTATATTTAGCTACAGGAACAGCACTGATCATACAATGACAATCACACGTCAATGCCAACTCTCTCTCTCTCTCTCTCTCTCTCTCTCTCTCTCTCTCTCTCTCTCTCTCTCTCTCTCTCTCTCTCTCTCATTATGTATTTAGCGTATTAGTTGTTTTTTTTTAATTATTTATTTTTCTTCATCAAAAACAAGAATGAAAAAAAATGGTGCCATTTACTTTCTCATTGTTGATAATATGTACACTGCGGAAAAGTTACGCTCTGTCCATTACTGTTGTCAATGATCATGCAGACAATATCAACTTAACAACAAAACAAAGAAACAAACAAACAAAAATTTGCATTTTGATTTTGCACCGAATATGAGAAGAAAGTAGTTTCTTTTTCTTTGTCTTCACTGTCCAAAAATGCTATTCATTTTTGCCTGAAGAAGACCCAAGAGGTCGATCTCGCATTACATGTTTATATGTTTGTTATTTATTTATACGTCGGGCCACACGAATGACTTGATCCTATAAACCTCAATGCCATTGGTTAATGATTTGTGTGCTAGCATGCTGTCAATATATCAGGCGGACTCAGCAAGGTATAAAACGCTAAATCTAGGCCACTCAGTCGAGTCAGCGTTTCCAGACATGGATGGGAGAAGGATGAAAATACCGACAGCGGTTTCTACCAATCAGCGGGCACTACTATTTTTGGTGCATGTGGACAGGTATCATGGCGGAACATCATTTAAGAACATGTCCTTTTTTTGACTTCTTGTCATGCAAGAAAATCTGTATCTGTTGCTAATTAAAGATGAAATGGATTTTCAATGTAAAGGACCTGAACTAGAAAACTAGATTATGCGTGAACATTTTTTTTCGCTCTCTATATCTCAATTATCAAGATTAATACATTCATGCATACATACATACATAGATAGGCCTACGTACATACATACAAACATTCATACATACATACACATTTACACACACACACACACACACACACACACACACACACACAGAGAGAGAGAGAGAGAGAGAGAGAGAGAGAGAGAGAGAGAGAGAGAGAGAGAGAGAGAGGACAAAATGATTCGCAAATTCTGTAAACTACCTTGCGATTGGTACAAACACCGTCTGCAATTTTGTCTGTAGGGAGATTGCAATCGGAACAAAGTGGTGGAGGTCAGACGTCGGTGAAATGCGGGAACGCTGTTGGGAGCGTGGCGGCATTGTAGGGACGACCCTCCATCACTCACTTTAGGGGCCCCTGCTAGACAGAGCGGCCTCCGGTTGTGTAGCCGTCTGTGCTGAAGATTGCAGGATGATGCGTTTTCTCATTGAGAAGTGGACGTACGGGGGTCGTCAATCGCGCGTCTATTCTCACGCTGTTTGTGTGTGATAAACACGTGGAAATGAGGGTGCGTGTTTGTGCGACCAAGCGTGCGTGGGTTGTGTTTTGTTGTGTTGAAGTGTGTGTGTGTGTGTGTGTGTGTGTGTGTGTGTGTGTGTGTGTGCAAGTGATTGTGTATGTGTGTGCCTGTTCAAGTGCACTTATAATGTGATCTCCCCCCGCCCTCCCTCTCTGTCTCTCTCTTTGCGCGCGCGCGCGCGCGCGCCGCGTGCGTGCGTGCGTGCGTGTGTTGTGTGTGTGTGTGTGTGTGTGTGTGTGTGTGTGTGTGTGTGTGTGTGTGTGCGTGTGTGTGCGTGAGTGACTGGATGCGTGGATGCATGTTAGCGAACAAACGAGTCTTTTTAACAAAACAATAAGAATAAGAAAAAAAAAAGCTTTTGAAACTAGATCCGGATTTACTAAACAGAAGCATCAAGTACAAACACAGAAAAGCAGCTATACAGAGATGAAAAAAACAACAACCCAAAACGCACTGACAGTTTATCAGGCTTTGTCATCAAAAGTTATGTTGAAGCACTGCGTTTTTAATTAAACAAGTCTCTTCCACCCATATCATCTAATATCATTTTGAGGCATTTTGGCTGTAATATAAACAATCGTTATCATGTAAAAGTATTCTGGGTCATTTTGTTCACAAAAGAATCAGTATAAATAATCATTATCATCCAAAAGTATTCTGGACATTTTGTTTACAAAAGAATCAGATAAATAATCATTATCATCCAAAAGTATTCGTGGTCATTTTGTTTGCAAAAATCATTATCATCCAAAAGTCTTCGTGGACATTTTTGTTTACAAAAGAATCAGTATAAACAATCATTATCATCCAAATGTATTCTGGGACATTTTGTTTGCAAAAATCATTATCATCCAAAAGTCTTCGTGGACATTTTGTTTACAAAAGAATCAGTATAAACAATCATTATCATCCAAAACTATTTGTGGACATTTTGTTTACAAAAGAATCAGTATTGTCACGAGTTTGTCACGAGGCCTACGACGTTTGACCCATCTAGGGTGGCGGAATTATTCATTTGTTTATTGTCGTTGCTGTTGTCGTGTATCCGTCCCTTAATGTGGCTTGTGGTGCGGTTGCACCTTGGTGTAGTTCAGCTCAACTTCGGTTTGCTTTCTCTCTCTCTCTCTCTTATTCCACTGCCCGTGCTATTCATCCTGTAGGTTCACGGGTGGCTGGTACCTTTCTCTCGAACTTGCTGTCTATCGGCCTCTCGCCTGTCTTTTTACCTGTCGCACGTGCTTCATTTCTTTTAGTTTGAAGTATGCTCACTCTGTGACGCAGCATGGCATGTTGGCCGCCATTGCTGAGGGAGGTTAGCTCTTCACTCGAGCGGAAGATGTCTCTGGGGGCGCCTGCTCCGGTCTTGGTTCTTCACCGTATCATCGAGGGTACAGTCGGTATCTTCAATTCCTACAGTCGGCCTGTAGGAGAGGGACATCACTTCTTCTTTCTCCGCATCTGCGCTTCTGTCCTCTCGACTGGACAGAGGGCAGAGAGAGTCGTTTGACCCGCCTCTTCTGGGTCACCCACGGGTAGCTGGTAAGCATCAGTTTCGTGGTTTGTTTGTTTTGGTTTGTTGTTGTTAGCCGCTTATTCTTCTCTTTTGCGCAATTTTCTTTTGTTTTCAAAAATTGTAAAAGAAATATTGTTTGAGACCTTTTCTCTGTTAATTCAATCTTTAACCTGGCCATTCTAAATTATATCCAAAATTCTTTCTCCTGTTTATGCATCTGGTGATGCGGTAGTCGGTGGGGATGGGAGAGAACCTGGTGATTCAGGGTTGGTACTTGCTTGGTCTCGCTCGTCCGCCCCTGTCACATTCGCCGGACTCTTATTCTTCGGCCACCGTCTGTTTGTGTGCGAAAGGAGAACGAGTTTTATGTTCGCGAGCGTGCGTACGCATGATTTGTCGTTCGGATGCGTGGTTGGAGATTTGTGTTATTTTGAAATGTGGCTATAAAATGTGACAATTATGCCATTGAATTATTATTTGCAAATGTGGTGGCAGTTATAAAGCGATGGTCGCTGTGTTGGTTATTTCCTAAGAAAGGCAAATGTTAAACGTGAGTGAGAGAAGGGTGAAGATAATTCATATTTGTTTTATTACCTGTTGATTTAATGCAGTCTTTTACCTGCATCATGTGAGAAGACCCTAATGAACATTCCTGATTCGATGGGTTTACTGTGTTATGCTCAGGTCTGTGTTGAGCTGGATTATTGGTGCCTTTAGTAGACTTCCCCTCGCCCATCATGCGAGTGGCTGTTAAGATTTAACAGCATGGGTCAGACTGTACTGACAGCGGGGTTCCAGTACCCTTCCTTCTTTCTTCCTTCTTCCTTCCCTCCCTTTCTTCTCTCCTCCCAGCTACGTTCCCCCCCCCCCCCCCCTCCCGGGGGCTTCACCCGGAGTCTGGACTGGTGGGTGCCACGTGCTGGTTGAGGCCACGCTCTGGCTGAGACCGCGGACTGGATGGTGCCACGTGCTGGTTGAGGCCACGCTCTGCTGAGACCGCGGACTGGATGGTGCCACGTGCTGGTTGAGGCCACGCTCTGGCTGAGACCGCGGACTGGATGGTGCCACGTGCTGGTCGAGGCCACGCTCTGGTCGGGACCGCGGACTGGTAGAGGAGCCCGCCGTCTTGACTGGCCGGCCCTGACCCCCGTCCAGGACCTCCAGTAACAGCGCCACGTTCCCCCCCCCCCCCCCCCCCCCCCCCTCCGGGACGCGCTCTTCACTGCCTGCTTGTGTGTCGAGGGTGTCGGCTTTGAGCGACTCCCTGCGAGAACCGACCCGGTTCGGAGCACCTAGTGCGATAGGGTTTCTCCCAGTAGACTTGACAGAGGCAGGGGTGTGGAGGCACTCCAGGTGTGGGAAGGGATGGATGCTGGAAATGTTTCTTTATAATTGTGTATATGTCATATGTGCTGGAATGCTGTAATTGTGATTGTGTACGTCGTATGGCGAAATGTTTATTTATAATTGTGCATGTTGTGTGTGTTGGAATGCTTGATCGTGATTGTGCATGTTGTGTGCGTTGGAATGCTTGATTGTGATTGTGCATGGTGCGTGTGTTGAAATATTTATTTGCGATTGTGTGTGTTGTGAATAAATGGGGTGTTGTATCGTAATCTTTCTCGTGTGGGGTCTTGCGAGGCGTGCGAGGTCAGCCATTCCCTTCACTCCCACCTAGACCGATCCTGTCAGGCAGACCTCCAGGGGTCGGTCGTGACAAGTATAAACAATCATTATCATCCAAAAGTATTTGTGGACATTTTGTTTACAAAAGAATCAGTCAGTGCCAGAGAGAGGTACTTTCAAGTATTTCGCTTTGAGTTTTAATCATTATCATCCACAGTTTGTATACGAAGCATTTTTTTTAACGATCATCCGAAGACGTCTAGACGCATTCTTGTTGACAAAGTAGTCCGTCACTGTCATCCAAAAGTACAACATTTTTGAGACTGTGCTTTGTTTGTCTGTGTCCTTGGCGGTAACTAATTTTCTATATTTTTGAGACAATTTTTACGATGCAATAGACTATTATTATCCATTGTATATTTTGAAGCTTTTTTTCTCTCTCTCTGGTCGTCTATGCCACGTCGGTGACATTGCACCCACGCCACTTATTCCGACCTGCCGTCCACAGCCACAGCCCGGCCCGGCCCGCCGCAGCCGCGGCACCGGCAATTTAAAGGGAGTAGTCAATGTCGAGTCGTCAAGAGGCAACCCATCGGAGGAGACACAGCACTGCTGCCGAAACCACTTCTGTGGTGTTAAATGGCGCCTGTTCTGATCCAACATACGCAGGACACCATTTACTAAGCCCCCCTAGTGAAAACAATGATTGCTTAGTCGCGTAGAGGTGTGAGTGAGCTCTCCCCTCAGAGGGCGCCACCACGTCCGTCCAACGACAACCCCCCCCCCCCCCCCACCCCCCCCCTTATGAACTTGCCGATACCGGTAACCCCGACGGAATCAAACCAAGGCCACAAATATGGAAAGGACATCGAAACTGAGTTCACCATGAGAGCAGGGCATGAGGGCAACAGAATTCGATACTTTTTATGCTGGTCGATGAGAATGAGGATGATGAAAGTGATGCAACGGATTTCCATTCCGGTCTGAGACTGCGTGGCATGGCAGGGCCTCAACTTGAATAACCAAGATGGGGTAACCGCCGGAAGTGAAGAATGAGGTTCGCTTCTGATTAACGTGACCAGTCAATTGACATGCTACTTTCCTGCTAACTCGCCCGTATGACAACGAAATGGTGAGGCAATCAGAAGAGTGTGTGCGTATGCACGAGCACCGTCTTGTTCACGCACTCGAACGAAAGAGTCGCCTGGTGTGACAAGGGTTTAAGACCGATTTGTTCGTCTCCAGGACATTAATTTCTAGCTCCAGCGAGGCGTGTTTCGCTGTGTACGGGGAAACGTTCTTCTTCATTGGAAAGATTATGCAACTAAGATAACGAATGTAGGAGGACGTCCGTATAGAAAATTCTGCGCAAAGAAGATTATGGAATATCCAGTTTCATTGAGTAATAATCTGAAGACAGTCAGAAATTCGCGACTTAATTATGCGAACGAAGAATTCATTCCACTTCAATTCTCAGCACCTATTTCATTGATGCTTTATGCGTATTGTGACACTAACCAGCACTTCAATGGAGAACTGAAACTTATTTACTTATTTTCGCTCTTTTTTTTTCCCCGTGGGCTAGAAATATTTGTGAGTTTTCATGAACAGGTGAGCCTCTCCGTAACTTAGCCATTCCAACATACTGCAGAAGCAGTCGACATGAAACTCCACATGAACATGTGGTGATAGAATGGTTCGTCAGGGCCGACATCTGTCAAGGTGTTGTCAACACATTTGTCGGTGGTTGAGTCGTCCCATCGCTGTAGATTTGTCATAAAAAGTCTTATCGGTGATCCACAACTGGACGTTGTAGGCTTGCTGCAAAGGACCATTTTGGTCATCAGGATATGCACCGTAATGGACATTTAGTCAGTGACCAGCACTGCAACGGACATCACGGAGGATTTGGCTGTCAGAGATCTGTATTGTCATGGACGTCTGGACAGTCAGAATCTGTGGTATAATGGACGTCTGGACAGTCCGAATCTGTTGTATAATGGACGTTTGGACAGTCAGAATCTGTGGTATAATGGACGTCTGGACAGTCAGAATCTGTGGTATAATGGACGTCTGGACAGTCAGAATCTGTGGTATAATGGACGTCTGGACAGTCAGAATCTGTGGTATAATGGACGTCTGGACAGTCAGAATCTGTGGTATAATGGACGTCTGACAGTCAGAATCTGTGGTATAATGGACGTCTGGACAGTCAGAATCTGTGGTATTATGGACGATTGGACAGTCAGAATCTGTGGTATAATGGACGTCTGGACAGTCAGAATCTGTGGTATAATGGACGATAGGACAGTCAGAATCTGTGGTATAATGAACAATAGGACAGTCAGAATCTGTGGTATAATGGACGTCTGGGCAGTCAGAATCTGTGGTATAATGAACGTCTGGACAGTCAGAATCTGTGGTATAATGGACGATTGGACAGTCAGAATCTGTGGTATAATGGACGTATGGACAGTCAGAATCTGTGGTATAATGGACGTTTGGACAGTCAGAATCTGTGGTATAATGGACGTCTGGACAGTCAGAATCTGTGGTATAATGGACGTTTGGACAGTCCGAATCTGTGGTATAATGGACGATAGGACAGTTAGAGATCTGTGGTATAATGGACGATAGGACAGTCAGAATCTGTGGTATAATGGACGTCTGGACAGTCAGAATCTGTGGTATAATGGACGATATGACAGTCAGACTTTGTGGTATAATGGACGATAGGACAGTCAAAATCTGTGGTATAATGGACGATAGGACAGTTAGAATCTGTGGTATAATGGACGATAGGACAGTCAGAATCTGTGGTATAATGGACGATAGGACAGTCAGAATCTGTGGTATAATGGACGTTTGGACAGTCCGAATCTGTGGTATAATGGACGATACGACAGTCAGAATCTGTGGTATAATGGACGATAGGACAGTCAGAATCGGTGGCATAATGGACGTCTGGACAGTCAGAATCTGTGGTATAATGGACGATAGGACAGTCAGAATCTGTGGTATAATGGACGATAGGACAGTCAGAATCTGTGGTATAATGGACGTATGGACAGTCAGAATCTGTGGTACAATGGACGATGGACAGTCAGAATCTGTGGTATAATGGATGATAGGACAGTCAGAATCTGTGGTATAATTGACATGTGGACAGTCAGAATCTGTGGTATAATGGACATTGGGACAATCAGAATCTATGGTGTAATGGACATTTGGACATCCAGAATCTGTGGTATAATGGACGATAGGACAGTCAGAATCTGTGGTATAAATGGACGTCTGGACAGTCAGAATCTGTGGTATAATGGACGTCTGGACAGTCAGAATCTGTGGTATAATGGACGCCTGGACAGTCAGAATCTGTGGTATAATGGACGATAGGACAGTCAGAATCTGTCATAATGGACGTCTGGACAGTCAGAATCTGTGGTATAATGGACGATAGGACAGTCAGAATCTGTGGTATAATGGACGTCTGGACAGTCAGAATCTGTGGTATAATGGACGTCTGGACAGTCAGAATCTGTGGTATAATGGACGTCTGGACAGTCAGAATCTGTGGTATAATGGACGATAGGACAGGCAGAATCTGTGGTATAATGGACGTCTGGACAGTCAGAATCTGTGGTATAATGGACGTTTGGACAGTCAGAATCTGTGGTATAATGGACGTCTGGACAGTCAGAATCTGTGGTATAATGGACGATAGGACAGTCAGAATCTGTGGTATAATGGACGATAGGACAGTCAGAATCTGTGGTATAATGGACGATAGGACAGTCAGAATCTGTGGTATAATTGACGATAGAACAGTCAGAATATGTGGTATAATGGACGTCTGGACAGTCAGAATCTGTGTTATAATGGACGTCTGGACAGTCAGAATCTGTGGTATAATGGACGATAGGACAGTCAGAATCTGTGGTATAATGGACGTTTGGACAGTCAGAATCTGTGGTATAATGGACGATAGGACAGTCAGAATCTTTGGTGTAATGGACGTTTGGACAGTCAGAATCTGTGGTATAATGGACAATAGGACAGTCATAATCTGTGGTATAATGGACGTCTGGACAGTCAGAATCTGTGGTATAATGAACGATAGGACAGTCAGAATCTGTTGTATAATGGACGATAGGACAGTTAAAATCTGTGGTATAATGGACGTCTGGACAGTCAGAATCTGTGGTATAATGGACGTCTGGACATTCAGAATCTGTGGTATAATGGACGATTGGACAGGCAGAATCTGTGGTATAATGGACGTCTGGACAGTCAGAATCTGTGGTATAATGGACGTCTGGACAGTCAGAATCTGTGGTATAATGGACGATAGGACAGTCAGAATCTGTGGTATAATGGACGTCTGGACAGTCAGAATCTGTGGTATAATGGACGATAGGACAGTCAGAATCTGTGGTATAATGGACGTCTGGACAGTCAGAATCTGTGGTATAATGGACGATAGGACAGTCAGAATCTGTGGTATAATGGACGTTTGGACAGTCAGAATCTGTGGTATAATGGACGTCTGGACAGTCAGAATCTGTGGTATAATGGACGTCTGGACAGTCAGAATCTGTGGTATAATGGACGTCTGGACAGTCAGAATCTGTGGTATAATGGACGTCTGGACAGTCAGAATCGTGGTATAATGGACGATAGGACAGTCAGAATCTGTGGTATAATGGACGATAGGACAGTCAGAATCTGTGGTATAATGGACGATAGGACAATCAGAATCTGTGGTATAATGGACGTGTGGACAGTCAGAATCTGTGGTATAATGGACGATAGGACAGTTAGAATCTGTGGTATAATGGACGATAGGACAGTCAGAATCTGTGGTATAATGGACGATAGGACAGTCAGAATCTGTGGTATAATGGACGTCTGGACAGTCAGAATCTGTGGTATAATGGACGATAGGACAGTCAGAATCTGTGGTATAATAGACGATAGGACAGTCAGAATCTGTGGTATAATGGACGATAGGACAGTCAGAATCTGTGGTATAATGGACGATAGGACAGTTAGAATCTGTGGTATAATGGACGATAGGACAGTCAGAATCTGTGGTATAATGGACGTCTGGACAGTCAGAATCTGTGGTATAATGGACGTCTGGACAGTCAGAATCTGTGGTATAATGGACGATAGGACAGTCAGAATCTGTGGTATAATTGACGCCTGGACAGTCAGAATCTGTGGTATAATGGACGTCTGGACAGTCAGAATCTGTGGTATAATGGACGATAGGACAGTCAGAATCTGTGGTATAATGGACGTTTGGACAGTCAGAATCTGTGGTATAATGGTCGATAGGACAGTCAGAATCTGTGGTATAATGGACGATAGGACAGTCAGAATCTGTGGTATAATGGACGATAGGACAGTCAGAATCTGTGGTATAATGGACGTCTGGACAGTCAGAATCTGTGGTGTAATGGACGCTGGACAGTCACAATCTGTGGTATAATGGACGTCTGGACAGTTAGAATCTGTGGTATAATGGATGTTTGGACAGTCAGAAATCTGTGGAATAATGGACGATAGGACAGTCAGAATCTGTGGTATAATGGACGATAGGACAGTCAGAATCTGTGGTATAATGGACGTCTGGACAGTCAGAATCTGTGGTATAATGGACGATAGGACAGTCAGAATCTGTGGTATAATGGACGTCTGGACAGTCAGAATCTATGGTATAATGGACGTCTGGACAGGCAGAATCTGTGGTATAATGGACGATTGTACAGTCAGAATCTGTGGTATAATGGACGTCTGGACAGTCAGAATCTGTGGTATAATGGACGATAGGACAGTCAGAATCTGTGGTATAATGGACGATAGGACAGTCAGAATCTGTGGTATAATGGACGATAGGATAGTCCGAATCTGTGGTATAATGGACGTCTGGACAGTCAGAATCTGTGGTATAATGGACGTCTGGACAGTCAGAATCTGTGGTATAATGGACGATAGGACAGTCAGAATCTGTGGTATA
>CM031620.1:40861445-40866445 GCA_018398815.1 Conus ventricosus
GTTACGACTTGGAAATGAAAGAAGTCAGTCTGAATTTAAATGCACTTCAGCGACATCTTTCCATCGCTCTGAAGATACACATGTACATGCTCATGTAAGCCTCTGTTAAAGATTTACACTGCCCAGCCGGGGTCTATTGTAATAAACGAAGTGTGTGATGGCGACGTGGTAGCTTGCCAATATGCGCACGGAAACGTGGAAGCAGTTTGAATTCTCTTTTTCTTATTGAATATTACGTTTTCTTTTCCTATAACAAACTACAAGGAGGAATGATACAACTAACGAGAGCACTCATAACAGAAGGATTGCTTCTCAGGCCTCTTTCCCCTGAAATGCTTGTCTGTCTTTTGAAGTTACAGATTTCAACTCAGACGGAATTTGACATTTGCTCCACTCCCTTTCTTCAAATCAAAATCATTCGAACTGACGTTTTACGATCATCGCTATCTCTTTTGGAACGAAAAACATTTTGGCCAAGGTTTTATTACCATCCTCTCTCTCTCTCCTCTCTCTCTCTCTTCTCTCTCTCTCTCTCTCTCTCTCTCTCTCTCTTCTGTGTGTCACTACTCCCGTTCTTGAAACGAAAGGCAAGTGGCAAATTCTTTATTATTCTCTCTTCTTCTTCTCTTCTCCTTCTTCTCTCTCTCTCTCTCTCTCTCTCTCTCTCTCTCTCTCTCACCTCTCTCTCTCTCTCTCTATCACACACACACACACACACACACACACACACACACACACACACACACACACATATATTATATATATATATATATATATATGAGAGAGAGAGTACGTGTGTGCTTGTGTGTGTGTGTGTGTGTGTGCGCGCGCGCGCGTGTGTGTGCGTGCGTGCGTGCGTGTGCGTGCGTGCGTGCGTGCGTGCGTGCGTGTGTGTGTGTGTGTGTGTGTGGTGTGTGTGTGTGTGTTTTAGACAATTTAATATGAAGAATCAGGGAAATATATGATAATATAAGATCATTCTGTAGCAGCAAATGGTGACCGTCGTAACCCATCTTGAAGGCAGACCCATTCATGTCGCCTGATCCGAAGTCTTTTATCCGCTGGATCGGACTCGTCACGGAGGCTCCGTAAACATGCATAAAAGTGACATGCTTGTGAAATTAGATATCCAATCATAGTCCATTTCATTAGTTGACTGGTGTCAGTTCATCAGAGATCTTACGGCGTGATCGCGCAAAAGAACAGCACGGGGTCCAGAGACCAAAGCCCCATTCTCAATACGAGGCGTGATGACCTCAGACACTGAACATTGCAGAGGGTCGGCGTATTTTCAACAACGCTACACGTCTGATCTTCTACAGCGGACCAGCTCTGGTGTTCATGCACGACAACGCGCTGGTCCATTGAGCTTCCGTAACACAAATCCACCTGAACGCCGCACGAACCCTTGGCCAGCTCCTTCTCTGGATCTCAGTCACGTGAAACGCCTGTGGGATCATCTGGACGGGCAATTCTTCTTTTTCTTCTTCGTACACTCAGACAGGAACCCCAGAGACACTGACGAAGGCTGCTGTACGGTGGAGGCCCTCCAGACACCCATAAAGCTTCTCCCTCGTCGATGCGTCGGCAGACCAGGTGTCTGCTCTTAGTGTTTGATGTGTGGGACAGTCCTGCAGGAAGTGTTCCACAGTCATTGGGGGCTGTACCGCATGGCACCCTGAAGACTCGACAATGTGGAATCTTTTTTTTTAAACATGTCGTGTTTGAGTCTGGTGTGACCTGTCTCCAGTCTCACAATGCTCTCTGGGTCAGGTCTGGCCTGGGCAGCAGGTAGCATGAATCCTTCTTGCAGGCAATACCAGCAATACCAGCCCCAGACCTTGGACCAGCTCGCAACGGAGCTGAATGCAACACGCCGCATTCCCAGGAGAAGATCAGACGTCTGTTGCTATCGAGGAGAAGGTAATGCAATGTCTGAGCTCATCCCAGCCCGCTTCTAAGAAGGCGACTCGCCACTCGGATCGCTCAGCTGTCTCTTTGGTAATAACGCCGCCAGTTCTTTGATGTTTGAAGGTGAGCTGACACTTTAATCAGCACAGGAAATTGAATATGAAGGAAATACGTTTTTCACGATTTTAACAATTTCAAAATGATGAATTGTCAACAAAGAACAGCAAGTGTTAAGTTCCCATTTTTAGAGCACACACCCACACACACACACACAAACACACACACACACACGTGCGCGCAAGCGCGCGCGCCCGTGCGCGCACGTGTGCGCGTGTGTGTGTGTGTAGGCAGATGGGTATATATAGGTAGATACAAATAAGCATCTGAGAACAAGACGTGAAAATGTTCAACTCAGACATCTGTTCCTACTGTTTAATTTGATGACAGTTCTAGGAATAACAAACGCTTCATGACTGACACTGGTAGCTGTTGTCAGCGTGTATGCGTGCTTGTGAGAGAGCGTGCCTATATATATATATATATATATATATATATATAAATATATATATATATATATATATATGTGTGTGGTGTGTGTGTGTGTGTGCGTGTGCGCGCGCGCGCGGCGCGCGCGTGTTTCGCTGATATTGTTCATTAATGAAATAACTATCATTTGATTTCACAGTCTGAAAAACAAAGAAATGGGATGAAAGTAAATGACAATTCGTTCAAATCATATGATTTTAATCGCTTCAATAATAAAGAGCAGCAGCAGCAGCAGCAGCAGCAGCAGCAGCAGCAACAACAACAACAACAACAACAACAACAGCAGCAGCAGAAAAGAAAACCTCTAAAATTTGCTCGGTATTCTGTAACGCAAGTGTCTAGAAACTGTTCAGTTATATATCAACACTATTAATTAAACATGCTGCTTCCAAATGATCAAACACTGAACAACTCCCATATTTTCAATCTTTACAAACCAAATGACATCTCTAAACTGACCAAAAATAAACTTTGGCTGCAGCTTTCTGAAGACAGCTCATGATTTCGGTTCCTTCACGCCAGGCCAGGCATACAAAGTCTCGCCCACCTTAGTGTTTTATGTGTTTGTTCTTTTGTCTAAAAATGGCCTGAACAAATATGGACAAAAAAATTCTTGTGATACAGGGGGAGGAGGGTATCTGAACAAGCCCATCTGCCCGCCTTTACATTTTATGACGAATGCTGTTCATTTTCTCTTTTCTTAATTCCCCAAAGTTTCGACGGCTCTTCCTTCGATCCACATTCGCCTCCTTTTCCTCCTCCTCCCCCTCCTCCTCCTCTACCCATCTGCCTCCATTTTCCTTCCACCGTCTCTTTTTTTCCCTGCCCCCACCCCAACAGATTTTTTCCCACATCCTTTTCGTTGGAGACTTCTTGCCGCTTACTTCAGCTGTGTTTCCGGTCTAACATGTGAAGTCTACGTCACATGACAAACCATTTCCTGATGCGGCTGCGCATTGAAAGCCAACTTTCCCAGAATTCAGCTGAGACCGGAAATGAAGAAAAAGAAGCACCGGAGGGGTTGTACTCTGCTATACAGTTCTTTTTCTTTCGATGCGAATGTGCTGTTTACATCATTTTCTCTCACACCAGGGAAATAGGAAAAAAACCCACGTAAACTAAGAAGAGCACATTTTAAGTATGAAAACATGTTATCTATCTTTTTCTGGCGGTTAAAGCTTTTTTTTCTCTTTTCTAAATTACATATCTGACCATTAAAAGATCACGTTCACACATACATTTAAAAAACAAAACAAAAAAACTTTGCTGTATTTTAGGCCGATCAGCATGTAAGAAGAGTAACACATATTCCAATGGTACAGTTACGTTTCAAAACGGATCGACTGAGGGCGGAAAATGAAGCAAAATTTAGAAAGAGAGGGGTCAGTTACCGCCACGGACATAGACAAACAAAGTACAGGACTAGACACATACGTCTACAGCTTTCCTAAAAAAAAAGAAAAAAAAAGAAAAGAAAAAAAGAACTGGTCCAGATTTCTGCCAAGATACGTTGTCTACAATACCCATGTTCATGACGTTATTTGATGACGCTATTTGATGACGCACAGGTTCTTGAATATTCATTGTGACTGCAGCGCACGAACCAAAGTGGATGCAACCATTGTCAACAGTGGAAAAGGAAAGATTGTTCTCCATTCTCTGTCGCAGTATTCTTGACTTGGGTGGCCCTGGCCCAGCTCACAACACTCTCGCGTTAAAAGCGAGCTAATCAGAGTGTTTACAGATCGAATCTCCTACGGGAGCAAGCGCGTTTTGGGATAAGAGATACGAAGTAAGATAGTAGAACCAGAAGACCCTAACCATACAATTCACTTGAACCCTAACCCCCAGCCTTTCGTTCCAACCTTGACCCTTATCCTAACCTAACCCTAACTTTTCAAAAACTATGAAAACCTGCATAGAAAAAGCGTTTCTCAGACAGGGGCAGTAAAGGTGCCTTCCGTGGTTCTCAAATAACAAAGAAAAGAACATCTGCCATTCAGCACGGGTAGTTTTTTCTCTCCCCGTTTCACCTAAACCGTAAGCTATGCCAGAGAGCTTGTCTTTCAAATAAATCGAGATCCCGTGTGACGAACATGGACTAGATATACCTATAAGGAATCATCCACGATAACAATGAAATTATCCATGGTAAAACTTTGTGAAGATTATCAGATTTGACGCAGACGGACCTCCTACCTTCTCCCCTTCTCCCCCCCCCCCCCCTCCCCCCGTCCCCCAGGAAAATAAGGTCTCTGTTTTGTCTTGGCGATTTACGGTGCTGCAGTGTTCCTGTTTTACTCCTTTTATTCAACATTTCATTTCATAGTGCAGCACTGCGAGAGAGAAGTTGACATCATTATGAAGCTAAGCTGCCAGCTGAACCGATGGCTATACGGACATTTTTGAGACCCTTAGTCGGTTTTTGTTCCACACAGTTAACTTATATATTCATTTACTTAGGAAGTCTGCTTCTTAGAGAGCACAGCCTATTGACAACAGCTCTGAAGCGGACCCAACTATGTCCTGTCCATTCTGTCTCT
>CM031620.1:40876445-40878945 GCA_018398815.1 Conus ventricosus
TCTCTCTCTCTCTCTCTCTCTCTCTCTGTGTCTGTGTGGAAATGATAGAGAGTGACTTTTATTATTCCTTTTAGGAAAATGTTTAGAACTGACTGTGCATAACTGGCACATAATCAGGTGAAGACCATTGACAATAAGAGTGAGTAGTTTCAAAAATGGTAAATAAGGTTTTAAAAGGAGGGAAATTAGATGGATGTCATTTGCCATCAGGTAGAATGAAAGACTGAAGGCGAAATATACTTCTGTTTATCGCGTTGTGTTGTGTTGTCTAAAAATATTAACGTAATATTGGCAATGAGTTACATTCTTTTCCAAACGACAATGATGGTGCTACTATTGCTAGAATATGAACCAATTATTATAAACCTTGGTAAATACATATAGCCCGAGCATATAAAAAGATGTGAACTGAACAAAAAAAATCAGTCAAACTTCAGGGTAATCCGATGTGCATGTGCGTGTGCGTGTGCATATACGTGTGTGCGCGCGCGCGCACGCGTGTGCGTGTCTGTACGCTTGTGAATGCATAAACGCATGCCCGTGTATGAGTGTGTGTGCATGTCCTTGTTTGTGCCTGTCCCCGTGTCTATGCATTCGAACATAAAAAAGAAAACGGATATTTTCATCTTCTTTTTGTTTTTCTTTTCATCGTCGTCGCCATCCTCGTAGTCGTCATTGTCGTCATTGTTGCTGTCGTTGTTGTAGTTAAAGTTGTTGTTGTTGTTGTTGTTGTTGTTGTTGTTCTTCTTCTTCTTCTTCTTCTTCTTCTTCTTCTTCTTCACTTCTTCTTCTTCTTTCTTCTTCTTCTTCTTCTTCTTCTTCTTCTTCCTGTATGTGTGTGTATTGCCATTTTTCTTTCCCTTTTCTTTTTTATTCCGACATAGCCACTGTCCTGCAATCATCCCGTGTGCTGGACAAGGTCACGACAACAGTGGCACTTGCCTGTCTTTGGGTCTGTCCACACAGTAAGGAGGGGAAAAAGTCGGAAGCGTCTTTGTCACATGTCAACAGGATTGTTTTTTTGTTTTTTTTAAGGATCTGTGTCTGGAATGGTGAAGTATTGGCGTCAAAGACATCAGATGATGTTGAAATCGGTGGATACTCACCAGTAGTGTGTGTGTGTGTGTGTGTGTGTGTGTGTGTGTGTGTGTGTGTGTGTGTGTGTGTCCATCTCCCTCTCTCTCTCTCTCTCTCTCTCTCTCTCTCTCTCTCTCTCTGTGTGTGTGTGTGTGTGTGTGTGTGTGTGTGTGTGTGTGTGGATGAGATGGGGGTAAGATGTCAAAGAGCATTAATGTCAAGTTAGGGAATAGGTGTCGACTCCAAATACAATTTCAATGTCTATCTATGTTTTCATCTCCATGCTCCCCCCGCCCCTGCCCTTCCTCCTTTTTGCCATCATGTCCCAGGCGTATTGTGAAGAAAAACAACAACAATAACAAACAAACAAACACACAACAACAACAACAACAAACACACACACACAAAATGTGTTACAGGGAAAAGACGTCATCCTTAAATCACCGAGCTGTAAGTGTCATACAGAGTATTTGTGAACTGTATAATGTGCGCACGTCCATGCTTGGGAATGTGCATGTGCGCCCTGTGTAGGGGAGTGTGCTAGCCTGTGCATGCATTGCGTTCATGTCTATATGTTCAAACAAACAAAATGAAAATTTGACAATCAGCTTTGCCGCCCTCTTCAAGAGAGGGCGACGGGACCTTTTCAAGGGAACACGCGCAATCCTTTGCACCGAGTCAAAAAGTCCCAGCTCTGACAGCGTAACACACTTAGCAATGTCACTTCACTGCTGACGTCGCCATCGCCATCGCCTGGAGCGGAGGACGTTCGGCAGACATGGAGAGGACAGCCGGGTTGTTGGCAAGCCCTGAGAAAGGATGAAAGGGCAAACATCGCCTTTGTCCAGTGTGTGTGTGTGTGGTGTGTGTGTGTGTGTGTGTGTAGCGGATCGAGCAAGAAAATAAAGGCATGATTAAAAGATTAGGCAAAAAGGGTGAAATCCGAATGTAATCACATTATCTGAATCTGTTTCTGTGTTTACCTCTGTTTCCCTCTGCCGGCTTCTTTCACAGTCAAAGCGTTTGACCCTGACTTCACCCCCTCTGTGTCTGTCTGTTGACAAGATGACATTTTTGTCAGCTGTAGAACTGATACAGAAGATTGAAAATGCTTTTGTTTCATTGCATTGCTTGTGAAAATAAAATTTGCTGCACCACTAACTTATTTTCCATATGACAAAATGGTAGATTAGTATGAAGTACCGACCACCATGTCATTAAGGATCTGGCTACATTAGTATGAAGTACCGACCACCATGTCATTAAGGATCTGGCTACATTAGTATGAAGTACCGACCACCATGTCATTAAGGATCTGGCTACATTAGTATGAAGTACCGACCACCATGTCATTAAGGATCTGGCTACATTAGTATGAAGTACCGACCACCATGTCATTACGGATCTGGCTACATTAGTATGA
>CM031620.1:40911445-40928945 GCA_018398815.1 Conus ventricosus
GAAGCGATCTGAAGCGATCAAAGCTAAGTGATTTTTCGTTATTTTATTCGTTGTATCTCACCTGAAGAAGACCTAAGGGGTCGAAACGCGTTGTGTTTTGTCTTGTGACTCGTTTGTCCACGTTTCTCTGGGCGGTTCGCAAACATTTATTTAAGATTTGTTTAGATTTCCGCCTGCAGTCGTCTCGCTTTGCAACTATACCCGAAATGAAAATGAAAACACCAGCTCAAAGTAAAACATTAATCACTCAATGCAAACCAAAATGGAAATGAAAATAAAAAGCAGACAGAGAATATAAGTGAACATAGAAGACAGATAAAAAAAAAACCCAAAGAAAACACATTATAAGCCCAACAGAAAGGAACACACAAACAAACCGATTCACAAATAGATACATAAAACAAAACCAAATAGCAGCGTTCACACAAAGCAGACTGAACATAAATAAAATCCCAGAATAGACCAAAACTTGAAACGAAGACACATGAAAGGATAAAATACAAGCCCGCACACGATCAGACTAAAATAAAAAAAACACTCTCTCTCCCCTCCCTCTCTCTCTCTCTCTCTCTCTCTCTCTCTCTCTCTCTCTCTCTCTCTCTCTCTCTCTCTCATAGAGGGGGAGGGGGAGCGGGGGAGGAAAAAGCGGTTGCACTAAAAGAGAAGTGGAGGTAGAAAATGAGTGTTAGGGGACAGGTAAGGAAGCCAGGGTTAGGAAGGCGGGGGAGAAGGTGAGAAAGGGGAGGAGGGGTGGACGGAAGCGGGGGGGGGGGGGGGGGGGGGGGGGGGGGGGAAGGGGAAGGAGAGGTGGACAGGAGGGCTGGAAGGGAAAAGTAGCAGGAACCGAGTAGGGGGAAAAAAAAGGTGAAAAAAAGTGGGGGAAAATGAGCGGAAAAGGGAAAAAAAAGAGGAGGTGGGAGGGGGGCAAGGAAGGGGAAGGGGGGGGGGGGGTGGAAAGAGGGAGGGGTGGAATTGTAGGTAGTAGGGGAATCCTGAGCTCCGCATCAGCAGGTTTTGGAACCAACAATTTGAGAACTGGTTCATTTTAATCCTGTCATTTTAATCCTGTTGTTTTTACCTGGTGGTGTTATTATATTGTGAGTGTTCTACGTTCTGTTGGAAACGAAAAATTAGATATGTGCTGAGAATAGTCAAGGTAAGATTATATATAGAACCGAGTTGTAGCCTTTCAAATCAGTTCAATATTTGCTTTTTCATTTTGCTTTTTCTCCTTCGTCTTCTTTTTTTCTTCTTCTCTGTCTCCCTACACCCCACCCACCCCCCCCCCCCCCCCCACCCTGTCTCTCTCTTTTCCTCCCCCTCTAGCTCTTTGTTTTTTTAATTTTTTTTTAATCCTCACGGTTTTTCTCTCTCCACCTCTTGGCCCCCCCCCCCCTCTCCCCCTCTCCTTCCCTCTCCCCCTCTCCCCCCCCCCCCCCCCTTTCTCTCTCTCCTTCTCCGTTGTGCCCCTCCTCCCCCCCCCTTCCTCCTCCGCTTCCCTTCCCCCTCCCCCCTCCCCCCTCCTCTTTTTCCTACTTTTTCTCCTTTTTGTTCTTCGTGTTCTCGTTTTGATTGCTCTTGTGCTTAATCTTGGTTTTCTCATTTTCTCTCTCCCCCTCTTTTTCTTCCTTTTTTTTTTCTTCTCCTTTTTTTCCTTCTCCTTCTTCGTCTTCTTCTTTTCTTCTCGTTCTTCTCCTTCTTCCTATTATTATTATTATCATGATAAATAATTATTCATTCGCTTGCATTGATGTCTATTTATGCATTACAATATGATGCAATGGAATGGGTTTGATGTAAAGCATATGTATTTTTATGCATGTTTTTAATGAGTATAGATTGTTTTGATACATTATTCTGTTATCCAGCGTTACAGGATAGAATGACATAATGTATGTTATTGTTAGGTATTAAAATCTGCAAGGTTTTTGTGTGGATAATCATGAGCCGACACGTGAGGATTCCCCTACTACCTACAATTCCACCCCCCCCCCCCCTCTTTCCACCCCCCCCTCCCCTTCCTTGCCCCCCTCCCACCTCCTCTTTTTTCCCTTTTCCGCTCCTTTCCCCCACTTTTTTCACCTTTTTTTCCCCCCTACTCGGTTCTTGCTACCTTTCCCTTACAACCCTCCTGTCCACCTCTCCTTCCCCTTCCCCGCCGCTTCCGTCCACCCCTCCTCTCCTCTCCCCCTCTCCCCCTCTCCCCCGCCTTCCTAACCCTGGCTTCCTTACCTGTCCCCTAACACTCTCATTTTCTACCTCCACTTCTCTTTTAGTACAACCGCTTTTTCCTCCCTCGCTCCCCCTCCCCCCCCCCCTTTTTTCCCCCTTACTTAATCCCCCCCCCCTCCCCGCTATATACTCCCATCTAAACACTACTCTTCCTTCCCCCTCCCCTCCCCATGCGTTCCATTCTGTCCTCCTAATTCTCTCCCTCCCCCCCCCCATCTCTCTCTCTTCCTCCCCCTCCCCATACCCCCTACGATCTGATTACCTTGCCCTGTCACAAATGACCGGTGACTGGATTTTCCATTCCATTTGACCCCCCCTTCCCTCCCCCCCCCGCCTTCCCCCTTCCCCCCCCCCCCGCCTCCCCCCTCCCCCCCCCCTCCCCTGTTATAATCAATAGTTCTAATCATTAGTAAATTTTAGTCGGTAGTTAAAAAAGATTAATATGTCTGCAGCTCCTGTCCCAGAGGAAGGTCTTTGGACCGAAATATTGGACACATTAAAGGAGTCTACTAGGTGGTTCTGCGGTCCATTTTTTCCTTCTTCTTCTTTCTATCATCGTCTAATGACGCCAGAAAAACGGACCCCAGCAGTGAGAGAGTGGTGTTCGGGATTTTTCACTTTTTACGTTATATATATATATATATATATATATATATATATATATATATATATATATATATATATATATATATATATAAGAGAGAGAGAGAGAGAGAGAGAGGAGAGAGAGAGAGAGAGAGAGAGAGAGAGAGAGAGAGAGAGAGCGTAAGCAACACCACACAAACGAACCAAACTGAAATACATAATACGCAAGGCGCAAGTAACGTTTATTTTAAATATTGCACGAACAGCAACCCAAATTACGAAGAAACACACAGAACAAACCTAACTACAAAGTGATGCCTAAACCAGGCCAAAAGAAGCTACAAAGGAAGACACAATACTAATGTACAATATACATTAGAATGGAGAGAGAGAGAGAGAGAGAGAGAGAGAGAGAGAGAAGGAGAGAGAGAGAGAAGAGAAGAGAGAGAGAGGCGTCACCAACAACATAGAAAGCGAATCAAACTGAAATCAATGCACCCAAGGCACAAAGAAAGAAAACTGCACAGCAACGCTCACTTAATACTCAATACAAAACTGACAAAGCGAACAGTCATTTCTCATGATGGCTGCAACTAACGCTCAATTAATACTCAATACAAAACTGACAAGCGAACAGTCATTTCTCATGACGGCTGCAACTAACGCTCACTTAATGCTCAATACAAAACTGACAAGCGAACAGTCATTTCTCATGACGGCTGCAACTAACGCTCACTTAATGCTCAATACAAAACTGACAAGCGAACAGTCATTTCTCATGACGGCTGCAACTAACGCTCACTTAATGCTCAATACAAAACTGACAAGCGAACAGTCATTTCTCATGACGGCTGCAACTAACGCTCACTTAATGCTCAATACAAAACTGATAAGCGAACAGTCATTTCTCATGACGGCTGCAACTAACGCTCACTTAATGCTCAATACAAAACTGACAAGCGAACAGTCATTTCTCATGACGGCTGCAACTAACGCTCACTTAATGCTCAATACAAAACTGACAAGCGAACAGTCATTTTTCATGATGGCTGCAACTTCGCCAGTCTTGTTTTGAGCATTTACCAAACGAAAGTCTGCTGTTTTTAATGTTTGAAGAAGACCTTTGTCAAAAAAAAAAAATAAAATAAAAATCTCATGTACATTTTTATGATATTGTTACCTTGCACACTGGTCTGTGCGTTTCTTTGTAATTGACTTTGTTTTGTGTGTTCATTCGTATCTTGATCTGGTGTGTGTGTGTGTGTGTGTGTGTGTGTGTGTGTGTGTGTGTGTTAGAAGAGAGAGAGAGAGGAGAGAGAGAGAGAGAGAGAGAGAGAGAGAGAGAGAGAGAGAGAGAGAGAGAGAGAGAGAGAATCCTCCCGCCGCCCCCCAACTCCCGCGAGGGTGCGCGACCGCGCGCGCGTGCGTGCGTGTGTGAAATCAAACGTACTCGAACAAGTCTGTATAGGCAGATCACCATTTGGTTACGACAAACGTACAGTTACGAGTATCAAGATTAAAGTAGACACATCATCGAAGCGCATGATCAGAGGCAGGGGGGTGCATGTACTTTATGCGCGCAGGGCTAAGCGTGCGTGGGCGATAGAAGGAAAATAGAACATGACCAACGGCGCTCGGAATAATCGGTGGTGATTTGAGCATGCGCGAGAGTCCGTCGCGTGTTAATTCAACATAGACGCAATAGTGTGCTCGTGTATGAGTGTGAAAACGAATGCGTCTGAAAGTTTCATTTCCCATATCGCTGACCATCTCCACTCCACAATCGAAACTGGCACCACGTGGGCGATAGGAGATCGATGGGAGGGGAATGAGGGCAAAAACAGGCCTTCCCGCAGTCTCACGCCCTCCTTGGGTACTCAGCCACGTGCTCGGCACGCGCGCGTGCTCTCATTCTCTCTCTCTCTCTCTCTCTCTCTCTCTCACACACCACACACACACACACACACACACGCACACACACGAGCTCATTGCCAACAACTACACAACTTCAGTCACCACCACCTCCTGCCCTCTTACTCTCTTTCCCCGTTGGCTGACAGATTTCGCCAGGGCTTATTTGCATACTTGAGCGGACCGCGGTGGACCAATCGGAGCGCAGGACTGGCACTGACAGCAGTCACATGATCGGAAGGGCGCGAGAGTAAAGCAGACGACCGATCCCAAGACCGGTCCTTCAACGGTAGGTGCTTGCAGGGAGCGGAGCAGAGACTTGATCCCCCGGTTCCACACAGCTTGCAGACCGAGCGACCCAGACTGAAACCAGTTGCAGGCTGAGAAAAAGAAGCGAGAACAGACCCTTGCGCCGCCGCCAGTCCACACAGATCTGCGCCAAGTCCCAGCCCTTGCTCGTCTGCATCGCCTTGTCACTCAACAAGTAAGTCGCGCGCACCCTCGCGGTTTTTGTTGGTTTCTTTGTTGGTCTGTTTTCTTTTTTTTTTTTTCCAGTGGCGCTACGTGTTTCGTTGTATTCGTTTTCATTCAGCAAGGGGGTAAATGTGTTGTTTCTATTTCCTGTGTGTCTGTCTGTCTTGCTTGTCTGTCTGTCCATCTGCATTTTCCATCTCTCTCTCTCTCTCTCTCTCTCTCTCTCTCTCTCTCTCTCTCTCTCTCAGAACGATTCACTGAAATTGTTTTAAACTGATTTTGCTTCTTACAATTTCAGATGTAATTAGTACTGCTTTAGAAGTTGAGAATATTCATTTACATGTCATATTCATCGATTCTTCTTGTTTTTTTTTCCTTTCAGGTATTTCTGTGCGAATGGCAACAGCGTTAATATATAATGAGAAAAGAGATTTATTTATTAGATATTCATATGTCTGTTGCTAGTTCTGCTCCTTATTCAAGTCATGTTGTTTACGTCCGGGCTTAGTGCGAAGGCCAGGCTATAACTGGTTAGCGAGTTGAAATCGGAACTACTTGTAAGTTTCTTGATTGAAGATGATTCGTTGTTTGAAGAAGTTGACGTGTATGGGCAATCGCGCAGGCTACCTCATAAATCTCACAGTATGTTAATTAGATTCGGTGCCAGGGCAACAAGAAATGACGTGTTGTTTAATTAGGTTTAATCCGTGCGAGGCGGGTATGATTTCAGTATAATGTGAGAGAGCATGGATCTAAGGGACACAGCTGTTTAATTTCACGCCTTTTGACAGAGATTGACAGCTGATGGAAAATAACCGACATTCTCATGTCCAAAGAAGCAGGGTTTGCTGTCTATCCTCTTGTTAGTGCTCTTTATATTGCATCCCGGCTTGTCTGTCTATGCACTTTTATTACATTTGAAATGCATTTTGACAAAATTTGTTTCAATATACGGTAAGTTATGTTTGTTGTTGAGAACTTAATAAGCACGATTTGTTTGTTTATTGCATCATAAGGCACGTAATCACGACGTCCTGTTGGTTCTTTCTTGTCCAGAACTGATTGACGGGAGTCGTGGACTGATTCCATCTGAATGGTTTTCGGAAACCACGCTTACAAACAAAAAAAAGATTAATTGTGTTTATGACATAAGTGACTTGACACTTAGTCTCTATTTATGTCCCCCATCGCCCTCCCCTTCCCTCGAAAGTAATGATATTTTTTCTCTGATTTACAAATTGACACCGATTAATGTTTAATCTTATCTGCGATGGTTTTCTTTTGCTGAATATCATATATATTTGATGGGCAAGATAAGCGTGTGCCCTTGACGTAAATGTTTGAAGGCGACTGTCGGAAGTGTCTGTTTGACAACAAACTGAACTGGGGTGAAGTTTTGTTCCTTTCAGCAAACAGAAAATATGTTAAAGATGAGAGTTCAAAGAAGAGTATGCGTGCGTGCGCGCGCGCGCGCGCGCGCGTGTGTGTGTGAATTGATTGACTGGAACTGACGAATGCGATAACAAACAACGAAAAAGAGAAAAACGGATGTGGAAAATCATCGGTCTGAACATGGCAAAGCAAAACATTGGTTTCACTGCGAGCATAGTAAAACTTTATTGAATATCTTAGTGTCGAAAAGAAAGAAAAGAAGCAAGCAGAAAGGAAAGGTTGAACGAAACAAAGGAAAGGTAAGTGCATATTGGCTTGTCTAGGCTTACACCTTTTAAAATGAATTTTCTTAATGCACAATCAAAATAAACGCTGATCTAAATCTCTTTCAAAATGGATCCCGCTTTGTTGACAGATGCTTGTAAAACTTCGAAGAATACCAAACACAGGTATAATATTATAAAATGTATGGAATGCAATGAACAATAATGAATCCGGACCAGAACTTTTCATTATGTTTGAGAAAAGAATGAAACAGACGGTATAGGCATACCCGTTTCTGTCTCTTTCTCTCTCAGTTTGTCTGCCTGCCTGCCTGTCTGTCTGTCTCGGCATATACATATCCATGTGTGTGTGTGTGTGTGTGTGTGTGTGTGTGTGTGTGTGTATGTGTGTGTGTGTGTGTGTGTGCATGCGCGCGCGCGTAGGTATGGTTTTTTTTTCCTCTTTTATTTTCGAAACAAATTGTTATTTACAACACACACTGTATCGGTTTCCTTCTATTCCTTCTGTCCTTTTTACTTCCTTCTTTTCTTGTTATATGATTGACTTGTTCGACAAGACCTCAGAGGAAAAAAAAATGTTGAGATAATTAATTGCTGATCCTTCAGTCCAGGGGGGGAGGGGAGGGGGGAGGGGGGGGCACAAGCAAGACCTAACACCCACTTTCACACCACACCGCGCTTTCTTCGGCCCAGCGATACTCTGACCAATAATTTTCAGGTTTGCTGGATTCTCACAGGTCCTCGCTGTTTCACGACCTGCTCTTGTCCATACGTACCCATGTGTCCGTGCGCTGTTCAGTGAAGCTCCTCAGCTGCCGAAACGATCGAGGGGTCTTTACACTGCTTAATGAGAAGCTGAAGTTCGGTTAATCGTCCAGTTTGTACTTGTGGTTCGGGGAGTAACTTTTGTCTTCATCTGTGCATCGGGAGTAGGGGAATATAAGTATGTTCCAGAGATATTGTGAAAAGTTAATGTTTAGTCATTTGTATTAAAAGGTCAAAAAAGTGACTCGCATTGTGTCATGTATGCTACCTTAGGTCTCATCTCCACCAGATGTGCTTTGATCAGGTTCTGAAAGAGCTACAGGTTTTCGTCGTGCAACTGAAGTTTTATAGAAGAAATATTTTATGCAATTTTTGCTCTGATGAAGAACAAAAAATTGGTTTATTCAGGTCTCTTTACAACTGAATCGGGAATCGACAGCCTCGGTGTGTTCCTTGCTGTCGACTGGATTCTAAACAGTATGAAGTTCATTGACTTTGAAAACTGAAATTTAAGTAGGTGTTATATCCTTCGCTGCCTGTTTTGCGTTGCGGTGTACGGACAGGCGCCTTTTTATAATCTGAAATGAAAAAGTCTAAACGAAATTCCAGCAGTTTTTTAAACCTAAAGCCTTTTTGGTGGGGTTTTTTTGGGAAAACAATTTTTTTTTAAACGAAAGGGGGAAATGTCTTTTTTTTTAATAGTTTTTTTTCGAAAAAGTTGTTCTTTTGCATTGGAAACTTTTTGGACACAAGAAAACACTTTGCCTATGTATTGTATTGAAAAAAAAAAAAAAAAAAAAAAGGGAGCTGACATTTTCCGGAAAAGCCCTTTTTTATGCTTACAAAAAAATTTTTTTTAAAACGCTTTTTATGAAAAGACACCATGTTGAATATTGTATAAATTTTTTTCCCCCAGTTTGTATGATAACCTGGAATTTTTTTTTCTGAGAGACATCATTTTATATCGTTAAAATTTAAAATAAATCTTTGTGGAAAGAAACTTTCAAAACGTATTAAAAAAGGCCGTTTAAATCTTTCTAAAAAAAGGGCCCCAGTTCTGTATATTGTTTTGGAAATACCTTTAAAAAGTCTTCTATTGAAAAATCCTTTTTTAAATACGAATGGACAGTACCTGTGGAACTCCTTCATGAAAAGAAAACAATTCGATTGTATTAAAAAATCCCCTTTTTTTCCCACTTCCAGTACTTTCTGGGGGAAAGATAAAATTTCCATATCTTTTTTTCAAGCCCTTTTTTTGAACATGTTCTGTTAAAACACATTTTCCCTTTACACTGTACTGTTGAATAACTTTTAAACCCTTTTCTATAAAAAGGACCCCGAATTTTGTTTATGCATTTGAAAAACGTTGTGTGAGTGTTTTTTTTTCTTTTTTTTCTGGGGAAAAATTGGAGTTTTCTAAAGAGAGGTTTTTCCTATCGACAGTAACTTGGTACGTGGTTGCTTGACACGTGCTGCTGTATTGAAGATCGAGCTTTTCCCTTGCTGTCTGCTGTTTTACGTCTGTCTTTTTGTCTGCTCCTCTTCTTGCTGTTGTCTGTCTCTCTCTATTATATAAGATGATGCACAAAAATTTGGGGGTGAAAAAAACCACATAAAAGGGCCCAAATTAATTTGAGGGGTCTCCGACGCTCCCCCCCCTTTTTTTAAAATATGATATCAATTTTCAGGGATGCAGGGTTAAGACAGAAGTTTTACGTTTTTAAAACCAAAATGCGCCCCGCTGGGCCACCACTCTTCATACATCGGGCCCGCACAAAAGTGAGGGAAAACCCCAAAACATTTCATAAAAAAATCAACTTTTTTTCAACTGACCCGGGCCCCCCCCCCCGTCACACAAAACCCCAAAACATTTTATATACAACAAGAAACACATCAGACAATTTAAAAATCCATCCCCTGTTCTTCATTTATTCTTACTTAGCCGGAAAGACAATTTTCCACTATTCTGTTTGCACATTTATACCTAAAGAGCAAATAACGTCCATAACTTCCCACTTTCCCTTTGGGTTATCGTCATTTTTCCTCTCCCACTGTACGACCACGAGCTGAAGCTGCCACACTGTTTTTCCCCCGATTGGCCAAACCCATTTGGGGGGGACACGGCAACGTACTTGAGTCGCACCCTCAACCGAGTCCCCCGGGACTCCCCCGTATTCCCCCTCTCCACGGAAAGGGCCCCTGTCCCCCTCTCCCACGGTCTTCTCGGGCTGAAAACCCCCCACCGTTTTCTGGCAGCCCCCTTCAGGCCCCAACAGGCTGACACTCTTTGTGGGAAGCCCCCAAGGAGACAATTCCCCGGTCGTGGCTCCGAGGCTACGCAACCCCCCTGTCTACGTCCCCCCTGGGGAACACGGGGCACAGCTAACCCTGTTCACGCGTATTTTCTTGAGCCCTCAGCAAGACGGGGGCCCTTTTCCCTTAAGTGAGTCCCTCTCCCTCTTTTTTCCAAGCGTTATATTCATTCTAAAACAGAGAAACCCCGTTTAACGGGCCCAACCAAGGGGAATACGGGTAAAACCACACCACACCCGATTTTAATAATTCCCAAAATTTATTTTAAAAGCCACCAAAAATGGAACAAAGTCCCCACACATGCAACCCACACCCAGGGCCAAACGCCAACAAAGACTGGGGCCCCATGGTTAATCAAAAACCCCCATTAAAACCCAATTTCTTTCCCCGAAGCCCCCTTGTACTCCCGGGATTTCTTCACCGACGAGCTTCAGGACTACCCTATGAAAACAGGGCCAACAACTAAAGGCCGCGCCCCCTTCTTCCTCGAAAAAGGAACTAAAATTCCCCTGTCCTGGCCCTCGTGACGGTCCACCTAAGACGCTTCCCTCACCAGGAAACCCCAGTGAAACCCAGCCATTCGGACTGACACCCCCCAACCGAGGTGGCAATCCTTTCCTTCCCCCGGAATCAAACATTTCCCGAAACTCTCCCTTTTTAGAGCACTTTAAAATTCCCCTCGGGTGATCCAATTTCGAAAATAAGAAACCCCAAAGACTTTGCTCTCAAAACCCAGCAAAAAACTACCTTAATTTGCCAAAGTCGAGAACTTGGGGGCGCCCATTTGCACCCCCGTTAAGAATTTTGCCATAAATTTCCCCCAACAATGTTTTTAATTGGTAAAACAAACCATTGATGGGTCTTCGTACTCCCCTATGCTAAGCCACACCCCAACATCACAAATGAAAACCCCTTAAAAATGTCAATAATTTCCCCAAAAATCATCGTGGGCATAAAAACGTCAAACTTAACCTTAAAACTGGCCCACATATAAAAGAAAGGCAACACTTTAAAAGAATTAAACTTCACCTTTTGGGCCAACCCGTTAAACAAATAAATTCAGGTTGTGGTCCCAGCCCTTTTAAAACTTTAAAATCATTAGGGTGTGTAAAGCAATTAAAATTTCGGCTTTGGGGACCACGAATCCAAATGATTCAGGGTGGGCCAAAAAGCTGAACGGCTAACCCGAAATTTTAATTTTACCCTTGTTTAAACGGACACAATTTCGATCAGTGAACAAGACAAACAAAAGCAATTAAAAAAAACGAAAAAAATCAAAATCATAACACTGAGATGCACTAAACCCCGCCCCATAAATGGCAATGAAAAAGCACTAGGACGATAACTCTGAAAAAAAAAAAAAAGAAAATGATATATGAAATAACTCGACCCCGCCCATAGGGGCAACTCAATCCACTCCCCCAGCTACTTATTTACACAGTACTGTCCGTAACAGAGACTGCCACACCACCCCCACAAACCCCGGCCCGTGGCATTGCTCCTACCATTGTCCTGCTTCTGTTTTCACATAAAAAGAGCAACACCCAGGAGGCATTACCCCAACCCTTGACCTCTCCGCCCCTTCATTTTGACCGCCGTTTGGGGCTCCCAATAGTACCTGGGCAATAGTTTCGCTTCCAGGTTTACAAGAAGCCCCAGAGCCCCTTTTCACAAGTTTAGCCCTTAAAGGAGGGGTGAAAATCGCGCATCCTTTCTACCCGCGCCCCCATGCACTCGACGCGTCATCCCCCTTTCTAAAAAATGTTATGAGATGACCTCACCCATCTTATCCGAACCTTTTTTCCCTTCTCTCTGAAAATTCCTTGGTTTTCGAATCCCACTCAGTGCCTAGCCCACTGATTTCTGGACCTTTTTTCCTTCCCTTTTTTTAAAACAGGGTTGTCGCTCCTGGAGTGACTTCTTTCATTTCCTAACGATAGCTGTCCCTCGACCTTCTTGCCTGCTTATTATGCCCCCGGGTCCCCCCCCTGCGGGTTCCAGTTCTCTGTGGTCCATGCTGCCCCACCCTGAGGCCGCCCCCGTGGTCTACATTCTGACTGCCCGGCAACGCCAACAATTTTTTGAACCACACTACGGCCCCCAAAGCCCTACGGCCCCGCCACTGGGCCCACCTCCAGGCCCACGGCACCCCCAAAACTACACCTATTTCATGGTCCACTACACCCCCACCCGGCCACCTTCAGGCCTACCAGCCTACAGCTAGGGCGCCGTGCACCCCACCTGCTTTCTGTTTACTTTCCTACCCGCATGCCCTTGCTTTCCCATTTGACTGGCGCCTGGTTGGCTTGGGGAGGATATACCTCCCCCCTAACAAAGCGGGATGGGGAAGTTGTTTTGCACTGCGCAGTGGAGACCCCTGACAAACCTGCTCTACTTTGACAGGGGCCAAAAGGGTAGCCGATTAACCTTCCTTGCAACGCACCAGGGGTTTCCCCTGAATTTTCCCTCTCTCACAAAACCGGGCTCTCCCTTGCCGCTAGGTCAGTCCGTACTAAAAACAGGTCACCGGCTTCCCGTTTATATGCCCTAGTGTTGTGGTGGACTCTCCTTCCCGTTGAATTGTATCAACGGCAACGACGGAAGTTTCGCACCGTACTTCCCCTTGGCGATATGCCCCCTCTCGCCCACATTTAAAACATGTGGTTTACTCAACTTTCTCTTGAGTCCCATGTTGCCACGGATTTAAATGCGTTTCTAACGCGGTCTGCCTCCTGTTTGTGGGGAGTCGGCAAACACCCCTGGCTGTGTGGTCTGGGCATTCGGGGACGTTCGACCCCTATCCCATTAGCGATCGGGGGAACTACCTGTCTGCAACTTTCACTAGTCCTCTAAACCCCAATTCTCTTTCGCCAAGAATACGTGAGACCCTTCCCGACAAGTGGAGAGAATTTGCCCTTAACGATTCCCCCCCTAAAAGATTAAATGTTTGTTCAAGTTTCCTAACCTTATCCATTTTCAAGAGAGCCTTAGCGGTAAAGGAACTGTACGTGCGCTCACCGATTTACGAACGGTTTCTTTGAACAATTTCCTATATCTATCGGCGGGTTTCTTGATACCTCTGAAAACAAAGCATCGCGCACCAACTCATAATCTGTCTGTTTTTCCCGGGGGCCAGCAAAAAAAAAGCATCCTAGCTTTTGGGGGTTTAGCCCGCGCCCACAAATTTGTGGCCCACCCTTTTTCGGGGGAAGCCTGATCTTTGGCAATCCTTTAAATTGCGAAATGAAACCTCAAAAAGGCCGGGTTACATCGAACCTTGGGGTATTGATCAAGGACTGACATGTGGTGCAAAAATTCACTTGGGTTTTGCGTCCCCGCCCCCTTCTTTCTCCAATTTTTTTTCTAACTCAAACTGCCTTATCTTTTTCTTTCTCTTTCCCCCTCTTTCCCGTTCTCTTTTTTTCTCCTCCTTTTCCGTTCTCTCTCCCCCCTTTTTTCCCTTCTCTCCCTCCTTTCCCGTTTTTTTTCCCCTTTTTTCCCCTTCTCTTTCTCTCTCCCCCTTTTTTCCCGTTCCTTTTTTCCTTTTTTCCCCTTCCTTCTCCTCCTCTTTTTTCCCTTCTCTTTCTTTCCCCCTTTTCCCCTTCCCTTTCCTCTCCCTTTTTCCCCTTTCTTTCTCTCTCCTCTTTTTTTTCCCTTCCCTTTCTTCTCCCCCCTTTTCCCCCCTTTCTTTTTCTCTCCTCCTTTTTTCCCTTCTCTTCTTCTCCTCTTTTTTCCGTTCTCTTTTTCTCTCCCCTTTTTTCCCGTTCTCTTTCTCTCTCCTCTTTTCACCTTTTTTTTTTTTCTCTCTGTTTTCCGTTCCCTTTGTATTTTCGACCTCGATTACCGGGGATTTATCTACATTGCCTTCGTTTCCCGGACCCTTAGTCCTAAAGCTTTTTTTTTTTCTTTAGGGCCCCTTTTCAGGGACCCATTGTCTCGCCCCCTTAGTCGCATTTTTTAAGCTATAACCCCCCATAATATTTAAACAACCACAGTAACAAGCAGATATCCACACTCACTTGTAAATAACGTCAAATAGTTGTGCTACACACAACAATAACAGCAACCAAAACAAGCAAGTTTTAAAAACAAGGCCCTCATGAAAAAAAAAATAAAACAATCCCACATGACTAAGTCTTTCCAGGGAAGAAAAAAAAAAACTAGGGTTTTCCCAATTACGACAAATTTCAAACCCCCTTTCAATTTAAAAAACCCAGAATCAAAAACACTTAGGCTCATTTATGTTCATCCCGGCACGTCCCCCCCTTTGTGACGGGTCTCCGACGCTCCCCCTCGTTTTAAAATATGATTTCAATTCAGGGGTGCAGGGGGTTTAGCAAAGTATTTCGCTTTCACAAACCCAAAAAGCGCCTCCATGGCACACCCCTCTTTTCCTTAATCGGGGGCCCCCACAAAAGTGAGGGGAAACCCAAAAAATTCATAGAAATAATCAAATTTTATTCAAATTGACTCCGAGCCCCCCCCCGTCACTCACAAAACCCAAATATTTTTTCATACACAATGTAAACGCTAAACAATTTCATAAATCGCATCCCCTGTTCTTTATTTTCTTACTTACCGGGAAAAACAAAATTCCCCTATTCTGTTTGCATTTTAACCTCAAAGCAAATAAACTCCTAACTTGCCGCATTTTTTTTTGATCGTCAGTTTTTTCTCATCCCCTGTACGACCCCAGCTAAGCTGCCCACTGTTGTGTCCTCCCCATTGGGCCAAATCCTTTGGGGGGCATGGCAAGTACCTTTGGGCGCACCCCCACCGAGTCCCCGGACTCCACCGTACTTTGCCCTCTCCACGGAAAGGGTCCTGTCGGCCCTCCCCCAGGGTTTTTGGGTGCAAACCCCCACCGTTGTCTGGAGCCCTGTCTAGGCCCCCAAAGGCTGAACGCTTGCGTTTACAGTCCCCACACGGGGGACAATTTTTCTGTCGGGCTCCGGTACGCAACCTCCACTGTCATACGTCCCCCCTAGGAGACAACGAGGCGACAGCTAACCTCGCTTCACGCCCCTTTTTTTCTTAATTTACCCTTTAGCAAAGGGCGGTTCATTTCCCCTTTAAATGAGTCACCTCTCCCCCCTTTTCCAAGCACTTATATTCATTCTCAAACAAGAGAGAACCCCAGTTTAAATGGCCCAACCAATGGAATCACGGTACACCACATCAAAAACGATTTGTACCAAAAAATTCCCAATTATTTTTATCCCCCAATGGAATCAAATTTACCCACACAGCCCACACCCCCCCGGCTGCGCCAAAAAAGACTTTGGGGACCCCGGGGGTTAAAGCATAACCTCCTATTCAAAATCATTTCGTTCCCCGAAGCTACCCATTTCAACAGCCCCGGATTCTCCCGCCCGGACTGATCTTGATAGTTACTACTCTATAGACAACAAGGCGCCCAAACCCCTCAATAGGCCGCCCCTTCCATTCATTTCCCAGAAAAAAGGAGCCCGAAGGTCGCTGTACTTGCCTGCGGGTGACGGTCACCTGACCGATCGCCTTCCCTTCAGGGCCCCCTGGAGAACCCAGTGAATAGCCGCCAGTGGTCACTGGACACTCCTCTACCCAGGACCGGCAGGGCGGCAATCCTTGTCACTATCCCCCGGGCATGCGAAACATTTCCCCGTAACTCTCCCCCCTTTAGTACGACTTGGGGGATTTCCCCCCCTTTGGGGATGCCCGAAACGCACCTGAAAAACCCCAAGGGCTTGCTCTCAACAACAGCAAAACTACCCTTTTTTGCCTAAAAGCTCGAGAACATTCGGCCGCTCTGACAATTACATGAAAATTTCTTCCGTAAAAATCAAACACCCCAAGCCAATTAACAACCACAATAGCCCGCTTCTGTTTTCGTTGATACGAGAGAGAGAGAGAAGAGAGAGAGAGAGAAAAGAGATGCGGATAAAATGCTTTTTAACTATGGAAAATGTTTCTGAAATGTGCACTTCACGGATTGTTTTACCAAGGAGTTTGTAATGGGGACTTGATGGGGACTAACCCTTTAAAATTTTGAATCGGGTGTATGTAAATTACTATTTTTGATTTCTCCCGAGAATTTTTTCAGTTGTCTTTCTTCTTTAGTTTTTGGATCTGGAAAATTGGAAAATACCATTTGCTTGTCGGGAATTTTTATTTAAAGTGCAAAAACTTTAATCCCTTTTCGCGAATATTGAAAAGGGAAAAGTAATTATTTAAAATTGGTAAAACCTCATTCGAATAAACATATGTTTAGCAATGTAGTTGGGCAAAAAAACTGTCATCTCTTGATGATGCCATTTAAAAGGGCGACGTGACCCGTAATGGGGCCCCGATATGTTTGTGATATGTATAAAACCTAAGCCGGGGGTGTGAAAAAAAAAAAAAAAAAACCCAAAAACAACAAAAACAAAGGTCTCTGAAAAGAAAATAAAAAAGTAATTGGTATGACAAAGGTTAACTAGTAATCAAAAGCGAAAAGATTGTTTTAAAAAATTACAAAACGTTGGATGATACTGATTGTGTGCCACGCCGAGCTGGGAAAAAGCTAGAAATTTTTTAAAAAATAAAAAAAAACAAATAATGACAAAATTTTTGGGATCTTCAATCGCATCGATGAAATGATCAAAAGTTTTTTTTGGGGAAATTGCATAAAAAATTTTCCCCGAAAAAAAAAACAACCACGTAAAAAACTTAAAAAAAATCGACGATTGGGACGATCATTTTTTTTTAAACGTTGCTCGAAACAAATTTACAAATAGTTAAATTGTTTAAGTAACGACGGGGAACATAATTCAGTTCTAAATAACGAGATATGCTTGAACCGCCCCGTACAGAGCAAAGGTTGCTGGCGATAAGGAATTTTAAAACAGGGAAAACTGCGGCCCAAAGGAATTTCGGTGAATTTTTAAAATATGGGGTGATCGGTTATTGACTTTAAAAATTTTTTAATACTTTTTTTGATAGGGAATATTCCCGATAATGGACAGAAAGTTGTGCCACCTTTTTTTTAAAGAAGGCGAGCAGACAATCCAAATAATACAGAGGGTGTCGCTATGCGGGAATTCAGTAAAGTATATAAATTTTAATTTTAAAAAAATAGTTTCCCGGAATGGGTTGAAAAATCAGATATTACAGGGGAAAATCAGCGGAATTTAAAAGAGGGTTTTCTACCAGTCAATGTCAATATTAGCTCTAATACAAAAAAAGTTTTTCTTTAACCACAACTTTACGTTGCTTTCATCGACTTTTGGAAAGCTTTTTTACTCCAAGAAAAAACCGATTGTGGCCAGTTTGGTGAAAAAAAGCCCCAAAGTGAAACTTTTCCAATGTGTTAAAACACATACAACAGCTGAGGGGGAGTTGTTTGTTTCAAAGTTAAAAGACTTGTAAACTGTACCAGAGGGGGGAAACAAGTTAATGTTTCACCCGTGTTGTTTTTTAATTTTAATAAATCAATAAGCAGAAGTGATCAATAAACGGGGCTTGGCATTTTAGCATTGTGTACATCACTATCGATGCAAACAACCCCTTCAGCGTCGATTTAATTT
>CM031620.1:40933945-40941445 GCA_018398815.1 Conus ventricosus
AGAGAGAGAGAGAGAGAGAGAGAGAGAGAGGTGGGGGTGAGGATGTGGGGGTGGTAAGTGAGTACGTGATATTCACTGTACACACATAATTATGTTCTCTCTGAAGTGGTCTGAATTCAAAACTATTAAGAATTTTAAGAGGCGTTTGCTGACCTTTGCTAAAGTCACACAGTTCTTTGCTCACTTGATCCAGGATCTAATCGCGATCTGCACCAAGTCGTACCCATTTGTAGTTGTCGATGCATTGAATAAAATGAGTGGGTTTTTTTCATTGAAATCCTTGCATCATTTCTTGGGAACTTCACGAAAATGCCACAAAGTGCCCCGTCACACCAATGTAGAATAGAAGTTCCCGTTCCTTGATACTTCAGTGAGCTTGACGCTACGTGAAGATAAATAAACAAAACTTGTTCTTATCTCTCGTGATGTCGACCCGGACAGAGACAAGATCAACTCTCGTAACAAGTTTAAAGTCTTCAGTTATAATACAAGATTCACGACTAAATACTCAATGAACATCGCAGCAGTCCCAGCGATTTTTTTTTCTTCTCTGGAAGTCTGCAAATGAGCGAGAGAGCAGAGAAATGTCATTAGCAGACATTAGCAAAGCAACCCAAATGGACCAGCAAAGATGGCCTAGTCCATGAGCTCCACAGTTGCTGGGTTTCAGGGAACGTTAAGAAAGGAAAAATAACAAACAAACGATTGAGGGCTCAAAATGTATTCGTGTTCGGCAATGAATGTGCAATGTAGAGCATACACTTCGCGATGTACAACAGTTGGAGTGCGACGTACAACACTCTAATATTCAGCAATCACAGTGTAATGTAGAACAGTTTCAAAATGCAGACTACAACAGTCACAGTGCAATGTTGAATATTCACAGCTCAATGCATAACAGTCAGAGTGTAATTTTGAATAATCACAGCGCAATGCATAACAGTCAGAGTGTAATGTTGAATAATCACAGCGCAATGCACAACAGTCAAGAGTGCAATGTTGAATAATCACAGCGCAGTGCACAACAGTCAGAGTGCAATGTTGAATAATCACAGCGCAGTGCACAACAGTCAGTGTGTAATGTTGAATAATCACAGCGCAGTGCACAACAGTCAGAGTGTAATGTTGAATGATCACAGTGCAATGCATGACAGTCAGAGTGCAATGTTGAATAATCACAGCGCAGTGCACAACAGTCAGAGTGCAATGTTGAATAATCACAGCGCAGTGCATAACAGAGTGCAATGTTGAATAATCACAGCGCAGTGCAATGTTGAATAATCACAGCGCAGTGCATAACAGTCAGAGTGCAATGTTGAATAATCACAGCGCAGTGCATAACAGTCAGAGTGCAATGTTGAATAATCACAGCGCAGTGCACAACAGTCAGAGTGCAATGTTGAATAATCACAGCGCAGTGCACAACAGTCAGTGTGTAATGTTGAATAATCACAGCGCAGTGCACAACAGTCAGAGTGCAATGTTGAATAATCACAGTGCAATACACAACAGTCAGAATGCAATGTTGAATAATCACAGCGCAATGCATGAAAGTCAGAGTGCAATGTTGAATAATCACAGCGCAATGCATAAGTCAGAATGCAGTGTTGAATAATCACAGCGCAGTGCATAACAGTCAGTGTGCAATGTTGAATAATCACAGCGCAATGCACAACAGCCAGAGTGCAGTGTTGAATAATCAGCGCAGTGCACAACAGTCAGAGTGCAATGTTGAATAATCACAGCGCAGTGCACAACAGTCAGAATGCAATGTTGAATAATCACAGTGCAATGCATAACAGTCAGAATGCAATGTTGAATAATCACAGCGCAATGCATGACAGTCAGAGTGCAATGTTGAATAATCACAGCACAATGCATAACAGTCAGAATGCAGTGTTGAATAATCAGCGCAGTGCATAACAGTCAGTGTGCAATGTTGAATTATCACAGCGCAATGCACAACAGCCAGAGTGCAATGTTGAATAATCACAGCGCAATGCATGACAGTCAGAGTGCAATGTTGAATAATCACAGCGCAGTGCACAATAGTCAGAGTGCAATGTTGGATAATCACAGCAGTGTGCAATGTTGAATAATCACAGCGCAGTGCATAACAGCCAGAGTGTAATGTGCAAGTAGTCACAGCGCATCGTACACGGATCAAAGTGCACTTTGTGACAACCACAATACAATGTGCAGGATACAACAATCCATGTGTCATATACCCCTTCAGTAGAACACACAATAAACACAGTGCAGTATGCCACAATATCAGTGCAGTATTCAGCTCTAACGGTGCAAAATACAACAATTGCGGTGAAATGTCAAACAAGCACAGTACAATATTGAGCAGTCATGGTGCAAAATACAAAAAAGTGTGTAATTCACAACAATCAGTACAATAGTTGACAATCACAGTGTGCACTATATAACAATCACAATGCAATATATAACGTTACAGTGCAATGTACAACAGTTACAGTGAAACGTACTACAATCACAGGGCAAAATATCATAATTCTAGAGCAATCTACAACACTTACGGTTCAGCACGTAATGATCGCAGTGCAAGATATTACAATCACAGTGCAACATACAACGGCGGTGCAATATAGAACAGTAGGTGTGTTGTATAAAACAACTGTAATGCAACATACAGTTATCATTGTACAATACGTATCATTAAAGGTACAAAGACAACTACAGTGCAATATGCAACAACCACAGTACAACATACGCATGTTCAGAGGCAAATACTGTGCAACATTCACCGTAGACTATGCAATAATTTCAGTGCAATACACAACGAACACCGTGTAAAATATAACGGTGCAATATAACAGAATTACACTTCAATATACAACGTTTACAGTGTAAATATACAGTATTTCGCAGTGTAATTTACGACAAAAACGATGCAATGTGGAACAGTTACAGTTAAGTATACAACACAGTTCAGTATACAATAATCACAGTGGAATGTGCAACATCATGGTTTGGTATACAACAATCACAGTGCAACAATCACAGTTTAGTATACCACAATACCACAAACACAGTACAATACACATCATTCTCGCGCAGCACACGACAATCATGGTTCAGATTACAACGATCACAGTTCAGTATATAATAATCACAGTGCAATGTGCTACAATCACAGTTCAGTCCTCACAACAGCAACAGTTCAATACAACACCAGTTCAGTATACTACACTCACAGTGCAATGTACAACAATCACAATTTAGTGCACAACATTCATGGTGCAATATTACAACCATCACAGAACAGCATACAACAATCTCGATGCAAAACAGTACGGTATACTACAATCATAGTGCAATGTACAACAGTCACAGTGCAACACACAACAATCACAGTGCAATATACAACCATCTCAGTGCAATGTGCAAAATCATACTGCAACATACAAAGAAATAATCATGCAGCACACAACAACCACAATGCAATATTTAAAACGATCATAGTTCAAACATTCCTCAAGCAAGGGCTGCACACAACCACAGTGCAACATACAACGATCTAAGTGTAACGCACAAAAAATCACATTGCAACATACAACAACAATCATCTTGCAACTCACAACAATCACAGCGCAATATAATCATAACGGTCCACAGTTCAACAACATCCCACAAGCAAGGGCTGTAGACCACGATCGCTGTGCAATGTGCGAACAAAAAACTGCCCCGTCTCTCGTTGGCTTAGGTTAGAAGAACAGCGAGATTGTGGAGTGAGATTGGGGATAGAAGGGTTTGGGGGGGGGGGGGGGGGGGGGGGGGGGGGGAGGGGGGGGGGGGGGGGGGGGGTGGGGGGGGGGGGGGGGGGGGGGGGGGGGGGGGGGGGGGGGGGGGGGGGGGGGGGGGGGGGGGGGGAGGGGCAGTGGTTTGGGGGGGGTGGGGGGGGGGGGGGGGGGGTTGTGGGGAAGTGGGGGGGTAAGTGTGCCATTACGGGAGGTGCTAAATCGAATTTGTTGACCACTCTGATTCCTCCGCTTCAAATCACGTGATCTCTCGGGCAGACGAACCACGGTCGGCATTGGGAATTCGGAATAAGTTTGAAACTGAGTGGATGGACGCTGGGTCCTGTTTCTCTCGGGGGGTTTTCTTATTATATGAGTGTTGCTGTTGACAAATAACATCCCACACGAATGCGCTGCCAGTGTCGTTTGGAATGAGCCGCGGCTTCCATTATTCCTACCAGAAACAGCGTCCAGTAGGATGAATGGCACAAGCCTCGCCAAAGATAGAAAAACCACACACACACCACACACACACACACACACACACACACACACACACACCACACACAAGGGGGTACTCAACACTTGACGCCAAATTCATGTTGCTGTTTGAAGCAGTCTGAGTATTATTTTGTGCATGTCATGGTATGTAATTTCTGACGTTGAAATTAGATAAAATCTAACGAAAAAAAAGGGTTAATGAAAAAATTTCTTAACAGTTTTTATTTGTATTGTTCAATCATTGCTGTTTAATTGTGTTTGGCATATGCCTCAAAATGTCTGCTCCGTGCTTGGATCACAAACCGAAAGTTTAAAGACGAGTTCGACTTCAGCGGTGAGACGAAATCAAACACAGAGACTGACAATTAACCCTCTGAAATCCGTTTTAAAACCAATTGTCATCTCTCTCTGAGAATCAGGAAGAGAAAAGGCGATAGTACAGGCTGTCTACTGGTAGTATGTTTCTTACTTATTTACAGGTTAGGTGCATTTGTTTCTTATCTTTTTTTTTAAAGGGCGAAGGAGGTGCTAGGTGCGTTCAGTGTGATGAATCTCCCACTGAAATTTGTTTTAAAGCTGCAAGTTATTTCAAATGACGTGGCACAAAGATTTTGTTATAGTAGGTTCCATGACGATCTTCCTATGTGTACTACATGGTGTGAATTTTTTTTTTTAATTTTAGAGGCAATATATACACTTGACCAGTGATGAATGATGAATACATAATCTTAAATAAATGTTAGCGAACCGCCCAGAGAACGTGGACAAACGAGTCACAAGACAAAACACAACGCGTTTCGACCTCTTAGGTCTTCGTCAGGTGATATATAAACGAATAAAACAACGAAAATTCACTTAGCTTTGATCACTTCAGATCGTTTTTGGGTTCAGCGCAAAGAAGAAGGCGCTTGTGCTGAACCCAAAGCGATCTGAAGTGATCAAAGCTAAGTGAATTTTCGTTGTTTTATTCGTTTATATATCACCTGACGAAGACCTAAGAGGTCGAAACGCGTTTTTGTTTTGTCTTGTGCATGTGACTCGTTTGTCCACGTTCTCTGGGCGGTTCGCTAACATTTATTTAAGATTTGTTTAGATTTCCGCCTGCAGTCGTCTCGCTTTGCAACTAGATGAATACATAGTTTAGATTTTTCTTTAAGAAAATAACTTGGTTTCGTAGTTTAACCTTGTGTTTTATTTTGTTTTATTTACTCTCTCTCTCTCTCTCTCTCCCCTCTCTCCCCTCTCTCTCTCTCTCTCTCTCTCTCTCATCCTAATACGGTCTCAGTGTTAGGCTTAGCTATATAAAACTAGATTTTAAATTTCGTCAATTCGCTTTGTCTTTTTCGATTTTGTTCGTTTGATTTTTGTTTCTTCTCTGTTTTGTTTTGTTTTGTTTGTTTTTCTTTCCTTTTTTCTTTATTCTCCTCACGTTAATGTATTTGGTTGTTGACCTTTTGCAAATTGGAGAGCTCTTGAAAACTGTCAATTTGATACGTTTCTCGAATTTCTGGCATTATGTTTAGAGTTTTAAAGAGATGGAAGCCATTGACTTAAGAAAACAACATTAATTATGCCTTCGCACTTTCTTTGCGATAAGTACACATGTTTTACGGACGCGCGCAAGTACGCATGCGCATGTTTACTGTGTGTGGATGGACACTGCCTCGCGCATGTCTCTAGGAAATGCATGTCACCGTTTGTATTTCTACCGCTTATGGATTCAGAAAAGGTCACATCGGCTGCCATCGTTCTGCTTTTCTTCGCTTCCTTGACCCAATTATCTTTTTTTTCCCCATTTTCTTCTTTTTTATTGTCTTTTTTTTTTTTTTTTAAAGAAAAAAACCGTTTGGTCTTGGGTGTATTTTTTTTTTTTAAATGTGTTAAAGCTGCCGTGTGCGATCATGTGGCATTATAGTATGTTAATGTGAATTGAAGAGAATGCAGCGTGCGAGGGATCGATTTTTATGCAGATGTCAGCTATTGAGGTATGGGTTTATCCAATCCAAATTGAAGATAAGCATGTTTTGTTTATCTGCTCTGATCTTCTGCTTGGCTTTTGGTAACATGGACAATAGCTGGTTGTCTTAAACACTTTCATAATAAAAATCGTCTGCCTCTCCTTTCATGGGTTCGAATTTTTCCAGCAAAGGGCAATGTTTAGCGCTGAGCAGCAACAAAGATGAACGATAACGTAAGATCGCTCCCTGCCGGCGATATTACAGTCGAAATGAATAACTGTCAAATGGTCTGCCGCTACCTTCTTTGATATTTGAGTGATAACACAATCAGAGGTCAACAGTGACATAGCCTCCACAGCAAAGCATCGAACAAAAATTGAAAATAAAGGGGAAAAATGAAAAGAAAGAAAGAAACAAAGAAAGACAGACAGAAAGAAAAATGACATAAACAACAATAGATGGAAGTTCACTCGATTCCAACCCCTTTTCATCTGTGAAAAAACTCCGTCTGTAGGATTGCGTAAGCCCAGGATTCACACATATGCAGGTTCTCCGAGAGAATCACCCGTAGGGCACACAGTAAGTACCCGAGATAGGCCCCAATCTGGCTTGTACGCCGACCACGAAACACACACGTAGACTGACCGCTCTCTACCGCATGAAACAGGAAAAACGACCCCGGATGAAACCCGGAAGTTAGGGTGAACCATCCCAAAATGTTCTGGCCGGTGATGTGAGGCTGTTGGACAACGCGAGTACACTACGAGTACGTCATCGGGACAGATGTTGTTACTACTAGCCAACAATTCCCATCTTTCGCTAATACTTGACGCAACACGCTGACGTTGTGGGAGAAAGAAAACGGTCAGGAGACAGAGAGAGAGAGAGAGAGAGAGAGAGAGATTCTCAAACGGTGGGCTTCAGTCTCTTGACAGAGAACAGGATACAACGGTGACAACGCCAACGACATGAGCGAGAGGTCACTCACTGACCGTTACCGCCCTTCGGCAACGAATCAAGAGACAGAGGGCCGTAGACTTTCAATCGTGTGACATCTCTCCCGTCATGCTGGCACTGAACGTTCTTTTTCTTTCTTGAATTTGTTTCTATTCTAATGTATTTTTCTTTCTCGTTTTCTTCCTCCACCCCCAACTCTTTCTTTTGTTTTATTATAGAAATCTTGGCGAGTAACTGGTCGAGAAACGTTAGCATACTCTTTGTTTGTCCTCGCCTCACCCTCACCCGCAACAGCTTGGTAACGGGGATAAGGTGGA
>CM031620.1:40948945-40956445 GCA_018398815.1 Conus ventricosus
AAACCGATACCACTGAACACCATGGAAGTGACTGTACAAAGCAGATCCAAACCGATACCACTGAACACCATGGAAGTGACTGTACAAAGCCGATCCAAACCGATACCCCTGAACACCATGGAAGTGACTGTACAAAGCAGATCCAAACCGATACCACTGAACACCATGGAAGTGACTGTACAAATCAGATCCAAACCGATACCACTGAACACAATCGAAGTGACTGTACAAAGCAGATCCAAACCGATACCTCAGAACACCATGGAAGTGACTGTACAAAGCAGATCCAAACCGATACCCCTGAACACCATGGAAGTGACTGTACAAAGCAAATCCAAACCGATACCCCTGAACACCATCGAAGTGACTGTACAAAGCAGATCCAAACCGATACCACTGAACACCATGGAAGTGACTGTACAAAGCAGATCCAAACCGATACCACTGAACACCATGGAAGTGACTGTACAAAGCCGATCCAAACCGATACCCCTGAACACCATGGAAGTGACTGTACAAAGCAGATCCAAACGGATACCCCTGAACACCATGGAAGTGACTGTACAAATCAGATCCAAACCGATACCACTGAACACAATCGAAGTGACTGTACAAAGCAGATCCAAACCGATACCACTGAACACCATGGAAGTGACTGGACAAAGCAGACCCAAACAGATACCACTGAACACCATGGAATTGACTGTACAAAGCAGATCCAAACAGATACCCCTGAAGACCATCGAAGTGACTGTACAAAGCAGATCCAAACAGATACCCCTGAACACCATGGAAGTGACTGTACAAAGCAGATCCAATCCGATACCCCTGAACACCATGGAAGTGACTGTACAAAGCAGATCCAAACAGATCCCATTGAACACCATGGAAGTGACTGCACAAAGCAGATCCAGATACCACTGAACACCATGGAAGTGACTGTACAAAGCAGATCCAAACCGATACCTCTGAACACCACGGAAGTGACTTTGCAGCAGTGCAGTGTCTCCTGTGGCGGGTTGCCTCATGGCGACGCGATATGTGCTGCTCCCTGTGAATTGCCGGTGCCAGGACTGCGACGGGACAAGGCGGGTGTGGCTGGGGACCAGGAGGCGGAATGAGCGGCGTGGACGTAGTGTCACTGAGCTAGCACAGAGGATGAGACAGCAAGGAAAAAGAACAGGGGGAAAATAAAAGCAAACAAAACCTCTATCGTGCAATCAGGAACTGATCGAGTACCTCGACGGTTCTAACTTATTTGTTTCCAGTAGGTTGTTATTGCTGTTGAAGTACGCCGACGGAAAATGTTTGAGTGAAAATTGAAAAAAAAAAAAAAAAATCAACTCCGGTACTTTTCGGTGCAAATTTATATATATATTTGTTATTTGCAAGCAGGATGATTCGCTAAGTTACGTTTAGTACTTCCCTAATGTGTTTGTGATTATCCATTTCTCATCCTTTTTTTTACCTGCCATGTTCATCCTGAAGCTTACTGTTTTGAGAAAACAAACAAACAAACAAACAACAACAACAACAACAAAAACCAAACAAAACAAAAAAAGCACTATGATTTTATCGAATTGGTATCCATCTATTTACTTCTGTTTACGTGTTATGGTAAAGTACTGAACGTTCGCACTTATGCGTGGAATAATTGTAAAAGTCTATACCTTGAGCCAAAGGATTAAGCTCTAGCTTCTTTTTTTTTTTTTTTCAAGAAACATGGATTATGTGAACTAACACTTGCGTTTCTTTCTTTCCGGTATGATTTCCCGACTCATGAAGACGTATCAGGTAAACTCGACTGTATATAGACAACAAACAAAACACAAACATACCGAGACCCCTGCATCTCCCCATCCATCTTCCGTCCCTCCCCCCCCCCTCCCAACTCTCCCTCACTCTAGGAAAAGGAATTACTTTGCTCAGCCTCCTCTTAATTTCAGTGATACTTAGAAAGAACAAAAATATAACCTTTTTGTGTACCTTGTTTATCAACTGTGATTCTTTTTAAAGTCTTGTTTTATAGTACCCCCCCCCCCCCCCCCTCCTTCGTAAAAAAAAAAATAACCTTGTGTTTCGGGGACGGGGACACAATTCTGCCTTAAACCAACGGTGAAACACCGGCTTAGCTCCCTGGAACGTGACAGCGAGTTTTAAGCCCAATTTACCGGGCTGAGGGGAAAGATCGAATGAGCGCTTGGGACTGGTGCATAAGCACGGGTCTGGGGAAGAGGGCAAGGAGGGCGAGTCCGAGGGAAATCGGTTCTTAAATAGAATCAATGACGTCTGCCGAGAGAAGGGAAGGGTTTGGCTGGGGTTTTTAACTCGCTTCAGCCAATTTACCTGCCAGGTATCCGGTGCTTTGAAATCAGGTCCACTTTCTGACAGGAAAGGTCTGGTCACCAGGAATGAGGCGATTCCCTGCATCGTCGGATCATCATCTGCTTCAGAAGCCTTCGAGTCTGGTTACCTTGCTTCTGTTCTTGGTTATCTGCCTGTATGATCGTTTGTCTGTGGCTGAGGATGTCGATAAACAAACAAGCAAGCAATGACACATCCTGCGATGGCAGCGGCAAGCCACGCAACTGCCTGATGTGTAGATCAGGTTGGTTTGGCTTACTTTTTTGTCTCATGTCTTTTTTTTGGCTTATAATAAGCATTGTTTCTTACCCGTATCAATAATAGGCAAGGCACATGAACGCGCGTGCGCATGCCTGCATTCATTCATGTTAGCGTGCACACGTGCAAAGTTGCACATACACACAGGTGCACGCGCGTGTGCAGACACACACACACATGCGCGCGCACGCACACACACACACACACACACACACACACACACACACACACACACACACACACACGCACGCACGCACGCACGCACGCGCGCGCGCGCACACACACACACACACACACACACACACACACACACACACACACACACACACACACACACACACACACGCGCGCGCGCGCAAGTACACACACTCACACTGCAGCGCTACCTTCACCAACACCTTCACTACTATCACTATTATTGTCGCTTTGCAATCACCATTACCATTACAATCACCGCCGCAATCTTTGACCCCACCTTCTTTTACTACAGTTTGCGTTCGCTGCCTTTTGGAGCATGTCATCCATATTCGATTTGTAACTTCCGGCAAGGAAATCATGTTGTCACTCGCATCTGGTGATTTGTTTGTCCGCACGATCACGCAGAAAAAAAAAACAAAAAAAAACAACAAACAACAACAAACAAACAAACAAACAAAAGCAGCAACAACAACAACAACAACAACAAAAAACCCGCGCACTGTTCTGAACAAAACTAGGAAAAGAATTGAAGCTTAGGCGCAAGCACAAAGCCATTACACTTTGGTGCGAAGCTGTACTGAAGTACAGATACAGAGTCCTGTGGACCTGGTGGAGGAAGTCTGTCTCGCTGTCCTGAGTGCACTTCTAATTTGTTTTTTTTTTTTTTGGTTTTAGAGTACTACAGTTTAAAAGATCCTACCGTTTCCCAGACGAAAGAAAGAAAAAAAAAACGCTGCTCAACCACCACAAGGGAAACGAGAGAGAGACAGTGCGTCTGTTTCGGTTCCCATGCGAGGAATGGTGGCAAAAGGGTTGGGGGTGGGGGTGGGTGGGGGATGTATGCAAGGGGGGGAGGAGGAGGGAGGGGAGTCACAGTGGAAGAGAGGGCTTTCTGCAGCTTACTTTCAGTTTCCGTTTGAGGCAAAAAGTTCATGCGTACTGCTAGCGCGTAGAAGTGACCTACTTCCTGCTAGTGATTTACCTTTTTATTACGTATGTGTTTTTTCTTTGTTTGTTTGTTTGTTTGTTTTAATTCAAACTTGCTTTAAATGTTCATGATCAGCTCATGGCGTGTGCTTTATTCCATTTCTCAATTTCTGATCCTTCCGCTGATATCTGAATAGATGCATTTTGTTTGGTTATGCTGCAAAGGGTGCGCTGGTATCATTTTGGTCACTGTTATCACGGAAACGGGTAATTCTGTTGAATGTGCTGCTTTCAAATGTCGTCAAATGTTTGAAATAATGTGAAGTTAATGAAGACTGCTATATTTCATGACGCATATCTATGCATAGTCATATTTTTCTATTTAGTATAATACTGAGAGAGCGTGGGTTTGCATTTGCGCATTCTTGGCATAAATATAGACTGCATTCCTTCGTATAAGGAACTAATTTCACTCCTCACAAAAAGGGGGAAAACATGTATATCAATCTCTCTCTCTCTCTCTCTCTCTCTCTCTCTCTCTATATATATATATATATATATATATATAGTTAAAACAAGTTAAAAGAGGAATCTTAAAACTATCTGGGATAGTTTTAAGATTCCTCTTTTAACTTGTTTTAACTAATGTTGCTCCCCAAGGGGTTGAGCACTTAAAAATTGTTTTAGGCACTTTAAATATACTGATATATATATATATATATATATAAGTTATTTTCAAAATTTTGCATGAAAGTTGGTTTCATTTTTTTTGTTTTCAGTTAGACGAAACCAGTTATCGGAACGGGCTGGAGAGGTTCTATCAGTATTTGAAAAATCAAATCTGCCATATTCGGTTGTGTTAACTTTGGTTACCGTAGAGAAATTGCCAATCTGAGAGTTCACCATGGGCACACGCACACTCAAACGGACACTGTCATACATGGACAAAAACAGAAACAATACACAGCAAAACCCCCAGGTGATTTCGTATAGACTAACTTCGTTACAAATGTGTATCAGTAAGTGCCGAGAAAATCGACGCCATCCTTTCCTGCTGGCCTCAGCAGCTTGCAGCTAAGATAAAAATGGCATGCTGCCCAGGACGTTGTGGACATTGTTTCGTGCTTGTTGTCACGTGTGATACACTCCTACCGGCGTGATCTGAAAATCCCACATGAAGTCCACAATATTGAGTTACAGTGTTCTGTTCGTTTCCTCCCTTTTGGATTGGATTTTGGATTGGATCTTGTCCAGTGTATTTGATTTTTGCGAACCGATACAGTTTCTAATGCACGCTAACGCGGCCTAGCTAGACATCAATAACATTTGTTTCGAATGAAGTTATTGATAACTGTAGGATGTCTCTCTCTCTCTCTCTTCTCTCTCTCTCTCTCTCTCTCTCTCTCTCTCTCTCTCTCCCTCTCTCTCTCTCTGGAAATGTTTTAACCCGACAAACAGCACAGGGAAAATCCAGTCTCTTCCAGTCTTCTTAATTTCTTCTCACCCTCCACGTCAAGCTAAATTAATGATAGAAGTGCAGAGAAGTATAAGAAAGAAATATTTTTAAATCGTACAAAAGATTCACTCATTAAAGTTAGATTGATTATCAGGGATACAAAGAGATCAGAAATAAGCGAAATAAGAAAAATACTAAGGGCCAAGACAGAGTAAGAAAAGACGTTGGTTGAAGGAATCAAAGAACATTCCAAATCTTTTAAATTCCAAATATTTTTGGAAGTATGTTTAATCCAAACCAAAAGCAGAAAGAAGTAACCTCACATCTGTCGAAAGGCACCTGAAAAAGACCTAGATTCAGCTGGATCTGTAAAGTGGGGAAAAAAGAACCACATAAGACATAGTTTTCACAATTGATAGCGTATATCCGACAATAATGTGGGTAAGATATCCTGCCTGAAAAGGCAACGCCGAGAGACGTCCACTCGTCCAGGAGGCGCTGGTTTGATTCTTGGCAGCGCCAGGGTTAAAAAAAAAAGGAAAGATTTTGACAGCAGAATGGCACGTCGGGGTCATGACCTGGACGCGGCCCGGCCCCCTTAGATTGTAAGGATTTTAGGACCGGAAATGCTTGCCTGAGGAAAGTCTCTTCTCTCTCAAGACCTTCTGCTGTGAAGCTTTCACCACAGTTTCTTCCTGCTTCAATCCAGAATGAAAGCTGATTCTGTCACAAGGTTTTTGAAAATGACCGATACGTATTTTACACTATCTGATGCTGGCGGGGCAAAAATACCGAAGTTGTTTGACGACGCCTTTACACACAAGACTCGCGAATACCTGCCGAACATGAGGATGGGAGAAAGTGGAATGGTATTCCAGTCCTGGAAATAACTCTGGACTGAAAGTAGCCGGTAACATTTTGACAGATTTCAATCTTAACAAAACATACGGATCTGATCAGGTGAGATGTTTTTATTATTTTAATCAAAAGAGCAAAATGTTTATTCCCATCTCCGGTATAATTGATAAATCATTGCAAAATGAACAGCTTCCGTGAGACTAGAAATCAGCCGACATCAGAGCTTTGTCGCGGCACGGATTGTCGCAACGGCACGGATTGTCACAAATTCTCGAATGCGCCACAGAGCTTTGTATAATGTTGAAAGAGACGATGATCTAAGATACAATATGTTGATGTGTAAGTTTGACCATCGTGACACACAGAATTCTGGAATCAGTGACCGAGATGCATTAGTGATTAGCAAAATAACTGGAATAAAAAATTGTACACAGATTCCCAGCATGGTGTTCTTCAAACATCGTCATTGTATTTCTCAGTTATTCAAAGCAGTGGAAGATTTTCGGATGAGGATGAGAGTATCTATATCGTTTGCTGCGATTACTGTAAAGCATTTGATAGTAACGGCCCATACAAAATATCACTACCGGATTTATTTTCCTTACGGGATCACGGGTCACATTCGTAAATGTGGGACGGTTTATCAAAGTCTTGAGGAAAGAAAATATGGACTTGTTTAAAAAAATAATGTCGCTGTATGTCAGTCCAACTCTTATGAAGTAAGTGCTGTGACATGAAGCTTTAGTGATTAAAACTACGTATAAAATGTATATTTGTGCTTTCCTTTCGTGTGTGCATACAGATGTTCTAGTTTGTGTGTACCACTGAATTAATTTTTGTTCTAATTCATTTAAATGAGAAATCGTTCTCTCTGTCTGTCTCTGCATCAGTCTCTGTCTCTTTGTCTCTTCTTTGTCTGTCTGTCTCCTCTCTCTCTCTCTCTCTCTCTCTCTCTCTCTCTCTCCCTCCCTCTCTCTCTCTCCTCTCTCTCTCTCTCTCTCTCTCGTCCGCTTTTTCACTCGTCTTGCTGTTCTGTTTCTGTCTTTGTCTTTCCGCCAGTCTCTCTCCCTCTCTCTCTCCCTCTCTCTCTCTCTCTCTCTCTCTCTCTCTCTCTCTCTCGTCTCGTCTCATCTCGTCTCGTTCCCTTTGTCTCCATCTGTCCTTCTCATCTCAGTCTTTCTCTCGGGACAGACGCCCAAGCGGCACGGCTAACAGCTTTTCTCCATTCACTCACACCTAACGATCGTATTTCTCTCTGTGGACAGCGTACTTGCTCGGCATTTCTGATTGTAATTACACACTTGTCTGCCCCTTCCTACAGTCTCTGCAGTCATTACTGATTTGTCTCCCCTGGACTTGGCTTTAGTCTGGAATCGGCAATGGGCGGAACTGCGACAATGCAAACGGTATTTCTTCTCTTTCTTCTTTCTACCTTCTTC
>CM031620.1:40958945-40961445 GCA_018398815.1 Conus ventricosus
TGGAAACCGCCTCAAAATATGTACACGATCAAGATACCCAGAAACAAACGCAGTTCTGCAGAAAACGAATCAAAGTGATTTATCATACCTGCGGTGTCAAACATGAATCTACACACACACACACACACACACACACACACACACACACACACATATCCAATTGTCCATCCATCCATCCATACATGATACATACATACATATAATCATACATACATACACAGATAATGCATACACATATACATACATACACACATACGTACGTACGTATACACGTACGTACGTACAGTTTGTTTCCCACGAAACCATGAAACGTATTCTTTACTGTAAAATTTCACAGATAATCGACGCTAATATACGATAACAAACTAAAACACACGTGCAGTTGTCTCCCCTAATCGAAACACGACCCCACGCAACACGCTTGCTGAAAAAGCGAGGAGATTAATTACTGGAATGGTTAAAGGAGGAATTCCCGATCAGCGAGATATTAGAAAATTGAACATTCCTTTCAATTCTGTCTGCGTTGTGATACATTACAATCAAAAAGCGGCATGGGCAAACCGTCCGATTGAAAAGGATGGAAAGTGTGCAACGTTTTTTTTTTTTTTTTTAAGACTGCTATGAGAGCTACAGGAAGAGTTCGTATTAGTCACTGTCAACCTCGGGGTATGTCAGTGGAGGAAGGACTAGCGCACAGCCCAAACACACTCACAGCTTGCTTACAATCTCATTCATATATCATGCATTCGTCACATCAAACCACTAGTAAAGTCTATAACTTTACTACACATAATCATGGGCAAAAACATCAATGCGTATGAAGTCAAACAGAATAAAACATTCTCTCTTTCCTTGAACTTCACAAAATCATTTATCTAAATCAGCATTAACTAACCCGGGTATAAACAGATTTCTACTTTACCTGGCCAGGTGATCTTAACTATTCACGAATCACTGTCTTTTCTTTTCTTTTTCTTTTTCTTTTCACTGTCACTTTCACAAGCACGACACAACTGTTGGCACTGGTCAGGTTAGACTGCTGGCACCGGTCAGGCTGGACTGCTGGCACTGGTCAGGTTGGACTGCCGATGAAAGTGGCGCTGGCCAAGTATGAGGTCGAACCCCGGTTAAGATAGAACAGTGACTATCAACATCGATCTGTTCTCCTTTCTTTCTTCCTGCATTAACGCATTGCACTCTCTCTCTCTCTTCTAGTCTGCTCTATCAAATGGACATGGTTGCTTTTCTTTTCTTTTTCTTTTCTTTCTTTTCCTCTTCATTAGTTAGCAACTCTCTCTCTCCACATCTCTCCTTAGTCCTTCCTCTGCAGACTATCTCGTGCTAATGTCTCAACTTGGTTCTCTTCTCTCCTCCCTTCATCTCTCTGCTTCTCTCTCCAGCAGACCTACACCCGGAACCTCTTCCTCTCTCTCTCTGTTCGTTCTCCTCTCTCTCGTTCTCCTTCTCCACTCCCGCATCCCTATCTTATCTTGAAACTCATCTGTCCAAGGGCGAGTACCATTGGTCAGTATTTTTACCGCCTCGTACCCGAAGTTATCTCCCTCTAATTCCATTGGATATTCAAATCATGACAGTCACGCCTACACGCCTTACTCTCTGTGGTGGTCAATTGGTCATTTAATTGATTAGCTTGATTTCACCCCCACCACACACTACCTTCCCCTCTCTTCATTCCGGCGACGTCGTAAATTGGCTGGATGAGTCTGATCCAGGCGTCGAGACTCGTCTGACCAGACATCGAGGCGTCGGTCAGCTACTTAGTCTGTCTGGGTGGACCAGACCGTCTCCGTGGAGGATTAGGATTAGCCTCCTCGCTGTGCCCAAGTTGGCTGGATGAGTCTGATCCGGGCGTCGAGACTCGTTTGACCAGACATCGAGGCGTCGGTCAGCTACTTAGTCCGTCTGGCTGGACAGACCGTCTCCGTGAAGCCTCTCCGCTATGCTTAATTGGCTGGCGACGGACCACGACTTTGGTTGTGTTTATTTTTGACCGTGACAGTCACACAACAGTTTGATGAGGGCTGTGTCGTCAGCATTACGTGAAGAGTACAGGGATGCCATCGTCTCTGCTCACTACACAACGGAAGCAGGAGCAAATCGACTGACGTTTAGCCCACTCAGACAGACCTTTGGAAAATGTCTTTTTCAGATGCTGATTCCTTCCGAATGAGCGTGAACATGGTCAAGCTCTGGAAACGATCTGACATTCAACCGCTGTAGACAAGCCCAAGACACCAGAGTCAAGTTCCATGGGTGAAATGCCGTATCATGTGAAAGGAGCCACTTCTCTTGCAAATTCCAAGGTAATCTAACAGGTCGACTGTATCCCGCCAAACAAAAAGATACCTGCTTCTAACTGCAGAGGCTTTGTGTCCCGACGGTTGAGGGAATAAATACGAGACGGCCTGGTGGATAATGCACACGCTAAGCAGGCGAGGGGATCACGGGTTCTCGGTACACAGAGCACACTCTCCACCCC
>CM031620.1:40963945-40966445 GCA_018398815.1 Conus ventricosus
CGTCTGTCTGTCTGTCTGTCTGTCTGTCTGTCTTATCCTCCTCCCTCCTGCCTTGTCCGCCCTCCCTCTCTCTGTCCCTCCCTCCCACCCACCCCCTCTCTCTCTCTCTCTCTCTCTCTCTCTCTCTCTCTCTTATAACTAAGTCTTCACCCTGTTCATTCCAAAATTCGCTGTAAATAGCCACAGTATGGAAATTGTGTACTCGGTTATTCATGTATCAGTCATTTCAGAATTAATGAAACATCCGCGATCAGGGGCGTTATGATGTGGCACATTTTCTCAGCATGTTGTTAGAGACATCTTGGTTGACATGCTGGTCGAAAATCCTGTTTCGCTCTGTGGGTTCAGTGAGCGATATTTCGCTTCTCGTTTTGTATTTTCGTCTGCATTTTGTCTTGTCCACTTTTCTACTCCGTTCTGCTTGTACATTTATTGATTCATTTCTGTTCCTCTTTTTTTTCTTCCCAAACAAATGCCACCACTGAAGCGTCTACTGCCCAGCCCACAGGGAAAACAGAAGAGGTTATTTACGTTTGCGCACATTTATAGACGTTCATATATATATGTTCCTTACTTTTTAACAAATGTTGCTCCCAGTTCGGTTGAGCATTTTTTAAAAATCTCTGCTGGTATTCACTACCATTGTCTATATATATATATATATATATATATATATATTATATATATATATATATATATATATATATTTTGTTAAAAAGTAAGGTTTTAAAACTATCTACAGCGCTGTTTCATGCAATGCAATCATCAGGATCTATATATATATATAGATGGCCAGCGTGTGCCGGCACCGCTGCTAGGCCCACACACACACTGTCACTACCTGATGAATAATTCACGGCTGGTACCGAGTCCAAAATGACTGGAGGGAAGTCGTGTTGTGCCGACCCTGTCCACCGTCAAAAGTCCCTTCCGTGCCCCCCGGGCTGTGCCGCCATGACAGGGCGACGTCATTTCCGGGCATGCGCAAGCGTGACGCGGACCTTTCTCGGACTCGTCTGCACTCGGGAATCGGAATCCGCGGGATTTCTTCGTGACTTTTTTTTCAGCTTCTTTTTTTTTCCTTTTTTTTTTCTTTTTTCTTTTAGTAGACTATCTCAAGGTATGACACTGATGCTGACCGTACGTTTATGTTGTATGCACAACGTTCTGTTGTCGAGACGATTAAAGGCAAGGTCGGGTCAAGTCAAGTCAAGTCAAGTCCAGTCAAGATTTTATTTTTTAGAAGGTACATTGAATAAAGAGTGTTTGCTAAACAAAGCGAAATAGTGTGAAGCTATCTTTAAAAAAAATGATATGCATGCGCAGCACATCCGAATAAAGAAAATAAGGTGCGATATCTGCATCATGAACAAAGAATTTGTTCCAAAATCACTCACAGGCTGGTTTGTTAGTTTCTTTTTTTCTTCTTTTTGGAACGGGTTGTGGTGGTGGTGGTGATGGATGGACAGAGGAGAGTGTTAACGGGCAAGCAAATGTTGCACAACATTCTTTGTTCCAAAACTGTATCCTTTCGCAGCAGAAACGAGCACAGTCTTTAACAGTCTGACATTATGCAAATGCATTCATACTCTTTTCTGTATGAGCGCAAACATATCCTTCGCCAAGTTTAGCGCGCGCGCGCGCGCGCGCGTGTGTGTGTATGTGTGTGTGTGTGTGTGTGTGTGTGTGTGAGAGAGAGAGAGAGAGAGAGAGAGAGAGAGAGAGAGAGATATCAGGGTGAGAGGGTGAAGGGGTACTATGTTGCTTGTTTATTGTTTATGCCCCCCCCCTCCACCATTCATGTTCCTGCTATTCTTACCTAAAAACAGGAGTCTATTTGCAAAACATGCCAATGTGAACTTGTGCCCAATGCAATATTCATCAACTACAAATCAGTTTAGGGGGGTTCGGTCTCAACAACATAAAAACAGGAAAGTTTTTTTTTCAGAGTTCTCATCAGCAAATTTCAGCAAACACACATCCAAATTAGCTTTTTTCCGTTTTAATGAAGAAAGTGTAAAGATCCCATAGCCTACTGGGCGAAGGGGCAGAGAACTGTCAGAGATTCACCGCGGCTAAGTCCACATCATGATGGAAGAGAGAGTCTATCCCCCTCCCTTCCGCCGCCTTCAACCTTCTCTGATCTGAATCAGATACCCATTTGTCTTTGTCTGGGCAGAGAGGTTCTCTAAGCCGTAGACACCCGACCCCAAAAATGTTTCGAACTTAAACCGGGAGCTCCACAGGCAAAGGCTCGACCTGTTTGAGCACGGGCTTTTCTTTTTTTGTGTACCAGCAATCCACTGAACCTTCCATGCAAGTAAGCTACGTGTTGTCGTTTTGGGGCTGGAGGATCATCAAGAATTTCTTCTTTTTTTTTTCTCATTACATACCACAGTTATGTTTCCCATGTGTCGTTCCGAGTGGGTGATCACCGTGGCAAACCTCACGCTGTAGTGGTTTAAAGAAAACGTCCTGTGATCTCATTATACCGTGGGGC
>CM031620.1:40983945-40986445 GCA_018398815.1 Conus ventricosus
CGCGCACATACACACACACACACACTCTCTCTCTCTCTCTCTCTCTCTCTCTCTCTCTCTCTCTCTCTCTCTCTCTCGCACACACATATACACACACATGCACACACATACACATACACAGATGCACACACACACACACACACACACACACACACACACACACACACACACGCACGCACGCACACACACACACACACACACACACACACACACACACACACACACACACACACGCACGCACGCACCGAACATTCAACCTCTCGTGCACGTGCACAGATGGGAGAAATGACATAAAGTTCTTCGATACGGACAGTTCCAAACTTCTATTCGCGTGATTAATCTGGCTGCATTTGTCTGTCGATGTACTTGTCAGACTGAACCCTGACAGTATTGGGAAGAAGAGATGGGGTCAACAGGTACGCTGTGTCAAGCAGGTATTGATCTACAATGCTATTTTGGCGTATGTGTGTGTGTGTGTGTGTGTGTGTGTGTGTGTGTGTGTGTGTGTGTGTGTGTGTCTGTGTGTGTGTGTGACAGAGAGCGAGCGAGCGGGGAGAAAGAGAGAGAGGAGAGAGAGAGAGAGAGAGAGAGAGAGAGAGAGAGAGAGAGAGAGATGGAGAGGCAATAATTTTTTTGTATAGCACAGTAATCGATTGCATTGTATTGTGAAGAATTATTGCAACAAAAACTCAAAAGTTGACAGAAGGGGTCTCTGTGTTATGACAAAACTAGTGAGTGAAGACAAAGGGGTAGGAGTGCGAAGAGACAGCCCTCCACCCGCTTTTGGTCCTGATACTGCTGCGTGTGTTTAAGTTCCAGGCGCACGATTCATACACAAATGAAAACATCACTCGGAGGGCATTACTGTTTATGCTTCATGGGGAACAAAATATACCGGTGATGCTGATCATTAGAAAAGATTTCCCGTTCGACCCGTGGTTCTCAGGGACAGTATTGATCTTGTCTGTACAGAAAATGACCTGGATCTCTGTGTGGAAAGAATCGGAACGATAGACTAGGTTGTGTAAACTTGTTTTCATATCTGGCTCCAATTTAAAGTTTGTTTTTCAACCCAGCCTCTGGTAGTTATACATTTAGACACATGTACCCGGCTACACGATTCGCCAATTTCTGTAAACTTGCTGGCGATTGGTAATCATGAAGAGCTCAGTTTACCTGATGGAAATGAGCCCTCCAGGATTCACGTTGATCCATACCTGAGTTCGCTGTTTGTGGACACAGTGAAAATACCCAGCAGGTACCGCTCAGAACGGAACAACCATCAGCAAACTGAGGGTCTATAGAAACACGTGAGAGGAGAGAGAGAGAGAGAGAGAGAGAGAGAGAGAGAGAGAGAGAGAGAAAATTTGCAATGAAGAGAGGAGAGAGAGAGAGGAGAGAGAGAGAGAGAGAGAGAGAGAGAGAGAAATTTGCAATGAAGAGAGAGAGAGAGAGAGAGAGAGAGAGAGAGAGAGAGAGAGAGGAGAGAGAGGGGAGAAAAATTTACAATGAAGAGAGAGAGAGAGAGAGAGAGAGAGAGAGAGAGAGAGAGAGAGAGAGAATATGTTTGATCGGCAGGTCGCTAAAAGCAGAAAAGCAAATTCTTCGATCTTCTGATATTGGGGACAAAACGAAAAAGACTCTAGAGAACCACCTGACGTGGCACGCCTGTTGACGTCACAGACTCCATGACGTCTCGGTGGTTCGACCCCATTCAAACGCAGCTTGATAGAGGGAGTCTTGGGCTCCAGCGGCCCCAGTCGACAATGGACTTAGCTGTAGGTGCCATGGGATGTACAAAGAGAGAACTCACTCCTTTCAGCTTCATCTCGAGGTTCTAGACCAACCCTACAGGTTGATGTATCACTCAGGCCTGGACAAGACCATGATATATGTTATGAGGGACAACAAGAGTGTTCCATCCACTGCCATGTAGTCTCATATCGTTTGGTAACTCCCTAGACATCATCATGACCCCTGTGCTCATTGCTGATCTCTAAAATCCCGAATTATGTTGCCCTCCCTTCCCTGCCATGATGGGCAAGCTCAGTGTTGATATCTCTTTACATCTCTGGCTTTGGTAAGTTATTGGTACAAAACAATGAAAAAAAAAACCCCACTGGTTCTGGAGACACCACACAAAGACAGGATAGGCTGCTTGAAAACATGAGCGAGACTCGCAAGGAACGAAGACAAAATATGAGTTTAAAGAGGCGTGACAAACACTTGAGTTTAGAAAAAACAAAACAAACAAATATGTTGATTTAGTTGTTTATCCGTTTTTTTATGCCTGATCGGGAAGGTCTCCATGACACCCAATATACGAATAACTATGTATTAGAAACGAGAGAGAGAGAGAGAGAGAGAGAGAGAGAGAGAGAGAGAGAGAGAGAGAGAGAGGGAAGCAAACAGCTATTAACGTACAAAGATCGACAGATCTCTCTCCCCCCCTCTCTCTCTCTCTCTCTCTCTCTCTCTCTCTCTCTCTCTCTCTCTCTCT
>CM031620.1:40988945-40996445 GCA_018398815.1 Conus ventricosus
AGAAACTAATAAATTCCAAGGATAAGTACCGAGCACCGTTCCAGCAACTTACAGAGCAGCTTGGTGTTGCAATGACTGCAAGAAATATTGAATTATAAACAAAGCTTGCTCTTATGTCTTAGATTAAAGAAATAGGGGGAGATAAGCATTCATATCTGCAGAGGTAGATGATTCTGCCTAACTAACAGTATGTGCTTGAGTGGGTGAATGGGAAAAAAAAATGCTTCTCACAATGAACCTTTAGCAAGCTTATAGTCTCCAAGGTGGAGACACCCTCCAATAGAGAGGGAAACTCACTAACATATAACTCCTGGTCATATACCGATATTTCGAAACTTGGTGGTTTCTCCTCAGTGACCGCGGAAAGTGGCAATTTGACTCCCCTGCCTTTTCAGTCCCAAGAAGAATGCAACCCCAGAAAAGTCTGGTGTGCAATACCGCAGTATGTCCGCCGAGTTTTCAAAAAACCAACCAAAGGTGCCACCTAAGAAGCAAAAGAAAATCATGAAAGAGCAAAACAAGCTACATTTCCCTGTGAAAAGTAGAAAACACAAAAAGATATCCTCTTAAGACACAAGTGCTGAGGGCCAGTTCTTGGAATAAATCCGCAAGGGACTAAAATACAAGAAACTAATAAATTCCAAGGATAAGTACCGAGCACCGTTCCAGCAACTTACAGAGCAGCTTGGTGTTGCAATGACTGCAAGAAATATTGAATTATAAACAAAGCTTGCTCTTATGTCTTAGATTAAAGAAATAGGGGGAGATAAGCATTCATATCTGCAGAGGTAGATGATTCTGCCTAACTAACAGTATGTGCTTGAGTGGGTGAATGGGAAAAAAAATGCTTCTCACAATGAACCTTTAGCAAGCTTATAGTCTCCAAGGGGGAGACACCCTCCAATAGAGAGGGAAACTCACTAACATATAACTCCTGGTCATATACCGATATTTCGAAACTCATTGTGAGAAGCATTTTTTTTCCCATTCACCCACTCAAGCACATACTGTTAGTTAGGCAGAATCATCTACCTCTGCAGATATGAATGCTTATCTCCCCCTATTTCTTTAATCTAAGACATAAGAGCAAGCTTTGGTTATAATTCAATATATATATATATATATATATATATATATATATATATATATATACATATATTATATAATAAAGAGAGAGAGAGAGAGAGAGAGAGAGAGAGAGAGACTCAACGCACACTCGTCCACATCCATTCTGGCCACAGGTGATTGACCCGAAGGAGAGTCATGGGGTTGGGCAGAAACCCTTAGGGAGGACTGCAGACTTAGTCATGTCAACAACCTTGACTAGAGGTGTGACGAACGGGACTCTTTCTCAAAGAAAAAAAAAAGTGGGGAAATATGAAAGCTGTTAGCGACTTGGACGGAAAAGGCTTTCATGACTGACGGCCATCTTAAGTGGGGGTAGATGGAGTGTTGCTGATGCGGAAGGCGACTGTGTTTGTCTGATTGACAGATTCCTTAAGTGCTGACTGACCTTTAAAACCGTCGTGGCTGTAGCCGTTGCGGTTAGCTCTGAAACCGTCACAGTCTGAGAGGGACCGGCTTTGTCTTGAACACATGACCAGTTAGTGAAACACTGTTGGGAATAGTGCAATCACTCTCCCGCCGCCCAGTAATCGCTGAACAGAGAGACTTCATTCCTGCTGTTACTTCTATTACCAAACCCCCAAATAACAGACAACAAAGGATAAAACCTCCGTTGACTGACAGTCGTGTGAGCAGTGAACTGTTACAGATTCAATGTGTCTAGGCACGGCATAATGGAATACGGAGCCCATCCCTCTCCTCCCATCGCCTTAACCTTGACTGTACTGTAGCATGTGTCTCTTTTGTGTTGTGTGGAGAGTGTTTTCAAATCTAAAAATCTGATGCCATCAGTGATTGGAACTCAAGACCGTTGTCTCCACAGGCGTACCCTCTAAGCATTCACCTACGTGCCCTTTTAAAAAAAAGATGCTTAAGTAGAATACACATTCTCCACTTACATGTCCAACTTCCAATGAAGGCAATCGCAAAACCAACAGACTCAATGCCCACCCCTGCACGTTCGCCACACTTACTTTATATCATTGTGATTTCTCCTACTCCCGTATAATTATACAGCCTACACCACCCTTCATCCACCACCCCGCTGTCCATTGCCATCCTCAAGTATGTGAAGGACTCGCACTCTTCAACCTCTCTCCCTCTCTCTGACGTTTATCCCCAGTTTATCGCCTTATATTGCCTTAAATATATCCCATTCACTCTGTCCGCTAGTCTTGATTCCCATTGTCAGAGCATTGCCATAGAATCTACAAATGTCCACCCCCCCCCCTCCCTAATCTCTATTCACACCAAAAAAATTATCGTAGGAACTACTCCTCAAACCCTAATCCTCTCTTATCCCATCCATGTACAATCACGATTATCAACCAATGGACCACATATCCGCAACACCATCATGGGATAAACGCCCAGTATTATCAACTAATGGACCACATATCCGCAACACCATCATGGGATAAACGCCCAGTATTATCAACTAATGGACCACATATCCGCAACACCATCATGGGATAAACGCCCAGTTTACCATAACACATGGTAACCACGCATTCAGCAGTTTCAGATTAGCCGCAAATGAGACTCTAAAGATCAGCTTCTCTGATATCGTGTTGTCGCAATATATTTCGTCCAGGCTGCATTGCGGACACACTTCTGTCTGGACTGTTTTGAGTGCACATTTGCTGCAGGCCATGCACGATTTAGGATTTGTTGTTGTTGTGATGCTGTTCAGATAGAATCGGGTCTGCAGCTTGTAGCTCAGTAACCACTCACCCCCGACTGTCATCCCAAGGCTATTGAAATAAGACGAGAACCGTGAAACCAGGACAATTCAGGGATACCAGCCGATCTTAACAGATAGGATTCTGTCTTGGATGGAGGAAAATGGTGGGCAATAAGTGTCCAGCATCACCCGCTGTTCTTACTTTTTTCTGTCTGATCGTCTGTGCCCCTCAGTGCCATTCTTTCCACACCACTCATGATGCGCACAGCCCAAACCAGGTATTGTTGTGTCACAGCACAACAGTCCACAAGGAGCAGTCAGTATCGTGTCCACACGAGGCAACCCGCCAGTGGAGACACCGCTCTGCCGTACAATCAATTTGATGGTGTTCAGATTGTAGGTAGAGTCCCACATCCAACGGATGTGGGACTCTACCTACTAAGCCCCCAACTGACAACAGATTTTTCTGAGCCACTGAGCCAGCGTGAGTGAGCACCTCCCGCCAGTCTGTTTTTTCTTTCTGTTTACGCAGGCTGATGATACTCCTGCGGACACTCCTTGTGTAAGACAGGCCATTATTAATCCCTTCTACCCAGCAAAGGGAGTGGAGTTACGTGTGCATGACCTCCCTCCAGTGATCGCCGCATCATTTATCCAACTAGTCCCCGTTGACTTCGTACTGCCAGTGACTGACAGAAATTTCCATAGGTAGGCTGTTTTAGATTGAATAGAGGAAAACAGATTTTAAGCCTCGAACGATTTGGCATTACGTTTGCCGTACAAGGCCGTTCTTACTAAGAATGCGGCACAAAAATGACGACTGCACGTTTGCGGCACAAACGCTAACGCCATTTTTGAACGAGTATATACACTGTTATTTGTCAGTACGTAACGCCTCTCCATTCCAGAAGTGACGGAACTGACGTAATACTCGTCTGGAGCCTGAGAAGTAACCATTCTAGCTTTCAGATATTTTGCAGTTTCCTTGGTCAGTTTCAGTTGCACTTTTTAACAGCTGTAAAACGGAGTAGAACTTCCATATATATACATATCTATCTATCTACACACACACACACACACACATGTATATATATAATATATATATATATATATATATATATATATATATATATATATATATATATATATATATATATATACACACACACAACTTAGATCAAATCGGTACATTTGCCCATAGTTGAGGCCAACTCAGTACACGGTTACCCCCAATTAGATACATACAGTCCACTCCCGTCCATCTCTGTCTCTGTCTCTGTCTGTCTGTCTGTCTGTCTGTCTCTCTCTCTCTCTCTCTCTCTCTCTCTCTCTCTCTCTCTCTCTCTGTGTCTTAATGTTGTTTGTCCCGCCTGATTTGTTTTTATTCATCTGAAGGTCCAGCAACTTAACTGTCGCTCATTAGCCGAACCTCACTCATTTAGCACACAAACGAGCAATGTGTCCCTAACATAAAAAGGGCTTCAAACACAACGAACCCTGCAGACAATAAAAGCGCCACAAACGTGCAATCCTGAAATAATTCCCCCCCCCCCCCCCCCCTCCCTCACGCTTGCATTCCCGCCACGCCCAGTTGTTTCAGAATCTATAAACCCTGATCCATTCTGCAAGTGACCTCCCAGTTTCCCGTTCACGTTATTCTGTTGAATAACATTTCCCTCTTGCCGTCAATACGACATCTTTTACAATCATTGTGGCGAAAACAGGATGCGAGGCGGAGATAGCACCGAACGGGAAATGACCGATTCCAATTAAGAGACAGAAGTACAGCAATGGGTGGAACCAGCGAGAATGAACGCAACAAATTGGAACGATTTTGTACACCAATTAGAAGACAACAGTGTATATAGTGCATGGCGAAAGTAACTGCGAACCATGATTGGAAAATGCTTTCTTCTTACTCCATGGTAGACATGATTGAATCTTGTTTGTATCGTCGATTAGGAAAGAAGCTTGACCAGAGAGACTAGGTTGTTGAAACATTGTTTTTCATCATTGTACTCCCAGTTCTTATAGAACAGGGAGTACTTCAGAATGGGAACGAAGAAATGCTCTGTGTGTGTGTGTGTGTGTGTGTGTGTGTGTGTGTGTGTGTGCGCGCGCGCGCGCGCGCGCGTCCGTGGTCAAAATGTGTTCCACTCGCTCAAGACAAAACTACTGGGCCGATCATTTTGAAATATTTGTAGGTATGTTCATTATGGGTCACGGATGATGCCCGATGTTTTAGTTTACCGTTTTAGCCGTTGCTAACGGCTGCAACGACCTGTAACGGTTTTTTCTTCTTTATGGAATATCTCAGAAAGTACTGGGCCGATCTTTCTGAAAATTTGTAGGTATCATTATGGGTCACGGATGATGCGCGATGTTTCAGTTTACCGTTAAAGCCGTTACTTAGCGGCAATAACGGCTTGTAACGGTTTTTCTTCTTCATGGAATATTCAGAAAGTACTTGGCCGATCTTTATGAAATTAGCAGGTATGTTCATTATGGTCACGGATGATGCCCAATGTTTCAGTTTACCGTTTAAGCCGTTACTAACGGCTGCAATGGCCCATAATGGGTTTTCTTTTTTATGGAATATCTCAGAAGCACTTTGTCGACCTTTCTGAAAATTTGTGGGTATATTAATTATGTGTCACGGATGATACCCAATGTTTTAGTTTACCGTTACAGCCGTTACTAACGGCTATAACTGCCCATAACGGTCTTTCTTTTTTTTAATGAAATATCTCAGAAAGTACATGGCCGATCTTTCTGAAGATTTGTAGGTATGTTCATTATGGGTCAAGAATGATGCCCGATGTTAAGTTTACCGTTATAAGCCGTTACTAACGGCCCATAATGGTTTTCTTCTTTATGGAATATCTCAGAAAGTACTTTGCCGATCTTTCAGAAAATTTGTATGTTCATTATAGGTCACAGATGATGGCCGATGTTTACCAGAATAGCCATTACTAACGGTTACACCAGCCCAAGACGGTTTTTCCTCTTTATAGAATATCTCACGCGTATTCAGGATAAACTGGGAGTACGTTTATATGCTTTGCATCTTGTTCGGATTTTTCATTGATTAAAACATGAAACGGAGAGCGGTGTTTCTGAAATATAAAGAAACATGCAAAATAAGGAAATGTTGAATGCTATCGGGACAGTACTGTTTTATGCGGTTTTGATATATGTTATTAGTAACGTCTAAAAAGGGCATATTTGTCGAAACATTCTCTTATCTGTGTTGTATTGTGTATTAAGTGATCGTTACTTTGCACACTGTTTTTGTGGATTCGTTTGTATTTTGCCTCGTTATAGGAGTGAATCAGTGTTTGTAAGTGTTGTCAAAACCTCCAATGTCATTCAATGGTGAGAGTTAAGTGAATTTGTTTTAGATATTGTTGCACTTTAGCATCAACAGTGATAAAACTAAGTTGGTTGGCATTTTGGGTTGCTGTTGCATTTAACATCACAGAAGGACAAAGTCACTTGGGTTGGTAACACCTGATTGTTACTTGTTCAGTGACAAACTCAAGAAGCTGTTAGAGGCCATGCTGTCTTTTCGGGGTCGCATCGTATATTGTGCCAGTGCTACCAAAACTGCCTTCGTGTTCAGAACACTACGTCGCAGAGTAAATACTTTTCAAAATTGAGAATAGTTCTTGCGCAGTAGACCTAACCCAGTAGATAGGCCTAACTAGGGAATTAAACAGTTCTTCATCTTGAATTTCCGACTCCAAAGACCAGGCAGGGACCGGAGAGGACCGTGATGCGTTAAGCTTTTACGACCGCCGCTGACAAGGCACGACACAAGAGCAGACAGGCTATATCGTTCTCGTCAAGCACGTGAAAACTGGCACGCGCCAGTGTATAGAGAGTGGGGAATGTCAAGTGAATGCGGACTATCAGTGCAGGCTTCCGTGTGTGTGTGTGTGTGTGTGTGTGTGTGTGTGTACAGTGACGGGAGGGAGCGACAGTGTTGACGTGATCTGGGATTGCCTGACGTCAGAACAGAGGGTCACAGAAGAGGGAGATTTTTGCCAGGGTTACTACCACTGGAACTGCGGCGCTCTTCAAGACTGCCAGAGTGACTGCTGGGGCTTTTAGGGACCGACGGTGGAATTGAGAGGAATCTAAGCCCCCCCCCCCCCCCAAAAGTTTGTGGTTCTTTATATATATATATATATGTGTGTGTGTGTGTGTGTGTGTGTGTGTGTGTGTGTGTGTGATTTGATGGATCTTTAGCATGTGAAATTCTGATTGATTTTTATAGCAGTTATGAGAGATGACCACGTCTCTCTCTCTCTCTCTCTCTCTCTCTCTCTCTCTCTCTCTCTCTCTCTCTCTGTCACACACACACACACATATGCACGCACGCACGCATGCACGCACGCACACACACACTATCATCACTACAGCTATCATTTATTTGCTCATATGAATACCCACCCTTTCGCCGGCTAGTGGACAAAAAAGATTTTTAAAAAACAAAAAAACTGTACCGACCAGTTTTACAATAAGAGCTTCAGCCTTGATTTCCCACCCACAAGCCTTTAACTCGGCAGGTGTCAAACACACACTGTTCTGACGTACCGTCAGATGCTTGCTACGAAGAACACATGCGGTAAACAATGGACAACTATACGTTTGCAGAAATTATATAATGGGCAATGATTCATTCAAGA
>CM031620.1:41001445-41003945 GCA_018398815.1 Conus ventricosus
CCGTCATCCGCTAAATGCACGTGCCGTGGATCCCCTATCTCGAGTTCTGTGTTACATGCCCCTTGGGGAAGCAGTGATGGGGGGGGGGGGGGGGGGGGGGGGGGGGGGGGGGGGGGGGGGGGGAAGACGGGCTTGAAGTGATCTGAACCATTCATTGCTACAAAGCAATTGATGAATGTGCCGCGGTGGAGATGTGAGACTGGGAGTGGTAGTTCTCCTTTATCTTGTGTGAAGTGGTACACACACACACACACGTGTGTGTGTGTGTGTGTGTGTGTGTGTGTGTGTGTGTGTGTACTTGGGTGAGTGGGCAGGTGGAAATTGATGTTTATATGAGAGAGAGAGAGAGAGAGAGAGAGAGAGAGAGCATTTTCTAACTGTGCCATCCATTGCTATAATTGGGTGTTGTTGTCAAATGCAGATGTATGTGTGTGCGTGCACGCGTGTGTGTGCCTACAAGCGCGTGCGCGCGTGTGTGTATGTGTGTGTAATATAGTGGCTCAGAACACACAAAAGATCACAGCTATGAGGGCACATCAGTTTGAAGAATATGGGTCAATGTTTCACACACACACACACACACACACACACACACACAGACAGTTCATTTAAAAATGCTTGCTAAACTCAAGTGTGGCAGAGTAAACGATCTTTTAAAAGCACGTGGCGATGCTGTTTTCATGAACATGTGCTTAAAGCATGTGATCATAGCTGTCTTTCAGACTGATTTCAATGAAGCAACTCCCAGTTCAACAAAATGCCCTCTCACAGATTATCTGTTTAAGAACACGATGGAAATGAAAAGGAAAAAAAAAAAAGCAGTGCTGGGTACTTAAGTTGAGAAAGATGGAAATGAGAATTAAATCTAAAACCTGTTAATGTCTGTAATTTCGGTCACGTGTTGGGATGCTCTAGAGGCGGGAAAAGATCTGTCAGTAACAAAGGCAGACGTACATAGTTCTACCTCCTTAAGTTCACACGAGGTAGGACTTTGTACGACTTTGTGCGACTTTTGTAAATATTTACTGTCTTGTGCAGATGGCGACTAAAAAAAGTCCGAAGCCGTGTGAACGCAACGAATGCGACTGAGTGAGACTTTTCGACTCACTCGATGGCGTCAGCAAAAAAACCCACGCTATTCACGAGAAAAGGGGAGGAGCGTAAGCCAGTTTGGCGCGAAACATTTGCGGTATGAGACTAGACCAGACAATTGTGAACGCAAACTGGACTCGACTCGACCAAGTAGGACTGTCCACCGCGCTGCGTGCGTGCGAGGTTTGTGCCACGTGGCTAGAAAGTCTGATCAAGTCGCATCTGAATATGTCTTTTGGGTGATAACTTTTGAGAGCGTTGCGACTGGGCCAGACTTTTTTCGGAAAAATCCGATCGACTAAGACCTAGTCCTACTGAGTCGAGTTGGAACTCGACTTGGATGAGACTCGGGACTTAGCCATTGTTTTGGTCAAAAAGGCAAAGTCGCACGAAGTCGCATCGAAGTCTTACTCTCGTGTGAACGAAGTTTTAACTGGGGTCTTAGTGTTTGTTCCTTTACTCAGCTACAGAGAAATAATGTTTCTGGGCGCAAAATAAAGAAGATAATTACAGTCGGGCGTTGAAGATACAGTGGCAATGGACAAATACGACAATATGATCAATACTGATGAATGTAGTTTGAGCATCTTAGTCACTTCTAGTTATGAACAAAAGTCCTCTATGGAACACAATCTGTGAAGAAATTAAGCCGGTGAAGTACTATCTGAGTAGGGTTGATAAAGGGTTTTCTGCCTTGTGTTGAACTTGGATATCTGGCCATTCTCAGAGTTGAGTCGAAAGCATTGCCTGTGCCAGGATTTGCACAGTTGGTCGTTCTGCAAGTGGGCTACAGTAGCTCAGAACACACAAAAGATCACAGAGCTACGAGGGCATATCAGTTTGAAGCACATGATCAATATTACAGCGAACAAAGCAGACATCTGTTTTTAACAAACAATAGTTTTTGCAGCTTCTTTTTTGTCCAGAAGACGACCTCTTCTCTGATCACACAACGTTAAACATCAGTGGCCAAGCAAGCTACTCAGATCATGGCCAGAGTGGTACACAACTTTGTAATCACTGATGAAATCCATCTGACCCAAAACGCTGTGCAAATGACACATTGAAACGTCTGTGACAAGTTCGGTGCCCTTGGCGTCATGCTGGTCGACTCTGGAAATTGTGAGCTCTGGAGAATTGTTTTGTATTCGTGTTGTAATATCGTAAAATCCCCTGGGCTGTCATGAAGGATTTGTGTTTCATAGGTCATGGCTTGTCCATTAATTGTGAGTGGTGTGAGTCAGGTCATGTGTAAGAAGCGCCTTAGCCGGTCTGTCACTTCCTGTTGGATGGGGTTGGACGGTGGATAGAGCCAGGTAGGTCCTTTAATGGAGAAAACACCCACGAATTGTGTTTTTGCACATATTTAGCACTAGTTCAAACGAGATGGGTTGGGGGCGCGCGCGCG
>CM031620.1:41018945-41026445 GCA_018398815.1 Conus ventricosus
ACATATCTTCCTAAAAACTGAAGCAATTTTGTGCCAAAACCGTAACAGGTTTCACCGCTCAAAACTATGGCATTCCCAAATTTTCACACTAAATAAACATTGTAAGCAGGTCTAAAATGAAAATCATCCAACAAAACAAACGGCATCCCTGTCTGCAAGCGAAAGACACAAAGGCAAAATGTTACAAAGAACTGGGAACTGTTGTACTGAACAATGGCACTGTTTCAAATTTCTACATGTTGGAACAATAGAGAGGAAAGAGTACAAGTAAACGCAAAGAGAAAGAAGAAGAAGAAAAGAAAAGAAAATCAATCTTCGATTTAAGAACGAAGGGCCTCCATATACAACAGGTCTGAACAAAGCTTGTAGCTATGTTGTTGAAGAATTGCTTTTTCGAACGCAGACGGACGCAATAGCAGCATGAGTGCCTGGGGAAATAGTTGTTCTCAACACTTCTCACGTCATCTATCGCAGCTGCGTAATTAACGATCACAAGCCAAATCATCCATATTTCTGATTGGTTGATTATCACTCCAAAACCAAATTACACGAAAATTAAGAAAAAAACAAATTCGTGGAACAACTGAGAGAGAGAGAGAGAGAGAGAGAGAGAGAGAGAGAGAGAGAGAGAAGAGAGAGAGAGAGATTCCCGTCGATTGTTATTTCCGTTCTGAGTTATGTAAGGTTAAATGAATGGCTGCTTTACCATTCATCACGCTATGTGAAATTCTCTCTCTCTCTCTCTCTCTCTCTCTCTCTCTCTCTCTCTCTCTCTCTCTCTCTCTCTGTTGTTCTAACATTTTTTAGACCTTGAAAGTCAAATACAAAGGGAAGAAAATTCAAGAAAAACCCCCAATGGTTTTAAGACTTCGATTAAATGATAATGACGATATAGATTGAGCGACAAATCCGAAAACAAACGTTGGATATTTTGCACAGATTTGGTTAAACAGAGACCTGTAAAGCAGCCACATAAGCCGTAAACATTACAGTCATAACATGATAGCCTTATGGCAGATTTGCTGTACAAACCAAGCCAATAAAATCTGCAAGATGGTTTATATCAGCGCCTATCTCCAAGATCCACGGAATCCATCTCGTTTTTCATCCCACATCCATCACTGCACATCACATGGCTGTTACGCACTCACTACCGGGCATTGTTCGTCACCTTTTGCTGATTCCAGGGCATAGATGCTATCACGCCTCACAATGGCTTCTTTTGGTGTTTAGGTTGGTTAAAACCTTTGTCGGAACTTTACGGATGAGTAAACCATGTTACCCCAAATTGGTTTACGGTCTTTTCCTCGTGGTGTTGTTGTTGATGATGATGTAAAGGGGAAGGGGAGGGGAGGGGGTTGGTGCCGAAAGGAGCAAGAACAATGTTGAGAGAAAAGGGACGTGGAGGGTGGGTGAGGTGGGTTAGGTACATGGCCTGGCCTTTAATACCGAGATGACGCAGTATGTGTTATGTTTTCGCATCTGTGTGTGTGTGTGTGTGTGTGTGTGTGTGTGTGTGTGTGTGTGTGTGTAGAGAGAGAGAGAGAGAGAGAGAGAGAGAGACAGACAGACAGACAGACAGACAGAGACAGACAGAGACAGACAGACAGACAGAGGCAGACAGAGAGACACAGAGAGAGAGAGAGAGAGAGAAGATTAGCAGCGCCTAGTTCTCAGGTACAAAATTTAAAAGATCTGTATTACTATCATTAATTTATCAAAAAAAAAAAAAAAGCTACACGCAATGAGAGCGTGACATGGCCTTCATGTTTATCAGTTCTCAGTATTTGAGAAATGTTCTCTTCTCTCTCATCTTCCATATCTCTGTCAGAGGCATTACTCAAAACTCTGACACTGTTCCTCCCATCCTCATCTCCCTCAGCGCCCGTCCCTATCGGCCACCACGCCATCCCAGCCCCTCCAATGCACAGTCACATCGTGGTTAATACTCTCGCTACTTTCGTGCCAGCGTTTTCAGTGTTCAGTGATATTGGTATACGCAGAACACCATCTCCTAAATTCCTGGTGACGCCAGTGACTTAGTTGCAGAGCCGGCGTGCGTGAGCGTCCCTTTCTATCTCTCTGGCCACTCGCCCATAGTCCTAATGAATTGACCGACACAGAGCACTTCAACACGAACTAGCAATGAGAGAGATGTGGGGACGGGAAATGAAAACTGCGATCTTGGCACGAAAAGTCACAACTTTTAAGCCGTTCTTCTGGCTTTGAACGATGATCAGTGAGAGTGACGAAGATGATGGTTTAGGGTCCTATGTTGTTCCGGGACGATTATGTCCTTTTCACTTCCTCTTATCATGTTATGATAATGTTTTGATGTATCTTGGCGTCGACCAAGCTGGAGAGATAATCACTTGTGGTATTGATCAGAAAAGTAAGCAGCATTCTCAGTTATGTGGATGGTAGGTAGAACACAATTTGATAAAGAAGTTTCCTTTTTAGTGATGATACTTAATTCAGTGTAAAGGACCCAGACATCAGCAGGACAGGGTCGTGAATACTATGTCATTGCAGTCATTCTTAGTTAGTCTCTACTCTTTCGCTCATTGGATGTTTGTGTATGGAAGACAGCCCATCACGTCTACAGTCTGCCCACCCGACCTTTGCCTCTGCACTCACAAAGGCTGCATGTGATGGCCAGTATACTCTATAATGCTCTACTAGTAGAGCATTTTGATTCCATATTCTTTGTGGTTGCGTGGCACTCTATCCACGTGCCTTTCAAGACCAGTTGGGTCTGTCTGCTCTTTGACCAAAGCCTGTCCAAGTGGACGTTCCCCCCCATGACCCTGACAAATCACTGTCGTCTGGTTGAAAGCATCCAGAACTTCGGGACTCGCCACCACCTTGACACTTTAATTAAGTCCTGTTTTCCTTGATTCCTGCGTTGCGTTCTATCAACTCTGCTTTGTTTGCACAAACTCTTCGTTTGCAACACTAGCTGCGGTACTTGGATACTTACAAGTGAATGGTTTCCAATATTGGCGACTTACTCACGAAGTCAAAATAGAAACAGCACCTGCAGCTGGTATTAGTTCCGAGTGCACGGCAACACATTGAGAGCATTCATATACTTCCCATCTAATGATGATGATGATGGTACCAACAGCAAGAGCAACAAGAACAACAACAACAAGGAGAACAACAACAGTAATGATAATAATCATAGTAATAACACTAATAGTAATGATTATGATAATGATAGGGACATGAACAGTGGGTAAGACAAACATGTGTTCATGGCCTGCCTTTAATACTAAAACGACGGAGCGTGTGTATGTTTGTACATGAATTATCATTATTAAACTAAGAAAACGCGTATAGAATGAGAGAATAACATGGTCTTCTTGTTCACAATCCTCTCAGTATCTATTTTCTCTTCTCTGATTTCCATGCCTCTCAAAGGCATTACTGAAAACTCCTACACCATTCCTGCTATCCTCCTCTCCCTCAGCGCCCATCTCTTCCCATCCACACCCCATGCCAACCCCTCCGACGCACCATCACATCGTGGTTAATCCTGTCATTACTTCGGTGCCGGCATTTTCGGTGTTCAGTAGTATTAGCATACTCAGAACACCACCTCCTAAATCCCTGGTGACGCCAGTGACTTCGTTGCGGAGCCAGCATGCGTGAGCGACCCTCTCCGTCCAGCTGGCCATTCACCCAGAGTCCTAATGAATTGACCAACACAACACCTCGAACGAACTACCACAGACAGAAATGTGGGGGAGGGAAATGAAAACTGAGATCCTGGCTCGAAAGGTCAGATCTTTGAGCTTCTGGCTTTGAAACGATGATCAATGAAAGTAATGAAGATGATGGGTTGGGGTCCCATTTTGTTATGAGACTATATGACACGACGATTTTTGCCCTTCTCGCTTCCTCTTATGATGTTATAATGTGTCTTGGCGTTAACTGGGCTGGCGAGATGATCACTTGTGGTGTAGGTCTGGAAATTAAGCAGTGTTCTCAGCGTCCAGATCGTAGGTAGAACACAAGTGAATCAGGTGCTTCCTTTTGGTAATAATACTAAATTCACTGTAAAAGACCCAGTGGTAAGTACGAAAGGGTCCTGAATACTGTCTTGCTGCAGTCGTCATTTAGGTTCTACTCTTCCGCTCATTGGATGTTTTTGTATCGAAGACAACCCATCACCAGTCACCATCACCAGTCACGTCAATAGTCTGCCGACCCGGCCTCTGCCTCTGCACTCACAAAGGCTGCACGTGATAGCCGGTAAGAGCTTTTTGATTCCAAACCCTCTGCCGCTGCCTGCCACTCTTTCCACGTGCCTGTCAAGAGCGATTCGGTCTGTCTGCTCTTTGACCGGTGCCTGCCGAAATGGACATCCCCCCCCCCCCCACCACCACGCCCCTGGCAAATCACGGTCTTCTAGTTGAAAGCATCCAGAACTCTGGGACCCACCACAACCCCCACTCTTTAATGAAGTTCTGTTTTTCTTGCTTGCTGTGTTGTTTTCTACCAACACTGCTTTTGTTTTTGCAAACTCTTCGTTTGCAACACTAGCTGCAGAACTTGGCTGCTCGCAAAAGAGTAACTGCCAGATGACATAATGACTTCTTCTTTCTCTGCGTACGCAGGCTGATACACCTGCGGACACTCCCTGTATAGACAGGCAAGGATTAACCCCGTGTACCAAACAAAGGCAGTGGAATTTTGTGTGTATGACCGTTTCTTATCCCGCCATCAAGGCAACCATACTCCAACTTCGGGGAATGACATGACAGCATCCATGTATTTCCAACCTAATGAGAACAACAACAACAATGATACTACTGCTACTACTACTACTACTACTACTACTACTACTAAGAGAAATATTCTTGCTTATCGCCCAGCCGACGACAAACGGCCGTATCAGGGCTGAAAATGATAAGAATAACAACAACATCAACAACAATGATAATAAGAAGGAGAAGAATAAGAACGATAATGAAGATGATGATGATGATGATAACAGTCGCAAGGAAAAAAATCATGAAAAGAATACTTATTGCAATGATGATGATCATAATAATAAAAATGAACAGTGTACAAAAATACACTCAACATTACTACATGAAACAACCGAAAAATGCATTAATAATACTATAACGATCTGGCGGAGTTTCGAACTCCCAACTTCAGGATCACCACGATCCTTAGTCTGGCGCATTATTACCAACTGAGCTATCTTTCAAGATCTACTTTCAACTGTCGACATTTTATAAGGCACTGAACAGAGAGAGAACACGTAGTGGTATTTGTCTAGTGACTGGCAGAACAGCACACATGGAGAGGAGAGAGAGAGAGAGAGAGAGAGAGAGAGAGAGAGAGAGAGAGACAGACAGAGAGAGAGAGAGAGAGAGAGAAAGAAAGAGGGGGGGGGGGGGGCTCTGGTGTGCGTGCCGCAGTTATCACGTCTGGACAGAAACGATTTGCCCCGTTTGTTTTCTGGGCGTTTTCTGTCACAGTGGTTTAGGGGAAGCTCGATTGTCCAGACGGTCCCACACGCCTATCAGATCGCTGTGCATCATTGGAGATCGGATATTTAACGTCTGGAGTCCGCCTCCTCTCTCACCCGACCATACGTGTCAGGGACGCTTTGCTTTCATGAGAAGGGAAATCTTACTGGAAGTTGGGTTAGGAAGAAAGACTTGAGGATGAAGATCGCTCGCAGGCTTGGACACGAGTTTCTGCCTTCTGAAATATATGCAAGGGACAAGCAGTTCATCGGCAGAAGATGTGCAGATCGAGCCTGAAAAATAACGTTGACATGGTGTGGAGATAAAGGAATCTTTGATTTGTCGGGTAGGTCATTATGGTCGGAAAGACGGGGAGAACGGTCACCTATGCTCTACATCATTTGAACGACAATCACCTCAGAATTCGAGGACACTACGATAATCATACAAACAAAGACCATTATTGGAGTGAGCTACTAACAGATGGGATTTACAGTCTTTGGAATAACTCATGTAGAAACAAAAAGAGCAGGTACTATTGTGGGATGGCGTGAACATAATTATTACGAAATCAAGACTGCGAGAGAAGTCAACAGGAAGGCTCAGGAAGGAGCATTGAGAGGAAATGAGACGAAGCGTTCGAAAGACACGTGGACAAACGTTAGAAAGATATAGAAAGAAACGGTAGGAAGATGTGGGAAGAAGAGTTAGGAAGATGTGGGCGGAAGCGTTAGGAAGGAATGGGACAAAAACTGAAGAGGATGTGGTAAAAAGTATTAGGGAAATCTTGGGGGAAAGCAAAACGAAAACGCAGGGAAGAAGCATTGGCAAGACTTGGGGAAGGAGTATTTGGAAGACGCATGAAAGGAGTGTTGGGAAGATACTGAAAGAAGTGTTAAGAAGATGTAGAGAACAGCATTAGAAAGAGATATGTGTGAAACGTCACGAACATGTGAGAGAAAACGTGAGGAAGATGTGCGAAGAAGCGTGGGGAAAATATGAGGAAAAGCATTAGGAGGACGTGGAAAAAAAAACCTTAGGAAGATATGCAAAGACGTGCTAGGAAGATGTAGGAAGAAGCCTTGGGAAGATGTGGGAAGAAAACGCTAGGAAGATGCAAGAAGACGTCTTAGGAAGATGTGGGAAGAAGTATTGGGAAGATGTGGAAAGAAAACGTTAGGAAGATGCAAGAAGACGTCTTAGGAAGATGTGGAAGAAGCATTCGGAAGATGTGGGAAGAAACGTAAGGAAAATGTGGGAAGAAACGTAAGGAAGATGTGAGAGGAAGCCTTATGAACAGGGGGGTGGGGGGTGGGGGTAACACTAGGAAGATGTGACAAAGATCATTTGGAAGATGTGGAAGAAACTTTAGGAAGATATGGGAAGAAGCATTAGGAAATATGGGACGAAGGCCTTGGAAAAATGTGAGAAAATGCAGAAGGAAGATGTAAAAAAGCATTAGGAAATATGGGACGAAGGCTTTGGAAAATGTGAGAAAATGCAGAAGGAAGATGTGGAAGAAGCTTTGGGAAGATATGAGGACAAACGTTCGGAAGATGTGAGAAGACACGTTAATAAGATGCGGGAAGAACGGCAGATAAAATGAGGGGAGAAGTATTAGAAAGATGCACGAAGAGGGGTGGGAAAGGTGCGTTCAAAGCCGTGAGGAAGAAGATTATTGATATGAGGGTGTAGGATGAAGGATTACAGAGAGGGAGAGGGGAGAAAGGGTTGGGGGTGGATGTGGGAGTAGTCATTATGAAGATGTCATATTCCAAAATGTGTCATCCTCCGATTCCTGCTCTCATTGAAGCTCTCGTCTACCTCCCCTCCTTACTTCCTTCCTTTCTATACTGACAGCATGTTTGTAATCGTTTTCAACACTGGCACCGTCATCGCGTCTGACGGTTGAAGGATGTTTCTAATGGCCTCTGCCTCTAATGGGACACGTTTCCCTCCCGTTTGACTCTCGAACTAAGTAGTTCTTCTCAAAAGCAGATGGTGCCGTATAGGC
>CM031620.1:41028945-41033945 GCA_018398815.1 Conus ventricosus
CGCACACATGTGTGCATGTTTGCTCCTGTGTGTTTTGTACTTCCTCTGTTCGAGTTTATAGGGACTCTCTCTCTCTCTCTCTCTCTCTCTCTCTCTCTCTCTCTCTCTCTCTCTCTGTGGTGTGTGACCTTTCCTATGGGCACACGACCGCATGCTCTTCTGGTAAGAAGCGTAAGATATGATTTAAAACGGAATACAATATTTTGAAGTGTACTTCTATACACAGAATCTCAGTTTAAAATATCGTCTGACGGACCTTAGGGAATTCTGATTCTGCAGAGATGAATACGCCTACGAGGAAAAGAAAAGAAAAAGAAAAAGAACAACAAAGCAATCGCCCATCCATTATGCAAACCAAGCCCAAATTATGATTTTAAACTACCCAGCCAGCACTAGCCTTCGTCGTCTTTGCTAGGAGCCGGTCCATCAACATACGCGGTGGCAACATCCTACCTATCTGTCCAGATTGCTGGACACAAACACCATCAACACGGACAGCAAGTAGAGCCATGGAGCATCTTCTGGGGCCCATTCCTAATCAATTGACAACAAATATTTGACGTCTTCTCTATGACTGGTGAAATCTTCCTGCAATGGATACACGAAGTGTTTGAAAAATGCTAGTCTGACCCAGAAGAACAAAAAAGAGGGAAATGAAAAGGAGGGCAACAACAAATTGAAACAGGAGTAGCCATCTTTTTTTTTTTTTTTAATCCAAGAGAGTGATTGGCTGATTCAAATTGCAGCGCTTGTTAATTGGCCGTGTTGCTTTCCTGTTACAAGGGAACTGCAGAACGTTCTTGGGTGTGTCAGATATTACTGTCTCCTGTTATCTTGGAATGACAGGGAAATGGCGCTGTTTACAGGCTGGCTAGAGAGAGAGAGAGAGAGAGAGAGAGAGAGAGAGAGAGAGAGAGAGAGAGGGGAGAGCAGTGTGCAAAATTGGAACAGTGTTGTTTTTAATCACGCGCGGCGCGCACACGCGTGTGTGTTAGTGTGTGTGTTAGTGAGTGTGTGTGTGTATGGTTGTGTGTATTTGTGTGTGTGTGCATGTACGCGTGTGTTTGCCTGTGTGTATGTATACCGCGCACATTTGACTGGGCACACTCATGTTGTGCATTCTTAATCCCGGACTTTGGGGTGGCGAAATCTTTTTATATATTAATCTTTTTTATATCCACAGCTGAATTAACAGCAATACTTATGACTTTGAATTACCTTTTAAATTTCCCCCAAACAATATTTCAAGCTCTGTTTTGTGTAGATTCAAAATCAGTCCTTCAGGCGATCAAAGATTTTTTATTTGCAAACAAGGCCTGAAATGATTATTCAGATATGCTGTTTGATCCACGTGCTTATTGAAGGAGGCACCCAATTATCCCTTTGTTGGATTCCTCCACACTGTTCCTTTTATTACAACGATAAAGTAGATAGGGCAGCTAAGCGTGGAGCAAAACATATCTGTGGTTCTGAAGATCTTAACCTACCCTTATCGGTACATGAGCAGTGCAATTTAGTTAAAACATATATTTCGAAAACTTTCAAAGATTGAATGATAGAACATGACAATCAAAATCAGTTTGATATTTTTTATGTTAAAATCATTCAACATAATTTTAGTTTAAATAAAAAAATACTTTCATTGATGTATAGGTGGAAAGTTGATGCTTTTAAAACAAAATATGTCAAAAACATAGTGTTTTTATGTAAAAAGAAAATAACACGTGATCATATTGTTACATGTCAAGACATGAAAAAATATTTCCAGTGTTGAGGCAAAATAGTGCACAGGCCATCTTTGAGTCACCAGCTCTAACATATGAGTTTTTTTGTATGCTTAGAGCGCACTCCATTGGGGAAGTATTTATGGGTTCCTTTTTTGTGTGTGGGGCGGGGATGGGGGATATATGTGGGGAGGGAAGATGGAATAATGTACAAGGCTGAAAAGTGACAAGGACTGAGAAAGGTTACGTTTCTGTGCCTTGATGGTTGTTAATTAGTTTTGTTAAAATTTTAGATTTTTTTCCCTTTTCAAACTTACTTGAAAAATTTAAGTGTTTTGTAATTACCATCATTATTCATATAAGCACTCATATGCACACACATATGCACACACACACACATACTCAAACACACTCGCATATGTATACACACACACGAGCACACGCACATGCACACATACGTGTGCGTGCACAAGCATAAGCACATACGCTCTTTTTTTCCCTTATCTCTCTCTTTCGGCACGATTTTTTTTTAATCGTCTGATATTACGATTAGTGGAAAGACGTTAGATGAATGACACACGCATGAGTGCATGCCTGTTCCTGTGTGTTTTGTACTTCTGGTCCAGCTTGTGGGGACTCTCTCTCTCTGTCTCTCTGTTCTCTCTCTCTCTCTCTCTCTCTCTCTCTCTCTCTCTCTCTCTCTCTCTCTTTGTGCGGGTGCGCGCGCGCGCCTGTGTATGTATGTGTGTGTGTGTGTGTGTGTGTGTGTGAGAGAGAAGAGAGAGAGAGAGAGAGAGAGAGAGAGAGAGAGAGAGAGAGAGAGAGAGAGCTCCTTCCTGTTGTAGGCACTCGACGGCATACTCTTCTTCTAAGGAACATAAGATGTTAAGATATCTTAAGATAAGTGTCTCCTCCGGTGGGTTGCCTCTTGACGACTTGACATTGACTGCTCCCTGTGGATTGCCGGTGCCGGGACTGCGGCGGGGCCGACTGGGCTGTGGCTGTGGACGGGGTGTCGGAATGTGCGGCGTGGTTCTGAGGTGGTGGCGCAGAGGTTGGAACAGCAAAAAAAAAAAAAAAAAAAAAAATGATTTAAAACAGCATACCTTTTTTTCTAAAGTGTACTTTAATACACGGGGTGTCAGTTTAAAGTTTTGCCAGTTGTACTTTGGGTTAGAAATTATAAAGCCTTCGAGAAAAACAAACAAACAAACAAACCTGAAACCCCCCCCCCAGAACAATTACCCATCCATTATGCGAACCAAGCCCTGATTACGATCTTAATTACCCAACACTTGATTCAGCCTTCGTGGTGTTCGCTAGGCGCCGGTTCATCAAGTCTACCCTGCGGCAACATCCTACGTCTTTGTTCTGACAGCATGCAGGACACAAACATCATCAGCACTCACTGCAAGCAGAGCCACGGTGCCTCTCCCTGGTCCCATTTCAGAGGGATTAAAAGCAAATATTTGATTTCTTCCCCATGACTGGTGAAAGCTTCCTGGAACGGATACACGGAAAGTGTGACAAATACAAGTCTGAACCAGAAGAACAAACAGGAGTACAAAAACAAGGAGGGCAACAACACATTAAAGCAGGAGTAGCGTGGGGTTTTGTTGTGTTGTTGTCTTTTTTTTTTTGTTTTTGTTTTTTGATTGCCTGATTCAAATTGCAGTGCCTTTTGATTGACCCTGTTTGTCTCTGGTGATGTGGGAAGTGCATGCAGGGCGTTGTTGGGTGTGTCGGATATTACTGACTCCTCTTACCTTGCAGTGACAGGAAAATGCGTTCGCGCACATACAAAAGAGAGAGAGAGAGAGAGAGAGAGAGAGAGAGAGAGAGAGAGAGAGAGAGAGAGAGAGAGAGAGAGAGACAGACAGACAGACAGACAGACAGACAGACAGGCAGGCAGGCAGGTAGGCAGGCAGGCAGACAGACAGACAGACACAGATAGACAGACAGACAGACAGACATACAGAGTTCCTACAAACTGGGACAGAGGAAGTACAAAACACACAGGAGCAGGCATGCACTCATGCGTGTGCCTAGGCAAGTGTGCGCAGTACACATACACACAAGTACACGCACACACACACACACACACACACAAACACAAACACAAACACATGCATACAATACACATACACACACGCGCACGCACGCCTCGCTTGAACAAAGAGAAAGACTTCTAATTTCGCACACTGCTCTCTCTCTCTCTCTCTCTGTTTCTTTCTTTCTGTCTGTCTGTCGCTCTCTCTGTAAACAGGAACGAGAGAGAGAGAGAGAGAGAGAGAGAGAGAGAGAGAGAGAGTGTGAAATAGGAACAGGTCTATTTTCTATATAAGTGTACGCACGTGTGTGTGTGCGCGTGTGCGCGCGCGCATGACCGCACGCACACATGCGTACATACCTGCTTCTGTGTGTAATTATGCCTCTGTGTGTGTGCGTGTGAGTGTGAAGAGAGAGAGAGAGAGAGGGTGGGAGGGAGAGAGAGAAAGAGAGAGAGGGGGTGAGCGAGAGATAGAGAGTGTGTGTGTGTGTGTGTGAAGAGAGAAAGAGAGGGAGGGAGGAAGAGAGAAGAGAGAGAGAGAGAGAGAGAGAGAGAGAGAGAGAGAGAGAGAGGCAGAAAGAGTGAAGGCGATAAAAAAGCACAGTATACTGACTATTGAATGCTAACGTTGACTTCCGAAATGGAAACCATGACATTGATTCTGTGGCAGGAGTTGTAACTCTGCAATAACCGTTTTCGTAACACTGTGCACAAAGAGTTTTAACGTTTTACACAGTTCAGTTGTCTTGTCGCAAAACCGCTACGTAAAACGGAACTGCCTTTGGAAGCTGAATGAATATGCAGGAGTGAATATCCAATGCCATTGTTGAGCAGGCATTTCTTTGTTGGTGTTGTTTTTTCTCATTATGTTTTTTTCTTTTCTTGAGTGTTGATGTGTTGTAGTTTTGTATTTCCTCTGTTCCAGTTTGTAGGGATTCTCTCTCTGTCTGTCTGTCTGTCTCTCTCTCTCTCTCTCTCTCTCTCTCTCTTCTCTCTCTCTCTCTCTCTCTCTCTCTCTCTCTCTTTTGCATTTGTGCGTGTATGTATGTGAGTGTGTGTGTGTGTGTGTGTGTGTGTGTGTGTGTGTGTGTGTGTGTGAACTTTCCTGTCGTCCCACACCACCTGTGATATCCACACGCTGCATGTTACTATCCACACTGCTTGTAATATCCACACACACCTCCCAAGACCATGCACTGACGGCAGCCTCACTCTCCCTCGACCCT
>CM031620.1:41043945-41048945 GCA_018398815.1 Conus ventricosus
CTCCGTGCACTTCCGTCTCTGTCACTTTCTCTCGCCGAGCGGATACACAGATAAGATTGAATGGCTCTCCCCTGCTGAAAGAGACTTGAAGATCTTTGAATAACATAAATGGTAGAGAGCTTTCCCCGTACCCCCCCCCCCCCCCCCTCTCTCTCTCTCTCTCTCTGTGCCTGTCTCTGTGTCTCTCTGTCTCTGTGTCTCTGTCTCTGTCTGTCGTGAAAAGTTCGCATTTAGTTTTGCATATTTCCCCTTCAAATGGGGCTTTGGCCTTTTCTTGAATAAAATATCGTTATCGTTATCTTCTCTCTCTCTCTCTCTCTCTCTCTCTCTCCTCCCCTCTCTCTCTCTTCCTCTCTCTCTTCTCTCAGCCGTTAACTGAAAACGTAAAATAGAAAGTTGGTCTCAGTAGTAGCTGAAGGCTTGCCTCAGTGTCTCTAGATTGGGGCTAAATAGACTCAGGTGATAAGCTACACCTTTTTTGTGTTTGTTACTAAACATCCACATGAATCGAGTGCTACGTCTCAAAAGAGAATCAAAGCTCATTTACGTTTGTCATCTATGACACTTCTTCTCAATATACAACAATACATTAAAACAGAAATGCCGATTCTTCTATGCCCCGATTGGAATCACTTATCTTTTCATTCAAAATTTAAAAAATAAAAAAATAAAATTGCATGTCGATTTCTGTCGTAACAGATGAAAAAGTGAAATTAAATGGTAAAAACAAAATAAAACTAGACGCAGTTAGAGAGAGAGAGGGGGGGGGGATGGAGAGAAGAGAGAGAGAGAGAGAGAGAGAGAGAAGAGAGAGAGAGAGAGAGAGAGAGAGAGGGTGTTTATATGCAAGACGTTTTAAAAACAGTTTCCCACACTATTTTACATGCAGCCATCTGTACACCTGTAATCTTTCATATTTCATGTATGTATACACCTCTAGAGATTTGCAATGCTGCTTTTCAGCTCTTTTGGATGTCAATACCAGGGGGTCCTTAGTCAAACGGTAAGAGCGTGAGTCCATTGAGCTGACGATCGTGATTCACCCAAGCAGTAAATTGATACATGATTCAGGCCAGGGAAAGCTGACGGCGGCAGAAGGAGAGGGATGGGCCTCGCCTACCATCATGTCGTGCTCGAGACACATGAACCCCTAACAGGTCACTGCCACTACGGCCCTTAGGCTACAAAACTTTAACAGAAAATACTACATGTTGTCCTTTCATTTAGACAGAGGGACATAATTCGAATTGTATGAACACTTTTAGATTGAGTGTTGAAAGGGTTAAGTTGAAAGAAGAGAAAATATTAAAAGAAAAAAATCAGTCACTCAACTAACAAACCAATAGAAAAAACAACAATCACAGTACAAAAGCAACGCGTTTCGACACCAAGTATTCTCCAAGCAAGACAACAGCAATGAGTAGAATCAAATGTTCGTGAAACAATCCAAAAACGGCTTTAAATTTGCAGAGTTGTTTTTTTTTTCACCTACAGAAGAAGACATGGAACTTCGTTGCTTCCTTTAATCGTTTAACTGTTTTATTTTCCTACTGACTACTTGTCTTTCTCCTTTCGACTGTAAGTGAAAAAACAGGAGATGATTTAAGCCGATCAGAGACTGGAAAGTGGCTATCAAAATGAACAGAGTGTGGTGTGCATGTTTTCTCTGAATGGTACTGACTATCCCCCCCCCCCCCCCTCCCATCTCCCCCCCCCCCCCACACACACACACACAGAGGGAGAGAAGAGACGGAAAGAGACAGTGAGAGACAAAGACAGTAGGGTGAGCCGTTAAAAACCAGCATTTTTTTTTTACTTTCGAGGACTCTCTCTCTCCCTATCCCTGTCTCTGTCTGTCTGTCTGTCTCTCTCTCTCTCTCTCTCTCTCTCTCCCCTCTCTCTCTCTCTCTGTCTCTGCGTCTCTGTCTGTCTGTCTGTCTGTCTCTCCCTCTCTCTCTCTCTCTCTCCTCTCTCTCTCTCTCTCACTCTCTCTCTGTCTCTGCGTCTCTGTCTGTCTGTCTCTCTGTCTGTCTGTCTCTCTCTCTCTCCTCTCTCTCTCTCTCTCTCTGTCTCTGCGTCTCTGTCTGTCTGTCTGTCTGTCTCTCTCTCTCTCTCTCTCTCTCTCTCTCTCTCTCCTCTCCTCTCTCTCTCTCTCCACTCCAAACCATACCCCCATCCCTTCGGTACCTCCCCCCACTTCTTTTCCCCCCAATCCACCAGTATTATCATTACAGTTATTGTTGTTATTATCATCATCATCATTTTTTTATCATTACCATTATTTTATTGTTTTCTTTATTATTATTATCTTTATTATTATTATTATTACTATTATTTTATTGTTATTTTATTATTATTATATTTATTATTATTATCATCATTATTATTATTATTATTATTGTTATTATTATCAGTAGTAGTAGTAAAAGAAGTAGCAAGCTTAGTAGTAGTAGTAGTAGTAGTAGTACCACTACTACTACTACTATTACTACTACTAAATTTAGGCCTGTGGCTCAAATACATAATAAACGACTTTGAAATCTCTCTCCTCTCTCTCTCTCCTTCCTCTCTCTCTCCTCTCTCCCTCACCTCCTTCTCTCACTCTCCTCTGTCCCCCTCTCTCTCTCTCTCTCTCGTCCCCCCCTCTCTCTCTCTCTCTCTCTCTCTCTCTCTGTCCCCCCCTCTCTCTCTCTCTCTCTCTCTGTCCCCCCCCCCCTCTCTCTCTCTCTCTCTCTCTCTCTCTCTCTCTGTCCCCCCTCTCCTCTCTCTCTCTCTCTCTCTCTGTCCCCCCTCTCTCCTCTCTCCTCTCTCTCTCTCTCCCTCTCTCTGTCCCCTCCCTCTCTCTCCTCCTCTCTCTCTCTCTCTCTGTCCCCCCCCCTCTCTCTCTCTCTCTCTCTCTCTCTCCTCTCCTGTCCCCCCCCTCTCTCTCTCTCTCTCTCTCTTCTCTCTCCCGTCCCCCCCCCCTCTCTCTCTCCTCTCTCTCTCTGTCCCCCCCCCTCTCTCTCTCTCCCTCTCTCTTCCCTCTCTCTCTTCTCTCTCTCTCTCTCTCTTCCCCCCCTCTCTCTCTCCCTCTTCTTCTCTTCTTGCTAACTCCTCATCCCTCTCAATTCTCTCTTCTCTCTCATCATTTCTTGGGCGAAAACAGTAAAAGAAGTAAGGGAAGTAAAAAAGTAAAAGCAGCAACCCCCACAACAAAATGACTTTTACATAAGAAGTATTGGAGGTCAAATGCATGGAGAGTTGTTCCCCCGTCAGGCGAGGTAACAGAGCAGTAATGGCTGAACACCCACAACGCATGCACTTCCTTTCAAACCGAATGGACAAAACAATAGAAAACGGCCGCCGTGATTTGAATCATCCAGTCAAACTTCTGTGTGTTTTAAATGAAAAAAAAAAACAACTCCACAACTCTTCTTGCCTCATCCCTATTCTCAGCTTTTAATTCGTTTCGTTTCGTTTTGTTTTGTTTTGTCACCTCAACATTTTTTTTTTTTTTCAATTTTCAAGCTTGTGTATTCATTTCAGGGAAACCCTTTCCCTAACTGAAGAAAAAGGAATGAAAATTCACTTTTAACCCATTAGTGATGGACAAATGTGATGCTCAATGGATGGTTTCTAGACAGCGTTGCTGATTCGGTTACATTGCCCAGAAGTTCTGGATAGATACGTTGGGTGTTGTCTCGGGGCAGCTGAGAAACGGCTCTAAGAGGATGACGCGGGAGATCACTTCCTTATGTTGGAATGTAACATTCACACTAGTCGCTTGTTCGCAAAAGGGGTAAGTGTTGCTAGATCTTGATAAAGGTTTTTTTTTGTGGGGGGGGGGGGGGGGGGGGGGGCTTCATTACTGCTAGAAACAATCTCTTTTGCCAGAGAGAGACAGACAGACAGACAGACAGACAGACCGAGACAGGCAGAGAGACAGACAGCGTGAACGTTAAATGCCTAACGCCCAACTTGCGCCAAAATTTGACAAAGATAAGGCCGATCGTACTCGTGGATAGTTACGTGACTGCGATAGAAAACTATCCTCTGTTCTAGCCTACCGATAGTTATTTGCTGTACACGATGACATGTTGCTTAAAACTGCCTTTCGGGTGGTTCCTTATTTGGCAAGTCTCGTGAAAGTTATCTTCTCCTGGCAAGCGGGTCGCTCCCAGTGTCGACTCGGACAGCAGGTCGGCTGGTTCATGATCGTGCATGATCACGGCGTCAGTTGAAGTCATCGCTGGGGGAAATTTGGACGGACGGAATGCACAGTGAACAAATCATGGGTCAAGACGAAGAAGGAGATTTTGTTTATTTATCATATAACATGATAAAAGGATAAAATCATTAAAAACAGGAAAGAGACACGAATGTGGTTCAAACTCCTATCACTATCATTAAAGTGCTGGAATCTGACAATTTACCAAAACGCTAACGAGGTTCAGACCTAGTTGTGCTATCTAACTTACATATACAGAAATTGTTTGGGTTACCAGGGAAAATTTCTCGCGCCATGACACCCAGAAAACAACAACAACAACACAACCCCCAGAAAAAAAATAACGAACGAAATGAAGTAATTCCAACGTCTTGTAAATAGAAGCTCACGACACGCAAAACATGTCGGGAGTACAAGCCAGGACAATACAATGACCAACCCTCCAGTCTCCATTCCATTCTGCTGCAGCTTGCTCGGAAAACCGACTACGGAAAATCCGTCGTCGCCGGCAAGATTTAGGCTTACAGCGAACCCTTTTTTTTTTTTTTTTTTAGACTGGCCAACAAATTGACGTGAGGCCCTCAGTTAAGAAAAAAGAAGACGAAACTATTATTTTAGCTGAGGAAAACCACAGTCGACCACTTTTCTCTGACCATTGACAAGTTGTCGTGCCAAGTCACGTGACAAAGAGGCATCCGCCGATTGGCGTGTGACACTGGCTAGGATAGAGAGAGAACAAAAAGGAACGAGTTCTATTCAGAAAATATGCAGGCAAGAAAGCATCCGCTACCCA
>CM031620.1:41058945-41071445 GCA_018398815.1 Conus ventricosus
AAACATATTTCCTGACTGTTTTTAAGAATATAATTTCGCAAAGTATGCAATATAGCAACGTATTTGCTGACTGTTTTTAAAAACATAATTTCGCAAAGTATGCAATATAGCAACATAAAATGTAAATCGAGAGAAGTACAGTCCAACCCCCAACAGCATCCCTGCTTTCGTATCAATCCCATTCCCCCAAACTTCCCTATTCCTACACCCATCGATTCCTTTCCCCCGTTTCCTAACATTCAATGTATCCTAACCTTCAATGTATCATTGCGGTGTAGCATTTTGTGACTACACCACGCCCGAAATCGGTCTTTGGTGAACGAGAAAGGTCACGTGAGAGTGTATCAGAAAATGAAATTAATTGCATATTTATTCGCCCCAAATACTCAAATCTTGAGACCCCCCCCCCCCCCCCCCCCCCCCCCATTCGTTCCGAAATCACTGCTTCAAAATCTCAAAATATCTCAAACGAGAAAAGATTTAAATTAAAGCATACTGCTGTTCCTAAACCATTTCCCAGCAAGTGATTTGAGACATGGTCCAGAAGCGCGGGGGCGCGCGCGCAAACACACACACACACACACACACACACACGCATACGCACGCACGCACGCACACACACACACACACACACACACACACACACACACACCACACACACACACCAGTAACATCCCTTGCAGAGTGCCACACTTTCCACCTCTCTGTCACACAGGGCGGGAAGGCGGGGGTAAGTTTAGGCGCGTACCTCTGGTCACTCTGCTGGATGTTTCTGAATCATGCTCTAAACTGCTCACCATGGAGTAGTTTTGGAACAAGATGTAGGGGTGTTGGGAGGGGGGGGGGGGGGGGGGGTAGTTTTGGCTCACGTCCAGCATCGCTCTCCTTAGAAAAAGGCTTCTGCGTGCTTAGATCGATGTGATTTTTCGTTTGGGAACTAAGAACTTTAAAAGAGGAAAGTAATTTGGAACTGATGGGGAGATCATTCAGGTTGTAGTCCCCGGGAGGTGGGGGTGGAGTGGAGGGAGGGGGCTGAGACTGAGCACGTGTGCTTCAATACCTGCCGTAAAGTAATTTCGGGCGTAGAATGATTAAGGGAAAATTACACCGGTTTCTTCTCTCTCTCTCTCTCTCTCTCTTCTCTCTCTCTCTCTCTCTCTTCGCTGATCCTCCTTCACTCTTCCATCCTTTGTTCTTCACTGCTGAATAGGAAGGTTGATCTGTGTTTTCTGTAAGATCAAAAACAGTGGAAGCAAACTACATGGAGGTCAGTCTGCAGGAAAAGACTGTTGTATCAAAATGGTTCAACTGTTCAAGTCCTGTTTGTCACGAACGCAAGAAAAGCTTGCATTCATGTCATGAAGCCACATGTTGTTTCTGTTTTTGTGTTGTAAGCTGAGGTAAAATCTGTGTGTGTGTGTGTGTGTGTGTGTGTGTGTGTGTGTGTGTGTGTGTGTGTGTATGTGTGCGTGCGTGCGTGCGTGTGTGCGTGTGTGTGTGTGCGTGCGTGCGTGTGTGTGTGTGTGTGTGTGCGTGTGGAATGGTGATAGAACGTCCTTTTGTGTCACGCATTCCTGTAAAGCCGGTTTAGTTGGTCGACAGTCCTTCCCCTTTGTTGAGTCCTTCCCCTTTGTTGTGTGACAATGTCTTGTAAAACCCGTACAACGAATACAGTCTCTAATTACAGTCTCTGGTAAAGTCCATTTATTTTGTCATTAATTCTCGCAAGTCCCTTTGTTGTTCCGCAAACACTGCTACTTTCTTGCGTCACAAACTATGATAAAAAAAAAACTTTCTTGCCTAACAAAGTTTTGTTAAGCACCTTTATTGTATCAAGAACTCGGGTACAGTTCATTTATTTTGTCATAAAGTCCAGCAAAGCACGTCTCTTGTGTCACAAGTACCTGTCAAGCCCCTTTATCGGTTGTGTCCGGAAAAGCACTCATATTGTGTAATAGAATTTAGTAAAGCTTCTCTATGTATCATGAACTGCGGTCGTAACAAAGCCAGATAATATTGAACAGTTTATAACCTTCCTCTTGGCTTGAATGCAGTCGTTCTAAAAATGATTTTGCTAAGCTTTACTCAGCCCTTCTCCTCGTGAAATGCTGAATTTTAGACATGTAAGAAAACAATGCCATGGAACATGGTCGAAACACATTGATATCGAAAGTTCGACTCCCCCTCCCCCTCCCTAAAAAATTAAACGGAAAAAACAGCAGGAGGGAAACAGTCAATTTTTATATCACGCCTTAGTGGTCTTCCGTAGGCATTCGCCAAGGACTTTTTTTTAAACCGCCAATGTCATGCTTCGAACTTTACACAGGCCAGACACCACTACCCCACTATTACCTCCTCCTTCCCTTCCCTGTCCATTGCACTTAAATCATTAACAAGGTCGTTCGAACAAGCACTGCTTGTACAAACTGGGGAAAGAGAGGCGTTTCCAGAGATCAGAAACATACTAGTGTCTGTTAGTCTGCCCAAAGACAGAGCCTGAAGCTGAGAGGGCAGTCTTTGCCTGTGGCACCAGCAGCCAGACCTTTTCGTGGCTCAGCAGGAAAAGTAACGTTGAACGGAGAAGGGAGGTGGTGGAGGGTGTCTTTGACAGGAAGCAGACACGGAGATCATTCAGCAGTATGCAGCGCCTATTCTGTGTGTGCTTCTAATTACAAGGCTGGAACAGAGGCACTTCCAGCCGTTGACGGAACTCTTTTCAAGAGAACAAAGATGCAGTTCGCAGCAGAGAAAGTTGTAATCTTTCCCGATGCCTTCTTTGTTCTGCAAACTAGGAACCTGACACTCTTGTAGCCTCCTGAGCCGGCGCGCACCAATTTACTGAATGCGGCTATCATTCAATGAGCGACCTCCCACTTCAGTGTCTAAGGAAACAAGGAGCTTTCAGACTGACAAAACGGAAGGAGCAGGCTGACGCAAGTGGAGTCGGATGTCAATGAAGAAGGCAGGCTCAAAGTGAAGGAGAAGCAGGAGAAAAGATGGCTCTGATGCGGTGCAAAATGTCACCTAGATACAGAATGAAAAACTGGGTGACATTCTGAACCGATGTTGCGATACAAAATGTCACCACGATATAAAACGTCAAACTGGGTGACATTCTGAACCGATGTTGCGATACAAAATGTCATCCCGATACAGAATGTCAAACTGGGTGATATACTGAACCGATGTTGCGATACAAAATGTCATCCCGATACAGAATGTCAAACTGGGTGACACGCCGAACCCACGTTGCAATACAAAATGTCATCCCGATACAGAACGTCAAACTGAATGACATGCCGAACCCACGATGCAATACAAAATGTCATCCCGATACAGAACGTCAAACTGAATGATATGCCGAACCCATGTTGCGATACAAAATGTCATCCCGATACGAAACGTCAAACTGAATGACATGCCGAACCCATGTTGCGATACAAAATGTCATCCCGATACAGAATGTCAAACTGGGTGATATACTGAACCGATGTTGCGATACAAAATGTCATCCCAATACAGAATGTCAAACTGGGTGACATACAGAACCGATGTTGCGATACTAAATGTCATCCCGACACATAACGTCAAACTGGGTGAAACTCTCAGTCCATGGTGCAGTACAAAATGTCTCCCAGGAGCCGGGGTGACAATTCGTTCCGGCAGGTCACGCATCTGTGCCCGCTGCGGAACAAACCATTGACATCTTTTAAGTCATGGTTTAGGATAGGGCCGGGCCGCTCACTCTTTTGTGATTCAAGTGTACAAGGGGCAGTAAGGAGATCGTGGTCCGAGATGCATGCCACAGTGAGCTCACTCTAACCTTGCAATGCTTTTGGTCATACCTTTCTTTAAACTTGATTTCGACATGAGTTGTTCGTTTGCTTGTTTTTCTTTTAAATGCCGATTCCATATTTGCCAGTGTTCATCTTTAAGGTTGAGTAATTTTCTTTTGTTCACCTTATCTATCTGGACCATTTAGTACAAGTTACATATCGAATCTCCTCCATATCATTTACAAATGGCAACAATTCGTTCTGCAGTTGACATGAATATGTAACCTGCCGGTTGTGCTATACGTTACCAGAGTGACACTTTGTACCGCTACAGGATCCACCACAATCCGCAACAAAAATGGCTACCATTATTCTCTCCAAGGAAGATGAGGTGATCATTTAGGGGCTTAAAAGCCCACCGAATTCCCACACAGGGGATATCTGGGCCAAGTTCTGCCGTGTGCCCTTCTCGTGTTCGCTGTATTCTGATTTTGGCTGGCCGTGAAACGAGCTATACACACCCCGCTCCTGTCGACGTCACCATCGTTGGTGAAGGAAGACCTGTCAACCCCTACCAGTGGTGTTTCTTTTCACCGCCGGCCGCTGCCAGTTGCTGTTGGTGAGTTTCTTTAGGGTAGAAACTAAAACTGTTAACTTCTTCACTGGTACTGATAAGTATACTCATTGGTGAAGAACTGAAGCACTGCACACCAATAACAACTAAACTATACACGTAAAGCTACATACAGTATGTAGACATAAGACTCTGCAAGTGTGCACTCACCTTACAGTTCATAGGTGCATAACAATATAAATCATACAATGCAGTGTAGTAACACCAGAGCATACTACATTACCGAGATACGACTCTGCCTCTTACAGCCTACAAGTCCGTTCAGTCGATTATCTCCCTTAGTCGGCGCGGGCTGCAGGCTCGCGGCTGCTATGTGAAAACGTTGCCGTGATGTAAACAACGACGCCCGTCGGGCCGCATTTGTTGTCATAACTTTTCCTTGAACTGCTTCAGCAGTTTGTGACGACAGATTCAAATGCCTCTACACATTTTTTGGCCCTCCTTGTGTTTGTGTGCGTGTGCATGTAGGTGCGTGTGTGCACTGCATGTGTGCATGCATACGCATGTATATTTATGTATGTATAGTGTGTGTGTGTGTGTGTGTGTGTGTGTGTGTGTGTGTGTGTGCATGACTGTGGTAAGATGGGTGAAGGTGGGGTGGGGAGAGAGAGAGAGAGAGAGTTTGTGGCTTGTTCTAAATTTAAAAAAAGACCATTTATTTGTCTCCAAATCAAACTTTAATTGTGTTGTGTCAGTTTATAACAACGTCCAACAATGGCATAATGAAAGGGGTGGAGGTGGGGGGTGGGAGGGGGGTAATGCAGTCCGTCTCATCCCACAAAACATAGAAAAAAGTTCTGCCATCAATACAAGATGGATTAAAACAAAACTGGTTGCATTTTCCAAACAGTCTGCAAAAATTTGCAAAAAATGTCTTGTTTAAAATACGAGCAAAGAAGAAGCACACAATTTCAAATACACACATCAACCTCAAAATAGACATTGCGACGAGATAGGCCTAGACATGAAACGGTCATTGATACATGTAGGCTTACACACGAGTATGCTGGGGGTGGAGGGGGGGTAGTAATCGTGAGAGAGAGAGAACTCTTGACAGTTCATTGATGGGACAGTTTCATCATTTTCTTGTTTTCTTTTAAGACACTTTTGGTGGAAAGAGGAACTGCATTTTTTCAATGTGAAATGCAGGCGAACAGACAGAAATTTGTCGACAATAATTTTCCAGTTTTTGCATTGCGCCAGAGGACTTTGAAAGAACAGTTTGGCTCTTTTCTCTTTGAGAATGCTCCGCAAACGGGCTCTGACGTTGTCACCGATGATGATTTTATCCACACTGCTGACATAAGCTATTTCAAGAACCTTCACGGCCTGGAGACACAGGGACACATGCTGCATAATTATACCTCTTATGAATTATACACATGTGCTGTTTGTATTTGTTTCACGGGATTTCAGATTTAGATCGATATATCAACCGATTATATGCCACAACTGGTTTTCTCTCTCTCCTCTCTCTCTCTCACACACACACACACACACACACACACCACACACACACACACACACACACACACAAGCCATGCAACTGCACGCAGAGAGAGAGACAGAGACAGAGAGAGAGACAGAGAGAGAGAGATTCGGTGATGAAACACGTGTGTCGGCACTGTCATTATCAACATAAACATCACTGGCCATGTGAGGGCACGGTATGCGTGGTCTGGTTTTCCCCGCCGCCTAGTTGTTTAGCTAACGGGACTGTAAATAAGCCAGTAGGCTTAATGATTTCTAGAAGAAACAAGGTATGCGCATTGCTCTTTCCTTACATATATATATAAAAACTTTTAAAAATCTGCCCATGTGGCTTCATAGTCATTCTATAAACTTGATCTAGACTAGACTCAAGTTGCACCAGATGCATAGTCCCACACCGTATTGCTTACGTGGTTTACTCTGCCAATAATTAATAAAATGCAATAAAGTTTGTACATACCTTTCTTCATCCTTTGGAAAACGAAAAAATGCCAGCCCTTCACAATCGATTTTGTTGCGAGCGTTTGAACAACCGATAGCGCTGCAGGCTTCGCCTCCTTGCTTCTTGCGCGTCGATATGTTGGAGCCGAGTTTACACGTGCTGACTAAGGGCCGTAACCTAGTCCGCGGTCTTACGGAAAACCCCTAAGTGTCGTATCTCGGTAATGTAGTATGCTCTGGTAACACACACACAACACACACACACACACACAAACACACACACACACACATATATATAATATATATATATATATATATATATATTATATATATATATATATATATATATATATATTCAGCAATGGACAGACAGGCCATGTGACCAAATACCAATGACATAGCCATTTGTTTGACAAATGGTTAATTTCACTTCTTTAAACCATTTTTTGTACAAGAAGGGAAAACACTGAACTAAAGAGTCGACTTATAACAAGAAACTACACACACAAAGCTGCAGACTGGATGTACACATAAGATTTTGTAAGTGTACATTCACCTTACACGGGTGCATAACAATATAAACCATACAATGCAGTGTAATAAACTACACACACGCACATGCATGTATGCACACACACACACACACACACACACCACACACACACACACACACATATATATATATATATATATATATATATATTATATATATATATATATATATATATATATATAAATCAGGTTTAAAAAGCCACTCAGGACGCAAAAGGTGCTCAACCATGTAGGGAGCGACATACCAGTTTAAAATAGGATTTTAAAATGAAGAGGTTAAAACCTACAAGCTTGTTTCAAGCTAAAAGCGCTCTCCTCAGGGTATACAATACAATTTGGGCACGCCACCGGTGTTATATACCGTGGTGTGTGGGCGTGTGAGTTCTGTGCGTGTAGCACGTGGCCTGCCGGTTTTTCTTTTTTGGGGCGCGTTCAGGGGGACGTGCCACGGAATGGTGCATTGACAAAGATTTCCATTTATGCCTGCAATTGTTTATCATTTCTACTTTAGAGTTCAGGGATGCTAGGTGGGGTTTACATAATATCAGCCACTTTTCTGTGGTACATAAGTTGCATTTTTTAGAAATGTTGTTGTATGGTGTTGCTCTTTTTATAATTTTCCATGATATGTTGTAATCTATTTTCCTATTTTTCAGCTTCCAAATATATTTACTTAATTCTGTTTGGTTTTTATATTTTTCATTTTTGAAAGACTGTTTATGGTTTGCATATCTGGTTTTAAAGTGGTTAGCCGTGATTCCTATGTATGTTTCTTTATCACTGTCTGTTGTTACCGTAGCTTGGTACACAATATTGTTGTAGAGACATTTATTATTCAAAGGGCACTGGTCTTTTTTAGTGCAATTACAAGATATCCTTTCATCACCCTCTTTGGTTGTGTTGTTTTTGGTTTTATTGGAAGAATCAATTATATTTTTAAGGTTGGGCATACACGAGTATGATAGCTTGACGGTATTTTTGTTGAATATTTTAGATAGTACATGTTCTTTTGGGAATGATGTTTTAAGGATTCTGAGGAATTCTTTTCCTACGTTAGTTTTTGTTCTTCCATCATATGGAGGTTATACCATATAATTTTTCTTTTCCTGTTTTTCCTGTTGCTGTTCATGTTGTTATCTGGGTTGTATTGTAATTTGTAGTTGTAGCCACTTTTTTTCAGCGCCTCTTGATATTCAGCTGCTGCACTGTTAAATTCTTTCTCATTGCATGACAGTTTAGATAATCTTTTGTTTATACCATTAGGTATGGTTTTTAAGATGGAGGGTGGGTGGTTACTATTGATGTCTACGTAGACGGGTGTGTCATTAGGTTTTTTATATATGGTTTGTATGTATGATCCTTAAGGTCTAATGTTATGTCTAAATAATTTACTGTTTTTTTGTTGGCTTCTACTGTGATTTTTAGGTTATGGCTTTGAAAAATTTTACAAAGTTCTTTTTTCTTGTTTTCAATGATTTTTGGTTTATTGTGGCAAGACCGTCATCTCTGTATAAGCCAACAGGTTGGCTTATACAGAGATGACGGTCTTGCCACGTTAAACAATAAACCAAAAATCATTGAAAACAAGAAAAAAGAACTTTGTAAAATTTTTCAAAGCCATAACCTAAAAATCACAGTAGAAGCCAACAAAAAAACAGTAAATTATTTAGACATAACATTAGACCTTAAGGATCATACATACAAACCATATAAAAAACCTAATGACACACCCGTCTACGTAGACATCAATAGTAACCACCCACCCTCCATCTTAAAAACCATACCTAATGGTATAAACAAAAGATTATCTAAACTGTCATGCAATGAGAAAGAATTTAACAGTGCAGCAGCTGAATATCAAGAGGCGCTGAAAAAAAGTGGCTACAACTACAAATTACAATACAACCCAGATAACAACATGAACAGCAACAGGAAAAACAGGAAAAGAAAAATTATATGGTATAACCCTCCCTATGATGGAAGAACAAAAACTAACGTAGGAAAAGAATTCCTCAGAATCCTTAAAACATCATTCCCAAAAGAACATGTACTATCTAAAATATTCAACAAAAATACCGTCAAGCTATCATACTCGTGTATGCCCAACCTTAAAAATATAATTGATTCTTCCAATAAAACCAAAAACAACACAACCAAAGAGGGTGATGAAAGGATATCTTGTAATTGCACTAAAAAAGACCAGTGCCCTTTGAATAATAAATGTCTCTACAACAATATTGTGTACCAAGCTACGGTAACAACAGACAGTGATAAAGAAACATACATAGGAATCACGGCTAACCACTTTAAAACCAGATATGCAAACCATAAACAGTCTTTCAAAAATGAAAAATATAAAAACCAAACAGAATTAAGTAAATATATTTGGAAGCTGAAAAATAGGAAAATAGATTACAACATATCATGGAAAATTATAAAAAGAGCAACACCATACAACAACATTTCTAAAAAATGCAACTTATGTACCACAGAAAAGTGGCTGATATTATGTAAACCCCACCTAGCATCCCCGAACTCTAAAGTAGAAATGATAAACAATTGCAGGCATAAATGGAAATCTTTGTCAATGCACCATTCCGTGGCACGTCCCCCCTGAACGCGCCCAAAAAAGAAAAACCGGCAGGCCACGTGCTACACGCACAGAACTCACACGCCCACACACCACGGTATATAACACCGGTGGCGTGCCCAAATTGTATTGTATACCCTGAGGAGAGCGCTTTTAGCTTGAAACAAGCTTGTAGGTTTTAACCTCTTCATTTTAAAATCCTATTTTAAACTGGTATATATATATATATATATATATATATATTGATAAGGTCCAATGAAATTATTTGGATTGGGATCGGCGAGGGGAACATGGGGAAGACAGGGTGGGGGCAAAGAAACAAGAGATGGAGAATGTTTATTGGAATGCCTAATAATTGACTCGGCCCCCTTTATTGTTGGAAAAATTGAAACAGCATTGATGGCCTTGTGGAGATCTGGCACCTGAAACAACCAGAAGCAAGCAGCATTGATGGCCTTGTGGAGATCTGGCACCTGAAACAACCAGAAGCAAGCAGCATTGATGGCCTTGTGGAGATCTGGCACCTGAAACAACCAGAAGCAAGCAAAACACATGCAAAAACAAAAAACATGAAAAACTATTTAGAAAAAAAATTGAAGTGAGAGATGGTCGGGGACAAGGTGTGTGTGTGTGTGTGTGTGTGTGTGTGTGCGTGCGTGCGTGCGTGCGTGCGTGCGTGCGTGCGTGCGTGCGTGTGTGTGTGTGTGTGTGAAAACACCAGCATTGATTTATTAACGAATAACTTGTCTCAGGCATTACAGATTCGAATGTAACATCCTGGTTATTCTACAGCTGCAAAATATAGCAACTGAAGAATACCCAGGTAAAGAATCCGAGCGCTTTTGGCATCACATGGCCACGTAGAATCCAGGGCATGAAATGGACTGCTGTTCCAGTACGTCGGAGGCCTTAAGGCGGACACGAATTGCTTCTTCTCCTTTTTCTGTCTGTGAGGTCGTCTTTCAAAGAAGACTTCAGTCCATGTTCGTTTCCGAAATATTTCAGTCTTCTTATCTTAAACGATCTTTGACTGATGAAGATTATGACTTTGTTGTATAGAAGTCTCCTAATGAAAAAAAAGCCTTTAAAGACAAAAAAAGCAAAGCAAAAAGAAAAGAAAAAAAACAACTTGTTGAGCAGATTAAACCACTCTGACAGTTTTTGTTTACTTTGCCCTAAAAGGATAAAAGTGGGAATGGTTTTGTCTGTTGCTTTTTTTCCTTCTGATTGAATGCAGTATAAAAATAGCTTCACTGACGACTTTATTACGTTTACAAAGTCGAATGGTCTCATTATAAGGGCATCTCTATCGATATATAAAGAAATCTAACTTTCCTTTCTATAAACTTTCTTATTTCTAAACGTATTTTGCTATTGGGAAACAAAAACAAAAACAAATAGCCCGTCAATATGGAAACGAATAAAACATCATCATCATAATTATAAGAGTACTAATACTACTTCTACTACTATTACTGCTGCTGTTGCTACTGCAACAACTGCTACTACTATTAATTTTACTATTATTTTTGTTGTTGTAGTAGTAGTAGATAGTAGTAGTAGTAGTAGTAGTAGTGGCAGCAGCAGCAGCATCAGTAGTAGAAGAAGTAGCAGTAGTGTTATGATGATGATCATGATGATGATACTATCATTACATTGTAATAATTATTATCATTATCATCATTATTATTATCATTATCATCATCATCATCATCATTAGTACTATCACCATCATCATTATCACCATCATCATCAGCAGCAGCAGCATGAAAAAGAAGAAGATAATAATAATAGTGATGACCTGAAGTCATTTTTTGCACAGCCCTGCTTTATGTCCATCTCCTTTAAGACTACTCTGCTATATATCAGAGAAATACTGAGCACGCTGTTCTAACGCGATGGAGAAGGACGAAGGCGAAACACGGTTACGACAAATGACAAGAATGACAGGTACTCTTTATTTATTAACATATCAGCTATCTTTATTTGATGATTGCACGATTTCTGCACTGACTGGCTCCATTTGGTCTGTACTGCCGTACTTTAGCATATATACAACCACAAACGTTGAGGGTTGACAGTGCAGAGAAAAGTGACTAGTCGAACTCGAGACATCACTCTAGGTTTATGCAGGATTTGGAAACACTCGAGACATCACTGTAGGTTTATGCAGGATTTGGAAACACTTTACTTTCCAAAGGCTGTTCTGCTCCGACACTTGCAGGTAGGACTGATTCCTTTCTAGAGCAGAGTAGAGTAGAATAGAGAAGAGAAGGGTAGGGTAGGGTAGGGTAGGGTAGGGTAGGGTAGGGTAGAGTAGGGTAGAGTAGGGTAGGGTCGGGTGGGGTAGGGTAGGGTAGGGTAGGGTAAAGTACAGTAGAGTACAGTCGGGTAGGGTAGGGTAGTGTACAGTAGAGTACAGTAGGGTAGGGTAGGGTATGGTAGGGTAGGGTAGGGTAGAGTAGGGTAGAGAAGGGTGGGATGGAGTAGGGTAGTGTAGTGTGGAGGAGGGTAGAGTGCGGTAGAGTAGGGAAGCCTAGGAGAAAGAATAGAGTCCAGTAGAGTTAGACCAGCTGTTGAGCTCTCTCCAGAGCTTGTACTAGTCTAGTCTAGTCTATTTCGGTACGGTACAGTACAGTACAGTACAGTACAGTACAGTACAGTACAGTACAGTACATATAGTATGAAACATTATGTATAGCATAGCACAGCATAGTATAGTATAGTATAGTATAGTATAGTATAGTATAGTATAGTATAGTATAGTATAGCATAGCACAGCACAGCACAGCACAGCAAAGCGTAGTGTAGCATAGTATAGTATAGCATAGCATAGCATAGCATAGCATAGCATAGTAGAGGACAACTGAAGACCTTCTGTCTAACACTGCCAGGAGTTCCCTCCCAACTGATACGATGATATCATATATTTGCATTGGAATAGCAACGGTGCCAACGTGCTGTTGGTACTATTGCTATTTCAGTGCAAATGTATAGTGCTTATCGTAGCATAATA
>CM031620.1:41076445-41077750 GCA_018398815.1 Conus ventricosus
TTTATAGTAGCAAGAGGGCTGCGGTAAAATCCGCCTCGCTATAAATAACCGTTCATAAATGAACGCCTATTTATAGTAGCAAGAGGGCTACGGTACTGCCTGTACTTGCTATGTGTGGACACTAAGGGAGGTAACTCCTGCGCACCCCCACCCCACGCACGCACGTCCCCACCCACACCCCACCCTACCCACCCCCCACCCCACGCATGCACACACTCAAGTCACTTCTAAGTTCTTACTTAAGTCATCCTCAAGTTCTTAATTAAGTTCTTAATTAAGTTTTTAATTAAGTTACTTCAAGTTCTTAATTATGTTCTTGATTAAGTTCTTAATTAAGTTCTTAATTAAGTTACCTCAAGATTGTAATTAAGTCGTCCTTTAAGTACATCTAAGTTCTTATTCAAGTTATCTTATAATTATCAAAAAACAATTTATGTTTTTATCTTAAATAGTAGATGTCTAATATAGTACACACACGCCTCAAAAAACGCGTCATCGTTGAGGATGTCTTGCTTAACGCCCTTGGCGTGAGATTGGTTAGCATAGATCTTAATGAAGTTCTTACATCCTAAGCAACCGCACTGATTACAATTCTGGTCTATGGAAATGTTTTTTATAGACTCCATGTCTTTATTTATTGACTCCATCATTTTAAACAAATAATAATCCGCCATGATCTATTTTTATCAAAAAAATTTTAATTTAAGTTCTTAAAATATTATTGCATTTTAAATGGATCAAAATGATTTTTTGTTATTGGCGGTGCTGGCGTGCTGTTGTCTTCTTCTGTATTTAGTGGTTCAGATTTTTTTGGCTGCTTTTGTTTTTGTTGCCATTCTTTATATATTTTATAACCGTAATAACTGCCCCCAGCAGCAGCAATGGCGCCAAAAATGGCAACAGTTTTAAGTTCAATATTCCATGAAGACTTTGGTGCCCTTAAATTAACTTGCTCTTGTTTTGGAGCTGGCGTTGGCGGTGTTATGTTTTCATTATGAGTTATATTCTGTGATTGTAACTTTAATTTTCTTTGTCTGTTTAACTCTGCTACTCTTTTTCCTGCTGCAACACGCCCAGGATGCTTTAGCTTTTCACTCGTCACTTTCTCGACTTGATTCAGTGTTTTCTGATTCAATGTTTCCTGATTCTGCTGATTTTCTGACTCGTTCATTTTGAAGGGAAATAAAATCTATATGATTAAAAGTAATTAATCCTATGATTAACGGCGATAACAATGTTCCAAATCTGTAATATAGATCACAGCTTAGAGACTCTAATGACTTTGTTAAAACTGGATCTTGCGTT
>CM031620.1:41077850-41097850 GCA_018398815.1 Conus ventricosus
ACTGTATATCAAAGAAACAAAAAAGACTCTACCTCATGCAGATACAATAATAACAATATAATCAGGACAACCAAACAAGAACTAAGAGCACCTACCTGAGCCAGATCAGTTACATTAGAGAAGGGCGTTTCCAAATACAGCTCTGGGGGTCCTCCCTCATTGAAGGATAGTGGGGGGAGGGGGGGGGGGGGGGGGGGGGGGGGGCACATAACCACACATGAAACTACAGCGAATCTGGATTTTTGTTGGAAAAAAATGGAAGGCTCAGGAGTCCAAGTCACAAAATTTGTTGCATTTTCATGCCGGTCGAAAAAAATATTCAACCCCTGGAAGGGAATGGGGAGAGGAATGTACACATGAGAATCACATATCTTTTTCTTCTTTCTTTTTTTATTTTTGTTGTTGTCCCATCTACTGTGCCACCTCAGTGGCACTGCACACCCATGCCGCTCATTCTGACCCCCTGTCTGCAGCCACAGCTTGGCCAATCCAGCCACAGCTCCGGCACCAGCAATCCACAGGAAGCATTCAATGTTAAGTCATCAAGAGGCAACCCACCGGAGGAGACACTGCACTGCTGCCGAGTCTCTTCTGTGGTGTTCAGTGGTACCTGTTCTGTTGAAACATATACAGGACACCACCTACAAAGCCCTTTACTGACGACAATCATTGCTTAGCCATTACAGCCGGTGTGAGCAAGTTCTCCCTTTGGAGGGTGCCACCTTTGTCCAAGGACAGCCCCCATGATACTGATGACCTCAATGGAATCAAACAAAGGCCATAGACATGGTAAGGACATAAAAGCTGAGGTCACCTTGAGAGCAGGGCATGAACTGCCACAGAATTTGAGACGTTTTTTATGCTGATCGATGAGAATGCGGATGTTGAAGATGATGCTGCAGATTTCCATTCCGGTCTGCGACTGCATGACAGGTATGTACTCTACACATGCTTTCATAGTATATCCCAGCGTCAACCAGGCCCGAGAGATACAGACACTTGCAATGTTAGTCAGGAAATCATCAGATGTCATCTTTGAAGAGGCCATAATTAAAGTGAAGGAGACAGAGATAAACTTCATTTCTGCATTATCGCAGCCACAATGACAAGGCTGGCTACAACCTCCCATCCTGATGTAGAGTGACTCTGCTGCATGTCCCTACAATGAAGGTGGAACATCTCTTCTAGCCCAATGCCATTCAGAAGAACCCACAAACAGACACTTCTAGATGCATTACTGTGAACAAACTGCTTTGAAGGTGCAGACGAACTCCAGATGAATGCAGTTTTCATCCATTTGTTGTACAGATTTAATACGACCTATCCTGCGGTCAGACCTGAAGCGACTGACACTTCCCCTCCCTCCTTTCAGATTACAAGCAAATCCCTCTCTGTGTATTATCTCATTCCCACTGCTGTCACATACTTACATTTTGCTGTGCATTACTTCTGGTTGAATACTTTGGTTATCACATTTCTTGTTTGTAAGGACTTGCTGACACATTGTTCATGGCCACGTTTTCTCCAAATTTCCACCTGTCCCGTCGCTCCCACACATCACCTCTCTGCAGTCCTCATCGCTTCCCGCTCCCCCTCCCCCCCAACATAATCCTTGAGGCTGATGAGATCCAACCCTGCTCAATCTCCTATTCAACTTATTCGTCTCCCTCCCTTCTCCTGCTCTCCATTTCTGAAATGTCCTTTTCCCCCATTCCTCTCTATCCTCTACACACAGCATGGAGGTCCTCGGCACGGCAGGAGGCCACAGATCATGGTCAGGAACAGCTGTGATATCAAGAGCATGGAAGCAGGACCTGCTGGATGGAGTAGACGACTGTGAACGCACAGTGGACCTTCAGAATGGGAGAACCACTCGACGATCATCAGGAAGATTGGCATGAGATCAGATATTGTTCTCCACTCATGTTCATCAAAACAAATTATTCTGATCGAACTCACTGCGCCATACAAAAGCAGAATGGAGCAAGCGCACCTTTACAAGACTGAAAAGTATGCCAGTCTAGTGAGCAGCTTGAGGGAATACTGCTTCCAGGCCCGGGGTCTTCGCTTCTGAAGTTGGAGAGAGGGGATTTGTAGGCTCATCAGCCTATGCCGCCATGAAACAGCTCCGGATTTCAGGTAAGAAGAGGACCAGAACCCCACAGGAAACGGCACAGGCAGCCGAAAAGAGTTCCAGTTGGATCTGGTTGAGGAGGGACAAAAGTGAACTTCATAAGGCTTAAATTTCCTTACTTAGAACAGGTGTCCCAGTGGGGTAAGACGTCCATCTACAAAGGCGCACCTTGAGACGCCCACCCATCCAAAAATTGCTTAATTTACATAACATATACGAAAGGACCATCCTTATCCATCCCTACCTCTCACTGTACTCTCCCATATCAAAACCATTTGTAGCTTTCTAGCTTTATCACTTTATCATGAGGGTTTTGTCTGACTGCTTTTATTGATGTAGGTTTTTGTTTGTTTGTTTTGTTTTTTTTTGTTTTTTTTTTTTCCGTCTGATATCACCTAGAGTGGATAGACGTTAAATTTGAAACTAACTAACCCATCCAAAAGTTGTAGGTTCAAATCCCGGCAGTGCCAGGAGGAAAAAAAAAGGTTGACAGTGGAAGGGCATCTGGGAGTCATGACTAGGATGCGGCCGGCCCCTTAGAATGCAAGGAGTTTAGGGCCGAAACACTTGTCTGAGGGGGGCTTCTTCTCAGACCACCTTCTGCTGTCAAGCTCTCCTTTGAGTTTCTTCCTGTGTCATTCTGCTGCTGGCTGCCATCAGTGGGGTACTCTGTCGTGCATTTTCCTTCGTACCTGCTGTCCGCGACATTTTTAAGACATATCTGTCTACAGTCTCATTTGTCTGTCTTGCACTGTGTATTGAATAAGCATTTTGCTTTGCACACATGTTTCGTGTGTGTGTTTATATTTTGACTTGTTTTTCATTGTGCCCCAAATTGTTTCAGTTTTCATGATCAACAATCCATGAATAACATTTTATGTCACTGAAATAAGATGGTAAAACAGTCTTTGGGTGTGAACTCAAAACAGAGAATAAGAAACATCGCTTTTTCGTACACATTGTAACTCTTTCCATCCCAGAACCACGTGGTCTCACCTCAGCTCTAAGGCGGAGTATTTCTGTTGAATCTCTTCCAATTTCTTCCCCGTGGTCTTCAGCTGGTTCTGCAGAGCGTTCAGCTCCCCTGGGTCATCCACACAGACTGCTCAGCCCTTTGCCGCTCCTGCTCCAGGGTGGTCACATTTTCTGCCAGCACCGAGCGAGCCGTTTCGGCAGAGGCCAGCTCCTGCTGCAGTCTGTTGATTTCACTCGGGTCAGTGGACATCAGGCTGAGTGTGTCCTGAAACAAATATATATATATATAAAGTTACAGATCCCTCGTATTGTTGTGAGTGAGGTGATAACCAGTAAATAATGCATCTGCCTCTCGAAAATGAGAACAATTCATATAAATCGGAAATGAAATGAGGTAGGGAACAGTAAACGATAAACAGTAAACAAGTGGGGTATGTTTTGCTCCCATAAGGAAACCTAACACAGAGTAACTTTTATTCAAGACTGGCACAGCCTTTTCAACTTGAATAAAGTCAGACAAATACATAGACGAACAATCTAATAGTGGGGGAAAAAAACAAGCGCAGGCCAACAACTGAAGTGTCTGGCAAAGATTTGGACTTGAGGGGAGGAGAGAGGGGAGGGGAGTTTGAAGATCTCCCCTCTCTCCTCCCCTCAAGTCCAAATCTTTGCCAGACACTTCAGTTGTTGGCCTGCGCTTGTTTTTTTCCCCACTATTAGATTGTTCGTCTATGTATTTGTCTGACTTTATTCAAGTTTAAAAGGCTGTGCCAGTCTTGAATAAAAGTTACTCTGTGTTAGGTTTCCTTATGGGAGCAAAACATACCCCACTTGTTTACAATTCATATAAACATTTCAAGTCTCAGAGAGATCAGGGTTTTACTGTTTTTCTATTCTTCACTAGACCTGAACTCATAAGTCCCTTTGTTGAACACTGTCCAGGCGTCATTGGAAGTCATTATGAGCCTGTGCTTGAACAGCATTTAGTTACAGTAGCCCATAACTTGAATTGGTTCATCGTCCCATGAATATGCATTGAACTGCTACTAACAGGAGATAACTTTCAAGGGGCAAGCTGCGAAACTCAAATGATTGGTGCATTTTAAGAACCTTTTTTTTTCTTAATTGCCCTGGCAAAATGACACAGGCTAACTACACACCAAGCGCTCCATGAAATTCTGATAAACTCAAAGTGGTTTCAGCACAGCATTTCATTACATCAAATTTCAATATCCTGATACACAATTCTATTTGCAATAATGATGCAGCACTGTTTGCCTCTCAGAAAAATAGTTTTTGCAGACATTAGACTATAAGTGAAGTACCCCTTTCATTCAAGCAAACAGCCCAAACTGGTGACACAGGACAGGCTTTTTGCCCAGGCTGTAAACTGGGGTGGACTGATAGGGTAAAATGGTGGCCAGACAACTAGTCTTTCTGATGAAATTGGTAAACTGAAAAGCCACAGGCAAACTGCCCTTAACCTTACACTGCCAAAGTCGCCTATTCCCGACGACAGGGCTGAGCGCCAAAGTCGCCATTTGGCGACAAAGTAGGTTGACCTAACTCCCGATACTCTCACGATCCAAGTTCATGAGATAAAAGCCAGCAATAAATGTCATGGTTGGGGGATGGTCTGGCCCGTGCTCACAGCCATTTGCTTTCTCAGAACACTATTCAGTTCAGTGTTTTATCGACTTTAATCCGATTGTTTTTCCATTCACTATGTCACCACCAAGCACTTTACGTACTCGACTTTGCCGTACATTTACCACAGATCAAGTGCTGGGAATATTGAATAGACCGTCAGCTGTTCCTAATACAGATGAAGAAGACCCAAATAGTCACGAGGAAACAACGATAGTGAGGGCTTGACTGAATTATTGCAACGTGAGGCATTGGACCGAGGCCAAATGGTTGGGAGAAGAGGCGTGCTGACGAGAGGTAAGATGCCCACTTACTACCGCTGTGCCCCTGTGTTTTTGCGTTGAGCCAGCCAGCACTGACTGACTGTTCACTGACTGACCGATAGTTGTGTGAGAGGGCGAGCTAAGACTTTAGGCAGTGAACTTCACACACACGCTGTAGGCCAACACTTGCTGGTCGAGGTTGAAGGGGGCGTGGCCAACTGACACGTGAGAGGCGAGCAGCACAGACGTGTTGGGTGGGTTATATCAACAGCTGAATGGCTCTCAAGGGTTCAGAGACCAACAGGTACATGAATGACTTTGTGTTCATAAAAAATATTACTGTTGTAAGTGAAAGGGACGTGTGTGTGTGTGTGTGTGTGTGTGTGTGTGTGGTGTGCGTGTGTGTGTGTGTGTGTGTGTGTGTGTGTGTGTGTGCGTGTGTGCGTGTGTGTGTGTGTGTTCCCTGCTATTGGAGTAGTTGTATTTGTGGCTGTTTCTTCCACTTTTCTGTTGGAAATACCATACTTTCTGGTCTTCAATTGTGAGTGGAGTATTTTTCCTCCCTTGTTGAGAGCTTGTTGGCATTCTTTCTTCATTTTTTACATTTAGAAGAAACATAACATTTTTTTTTTTTATTTTGCATTTTTTTGCACTTGAAATTACTAAAAATTTGAAATTGTTGTTGGCTTACCATTACTAACATGTTATGATACAATAAAAGTACAGTGTATCTCCTCCATTTAAAAAAAAAAAAAAAAGCATGAGAATTGGTTGTTTTGTTCCAGAGATATCTGTGTTTCCCACATGCTGGTATAAAATAAGAGCTTTTTTTGGAAAATGGCTGGCGATCGGGATTTATGCAAAATAGAATGTATGGCAGTGAAATGGTTAAGTACACTATAAAGAACCCATAAGTGAGAAGTTGTCTGTGATCAATTTCACTTTTCAATACAATTTAAAAAAAATCCTCATTTCTTGATGTATGAACCAAATGCAAACAGACTGGGTGCTTGGTTACCTGACAGGTAGAGCTTTCAATTTTCAATCCGGCAATGCGACTTGCATTGTGTACCCAAAATAACAAATGCCGTGATACTATCACCTTCTTCTTTCATTACTTCATAGCCAGTGGATCAAGAATATGACAAATATCCATTTTTTAAAATCTTTTTGTTGGATTAAAAAAAAAAAGTTGTGCAGTCAATCGCTTGAACAAATGTTCATATATCCAACATAACTTTGTACAGAGGATCAAAATTCTACTTTTACACCTAAAAGATTTTAATGGAAGTGTTACACGGATAGATCTCTCTCTCTCTCTTTCTCCTTTTTTTTTTCTAAGTCTATTTTGAGAGTTAACTTCAATGAGGTGCCAGCCCCCATATGGCCTTCCACGATCAACTGTGCAACAAGATAAGATAAGATAATGTTGCTTATAGCCCAGCCGACCGCAAAGGGCCACATCAGGGCTGAACTGTGCAACAAGCAACATGAATTGATTTTTCTTTTAAACAAAGCCCGAAATATGCATGTACAGTCAAGTGTTGCACTCAGGAGGTTTACAGAACATTATGCATTCAAGTGCAGTCTCTGCTCCTTTCCATACTTATAGGAAAACCAAGAGCAGACAAAAAGACTGACTTGAACAAGCACCACAAAGACAGACTGTGAGTTGTTTGACATGAAGCAGTTCTAGCATATGACCAGACCAAGAACTGTCATGACAAGCGCTAAGATAAGATAAGATAATGTTGCTTATAGCCCAGCCGACCGAAAAGGGCCACATCAGGGCTGTCACCACGTTAAAATCAACTCACCAGTCATTAAAAAAAAAAAAACCAACTTTCACACATGTGACAAGCGCTAAGCATCTGCACGACGGCATACCTGCACAAAAGCCAGCCATCATGCAGGTGTACCTGAGGAAAGAGAACAGCAAGATTTTGCCTTCCCTATCTGTCTCCCATGTGTTTCCCTTCACTGAAAAAAAAGTTGTGGAGGCCACCCACTGTACACCCAGTCCACCACTGGCAGCACTACAAGTCGGTGCCTGTTCTCTTTACCAGAGAACACTTCAAACAGACAATTTCGGCTGAAAACAAACACTTCAACAATGAAAACGAAGAGCAAGCAACCACTTATCTTCTCATATTCGGCGCAAAATGGGTGTTGAATGAAAACGAGAAATGGGTGTTGAATGAAAACGAGGCCGTTGGGAAGGGGACCATGTTTTCATTCAACACCCGTTTTGTGCCGAATGTGAGAAGATAAATAGTTGCTCGTTCTTGGTTTTCATTGTCCTAAATGTTTGTTTGCCTGAAGAAGACCCAGGAGGCTGAAATGCATTGTCTTCTCCGGTAATCTGTTTGTATTGTTGTGTTGAACTAAGAACCTCTCTTTTTAAAATTTGCTTCAATTTCTGCCTTCAGTCACCTCAGTTTGAAACTAACTTCAACAATACTTAGTTCCAGAATGAGGCGACTGCAGGCAGAAATATCAACAAATCTTAAAAAAGTACTTTAAAATAGCTCCGCCAAACAACATGGACAAACGAATCTCAAGACAAAAACATGACGTGTTTCAACCTCTTAGGTCTTCTTTAGGCAAGATGCATTCAACACCCATTCTGCACCAAACTTGACAAAGATAAGCGATTGCTTGTCCTTCATTCCGTTGTCATGAGCGTCGTTTATATTGCCTAGAGAAGACCTAAGAGGTCGAAACGCATCGTGTTGTGTCTTGTGATTTGTGTGTACATGTTGTTCGGCAGATTTATTTTAAACACATTTTAAGATAAATTTTTAAAAGTATTTATAAGGCTCCATCGAAAAACACAGACAAGCGAATCATAACACAAAGCACACAAGTTTCGACCTCTTAGCTCTTCTTCAGGCAAGACACAAAACTCAGGACAACGGAAATGAACGAGCAATAACTGATCTCCTTCCAATTCGGCGAAAAGATGGGCGTAAATCTTTTTTTAAAGATTTTCTTCAACAACAATTAACATACCATACTGGTGATACTGGAACGCCGGCTAGCAGGAACATTCCAATTTCCTGCCCCTGGTACATTCCTGAAGAGTAAAAAGGACATGAAGATGGTAAGTGAGGCATTGCTCAAGTCGATGCGAGTCCCTGTACATGTCAATGTGAGACACTACATTGCACATGTGATTGTGAGATACTGCACTGCACTGCACATGTCGATGCAAGACCAATGAATGTGACGCACAGCACATGTTAATCTGAGGCACTATGCACTGTACATGTAAATGTGAAGAAAGAGTGGAGATGGAAACATGGGTGGCCATCTCTCTGACATGTGTGCGTTTGTGTGTGTGTGTGTGTGTGTGTGTGTGTGTGTGTGTGTGTGTGTGTGTGTGTGTGTGTGTGTGTACATGTCTGCCTGTGGTACATGTATGCGAGTATACACTCGCATACATGTACCACAGGCAGACATGTACACGTGCGCATATTTGTGGGTATGTGTGTGTATGTGAGTGAGTGTGTGTGTGTGTTTGTGTGTAAGATAATGTTGCTTATAGCCCAGCCGACCGGTGTTTGTGAGTGTGTGTGTGTGTGTGTGTGTGTGTGTGTGTGTGTGTGTGTGTGTGTGTGTGTGTGTAAGAGAGAGAGAGAGAGAGAGAGAGTGTGTGTGTGCAAGAGAGAGAGAGAGAGGGTGTGTGTGTGTGTAAGTGCGTATGTGTGTATGCGAGTGTGTGTGCGAGTGCGTATGTGAGTGTGTGTGTGTGTGTGTGTGTGTGTGTGTGTGTGTGAGAGAGAGAGAGAGAGAGAGAGAGAGAGAGAGAGAGAGAGAGAGAGAGAGAGAGAGAGAATGTGTGTGTGAGTGCGTATGTGTGTATGCGAGTGTGTGTGTGTGTGTGTGTGTGTGTGTGTGTGGTGTGTGTGTGTGTGTGTGCGTTAGTGCGCGTGTGTGTGTGTGTGTGTGTGTGTGTGTGTGTGTGTGTGTGTGTGTGTGTGTGTGTTGTTTGTAGAGTGGTATGTGGCATAGTTCAGTTTGTATTGTGGTATGTGTGTGATGTGTGTGTGTGTGTGTGTGTGTGTGTGTGTGTGTGTGTGTGTGTGTGTGTGTGTGTGTGTGTGCGCGCGCGCATGCCTGTGCCTCTGTGTGTGTATGTGTGTGTGTGTGTGTGTATGTGCTAATGCATGCATGCTATGTGTATGTGTGCGCAGTTTGTGAGTGAGATGTTTGTGTCTGCCTTTGTGCGAGTGTCTCTCTGTGCATCTGTGAATCTGTTTACAAGCAGTAACACTTTATCATATGAAGACAACCCAAACTCTAATAATAGACAGTCAACACCATGAGAATATAAGAGAACATAGTACACATGTACTTCTACCTGCATTCGTGTGTACACACATGCAGATATACCAGTTATACATTACATTTAAAACACAAACATACACAGCTTATACAGTTAGTACGCACACACACACACACACATACACACACACGCACACACACACATACACACACACGCACGCACGCAAACACACGCACACACAAACGCATGCACACATCACATCCTATTCTCTTCACGATTCTGCTTGTTAAGCCTACACTCACTGACCTTGCAAAAGAAGGCCAGGCATTGTCCAGGTCATAACCTCGAGGTGAGAGGTCAAAGTGCACACCATTCAAGTCGTAGAGCGTGTTGATGACAGAGGAGGAAACTTCATCCCTCAACCACAGACTGCCATGATTGTACCATTCCCTGAGAGCAAAACATACACAAAGTGACTAATAACAGGTTTCATACACGAACTGAACGTCAACCTTTGTCTCGGAATGAGTTGCATAACATGCCACAGCATTTGCAGTTTGCAGTCAAGAATTACATACCATACCATACTATGGCTTATATACGCTTTCAAGCCTTTTAGCCTGCTCTGTTTTGTTTTTGGTGAAAAGAAAATGCATCACTGGTGGGGTGCACTGCAGCATGGAACGGGCTAACTCCTTTCGCCTTATAATGTTAAAAATTCGTTTGGAAGCAATGTTGTTCCCAAGATGCTTTTCAGGCTTATCTTTTTAAATCATCGAGTGTTCCTGCATTTACAATAGTGCGAGGTAAAGAGTTCCAAACGTTAATAATCCAGTAATTCAAAAAGTGTGCATAAAGAATAGATGTAACAAACGGCTTAACCAATTTCACAGAATGACCTCTAGTGTTAGACTTATTACATTAATCTGAATTATTATTAATTTGAGTATCGTAGTAGCCAAGGACACTTTTTACAGTTTCTCTCATATAACCTCTTACTCTTCAGTACTCTACGCCTGGCAATTTAGTTAAGGAATTTCCACCTTTTTATCCCTAACTTAAGTGATTAAATCCAAAAATTTGTTTGGCGAGTCTTCTTAGCACATCTTCTATACGAGTCATGAAATTCTTCAAATTTGGAGACCAAACCATATAACCTTAGTCTAAAGCCTAACTAAAGTTTTATAACATGGCTTTCATGTCTCTGGTTCTAGACTGAATTAAATGTGATATCATCCCTGAAACTCTGTTTGCCTTTTAAACAGCTGCAATAATGTATTGGTAGAAAAGCAGATTACTGTCCACAAAGATTCTTAAATCCTTTTCTGCATTTGCAGGTACCAGGTCACATCCTCTACATCTAAACTGGAGTTATTTTCATTGATGAAAAGTACCCTGCATTTATGACCATGAAATGTAATTTACCAGTCCTTAGACCAACCCATTAACTTACCCGATACAATTCTGTTGTATATATTTCTATTTCCATCATTATCAACACTGCTACAAGCTTTCGTGTCATCTTTTAAAAAAAAAGTTTATAAAGCAGTTCATGATGTGTGATAAATCATTAATAAAACAAGATACACAAAGCACGCCCCGAAACACTCCCTTGCAGATTGCCATTGTAACCTGTTTAAGGTTATATCGGGGTGTTAGTTTGTCAATCTGGGGAGTAAGGTTGAAATGGTTCCAATCTCCCCAAATGAGCCAACAGCACACAAAACCATTGGGTAGGAGCTGGTCATGGACTGAAAAATCCCACAAATATAAATGGCTCTGATGGGAATTGAACCTACAACCTTCAGGCTGGAAATCTGCAATACTAACCACTGCGCCACAACAGCTGATAACTTGTTTTGTCAAACACAGATGTGTAAAATTTGTATGTCAATATATAATTCAATTAACTCCAACATATGAGCTTGTGACAAAAGGTGATCGTCCAGACCCCTTGTATATTTATCGCACAAATAAAGAATTAAAAAAATACCAATGCTTCTTTATTTATTGCTTGATGTTTTATAATACCTTGAAGAGATACATAATATAACATGTGAGTTTGGGTGTCTGCCTTTCATTTGAAAATGCCCAAGTTGTACGCTTTTCTTAGATAAATTTTCCCGTTCAAGATGGCGGAACGAGTGATGCGGTTGGTGTCGAAGCCTGGATACATATCTAAATTGCATACCATCACAACAATATGAATAAAGGATGCAGAAAAATCAATGGCGAACATGTTAAAAATCACAAACCGGTTCTATTTCTGATTGTTTTCGATGCTGTCAAGCTGTAAAAATCCGTTTGACAGTCGTAATGCTGTATGTCAAATCGTGTCGGTCAGCAAAACTCTCGATCGTTCACATCAGGTTCGGTTCGGTTCCGTGTTCATTTAACTCGGCATGTCGGACAACACTAACCGAATGGAGAAAGGTGTTTTCCGAACCAAATTCGATTCAGTGGCAGCAAACGAGCGCGAAATCCATACGGTAATAAGCAGTATGTCAGAAAATAACGACCGTATTTTTTCTCGCAATTCTACTAACAACGAACTTACAGATCCCATGCCGTGCTTTAAATAGCACCCAAGGCGAAAGGTTTCAAATCGAGGCTGGAGCTTTCGTCAAGAATGGCGCTTCGAAGCAGAGAAGGTGTGAAAATGTTGTATGTCCACAATCATTACGACCGTCAGAAATCGTAACAACTGTCAAATGCATAACGACCGTCACAAGAAAATGATAGAAACATTGGTTTCAGCTGTTCTCTCAAATGTGTTTCTGTAAAATGATTAAAATTCTAAGTGAACCAAAAGTAGAGTGGGGCAAATTTAACGGGATTTCCCTCAACTTTCGGGCGATGTTTTGTGCGTGACACATGATTATGACATCGTTTTAGCGATGTCCGAAATAACGACCGACGGATATTAAGTTAACCAATGTATCAATTATGAATTAATGAATTATACGTAAAACTGGGGCAGAAAACAGCTTGGAATTTCTATTTTGCTTTTTCTTTAAATACATGACAGAACTAAAGTTCAGATCATAGGATTAGTGGGAAATCTGGCGATTATTTGACAGTTGTTACTCTCATAGTTGAAGACATTATCACTCAGTATGTCAGTCGTAACGACCGTCGGTAATCTCTTGTGATTAATAAATGATAAGTTTATTTTCATTGTAATACATATTTATTTTGAAGAATTGAAAGTGCACATTTTAGGCTATTTCCATAATGCTTTTGATATAATGTGGAGGAGTAGAGACCAGCAACCAGATTCCACCAGCCCATTTCCTCCCAGTCCCTCCATGTATCCCCTCCCCCAGCCTCCCCCCCCCCCCCCCCCCCACCCCCTCTCTCTTTCCTTTTTTTTTTTCCTGGGCCCTTTCTTCAACTAACTGATTCAGTTAGGTTTTTTTTCCCCTCTCATCCAGTCTAAATTTACTAAACAAGCAGTTTTGTTCGGTTTTCTCTCAAATCCCAAGCCTTTAATTAACGTTAGACTAAAGGATGATGATAAACTCCCTGAAGTGCAAACATCAAAGTAAACAAAGCAGAGTATTTAAGTTACTGACCAACATCAATGAAAACAAAGCTACTGGTCCTGATGGCGTTCCTGGCAAGCTCTTAAAATTATGTGCCAATGAATTGAGTGAGGTATACCAACTAACTTTACCAAGCTTCACTGGACCAGGGATAATAACCCGATGAGTGGCGAGATTCCAGCATTGTTCCGTTATTCAAAAAGGGTGACAAAACAAAAGCAGAGAACTATAGACCTGTATCTCTTACATCCATATCAGCAAAACTACTTGAACACATAATAATATAGTAGCATAATGGACCATCTTGACAAATATGACTTCTTAAATAATGCCCAGCATGTTTTAGACAGCAAAGGAGTTGTGAGACTCAACTTATAACAACTCTCAATGATTTTAATAACTGTCTTAACAACAGACAGCAAATAGATGCAATTTATTAGACTTTTCTAAAGCCTTTGATAAGGTTGACCATGAGGGCCTGCTGCTTAAATTAGAACACATCGGCATTGGCGTTTCTTTGCTAAAATGAGCTAGATCATTCCTCGTTGGGAGAACGCAGAAAGTTGTTGTGGAAGGGTCGCATCCCATTGTAAACCAGTCTTGTCAGGTGTACCACAGGAACTGTTCTGGGGCCCTTGTTTTTCTTAATTTATGTAAATGACATAAGTAGAAATCTCTCTCCTGGAACTACTATAAGGCTATTTTGCCGATGACAGCTTAGTATACAGAACAATCAGAAGCAAGAATGATACACGCATTCTACAAGAAAATCTAAACGCTTTACAAGAGTGGAAAAGAACTTGGAAAATGGAATTTCATCCCCAAAAGTGCCAAGTGTTGCGCAATGTAACAAACACTCACCAACTAGATCAGAATATTCTATCATAATACTATTCTTAAAGAAACCAATGCTGCAAAATATTTAGGCGTGATTATAGATAGTCGTCTTAAATGGAAAGAACATTACAATTTAGTATGTAAGAAAGCAAATAACATCTTAGCTTTCTTATACAGGAATAATCAATGACTGCCCCCAAAAGGTTAAAGACCACTGCTACAAAACATTGGTTAGACCAGTACTGGAATATGGTTGCTCAGTTTGGGATCCTTACCATCTAAAGGACATTGATAACCTCAAAAAGATTCAGAAGAGAGCAGCACGGTTTGTAACAGGGAACACATCAGAGAAAAGGGGAATACTAGAAAGAACATGAGGAAATTAGAATGGAAACCCTTAGAAGAGAGAAGAGCTTTTATCAAACTTAACATCTTCAAAGGCAGAGCTAAACTAATACTTAATCCAATGGAACAACTAGTATTGAATAAAAGCAGCACCAGGAGTGGCGGTCAATGTTATACCATACCTGCATCAAATATTGACAGCCTCTTACATTCATTTTATCCTAGTTCTGTACGGCTGTGGAACTCGCTGCCGGGTGCCATCAAGATTGCCACAAATGCAGTCTCATTAAAAAAAACAAATTGATACGACAGTTTTGAGATCTGCATATTGACGACTTTCTATTTTAACTTCCCCAGATATTTTATGGTTACCTGGGCCTGAATTTGGCCATTGCTTTTAACTTCTTGAATATCGAGTGCGACCCCTTGTTGCCAAATATGCTCCAGGAGCCAACAGTCTGAGTCGCACTATTTTAATGTTATTTTATTTTACTTTTTAACATGCGCGCTGGTGACCTACTCATTTTTCAGTGAACCAGTATTTTAGGAACAAGAAGAAGTACTGGGGAATAATTCAGCCCCCCCCCCCCCCCCCCCAAGGCAATAGTAGCAAATAAATCAGCTCATTGATTATGGCTTCTTAACCTGAATAAGAAGTGTGGGGTGTGTAAGAGGTAGGTTGGAAATCACCTGAAGCATACCAAATTGATTTTGTTCATGAACATTTTTATTTTGATCACTTGTTTTTATGCAGTTAATTCCAAAAATTACCTAAAAGTATTTTTGTATATTTGTTTGACAAAGAAGTTTGTGTTTTCTAGGTCTTCGCATCCTACTTTCTTCATCAGAGGAAAAGAAGAGAAAGTCTGGTGCAGAATATGCAAAAATCTGTTTACATCTTGTAATTATGTTGTTTAAACCATAAAATGTATTTTCATATGATTTGTAAGCGCTCTGAGCTTATCTGAGAGAGCAGGTGCCCTAAATGTACACGTTATTATTGTTACTGTCAAACTGTTTCTATTCATTTTGATCATAAATAATCTAATTCCTGTCAGCACATGAGCAGTTTGTTGAGTATGTCCAACAGTGAGGCCATAACAACTGTCAGATGGATTCTATTTAAGTGTCTACATGATCATTGTGACTTATTTAGCTTGTTTTATAGGCCTTCATGTGTAAAATGTAACAATAACAATAGAACTGTACTCAAAGGAAAAGGATGTCCATTTTTTTTTAATGACTGTTGTTATTTTTTGCATTGTTGGGAAATACTTGGGTATGTCCAATGCAACATCATAACAACTGTCAGATAAAAATGCCATATCATGGTAACAAGGCTACTGTGGGTCCTATACTTGGTGTCATTACATGAAATGCACCCTCAACAACACAGAAAATCATCAGAGGATGCAGTTACTGTCTTATTTCCAACAGAGCAATAAAGAACAAATCAATATGTCCGAGGGTTGTTATGTTGGACATACCATCTCATGTGAAACTTGATCTTAAACTGCACAGATGCCTTTTCTTTTGGGAATGAAATTTAGCTGTAATATTCAGTCTTATTTCCACTGAAACAATTATGCTGTATTACAGACATTCAAATAGGAATATTGATAAAATTGAATGTCCAGCATAACAACCGTCAGATGCTTGTTATGATGCCTTATCACATTACTAGCAGAACATCGGTGCATGAGTTATCTTTTTATGTATGTTTTTATGACCCTTAACATAAGTCTTCCTTTGGACAAAATTGCTTTTAATAAAAACTATTTGAAAAATCCACTTTTTGTTGGCTTTTTGGACGACCTTTTGTCACTTGCTCATATACATTCCCTCAACCGGTTCACTATCATTTGAAAAGTTGCATAAATTCAATTCTCCTTTCCTTTTGTTTCGGGTTTGTTTGGTTTTTTTGTTCAACTTTCTTTCCCTTTTGTTTTTGGTTTCATATAATAATATACTGTTGCAATCTTTTTAAGTTATTGAAGAAAAGAAGAGTATGATTCCTCACTACAACCCCCCCCCCCCCCCCCAACACAATGCTAAATACAACAACTGCACTAGAAGCTTCACTGCCTGTTGTCAACTATCCAGTTAACTTAAGGTAGCAGGTTTCATAGCAAGCGAAGAGAATTTTCTCGGAAAGCAAAACCAGAGGAAACTACTGATGGCTGAAACAAACACACTCGTATTCTCTTACGCTGTTTTAGGTGGATGGAACACTGCTGCAGAGTGTCCGCCAGGCGCTGGTGCACCAAGGAAAACCGTATGAAGGCCCGCCCCTTGCCCAGTGACGTCTTGTGCTGCAACACAAGGTTTATCCGGTGTAGGGTCACAACATGCAGCTGAGGAGTCCAAGGAAAGAAGTGTAGTGATTTAGTTGATAAGCAGCAGGGTTCGTATCTGTTTTCTACGCTTGATGCTGGAACTCTCAAGTTCTTCTCTCTCTCTCTCTCTCTCTCTCTCTCTCTCTCTCTCTCTCACACACACACAACGTCCGCCCACCCACCTGCTTTCCTGCACGCACACACACACACATGTAAATTACTCATACTCACTCTCTCATTCATATTCACAAAGTCTTACAGCACACACACACACACACACACACACACACACACACATGTATATACTCATACTCACTATCTCATTCATATCCACAAAGTCTTACAGCACGCACGCACACACACACACACACACACACACACCACACACACACACACACATTGTGACATATGTATATACTCATACTCACTATCTCATTCATTACCACAAAGTCTTACACACACACACACACACACACACACACACACACACAACCCCACATACACATACACACACATGTACACACACACATACTCTCGCACACACACACACACACACACACACACACACACACACACACACACACACACAACACACACACTCTCTCTCTCTCTCTCTCACACACAACACACTCCCCTCTCCTCTCTCCTCTCTCTCACACACACACACCCCACACACACACACACACACCCCACAAAACACACACACACGCACACTTATAACATAATGCTGCTTATAGCCCAGCCGACCGCAAAGGGCCATATCAGGGCTGTACACACGCACACACACACACACACACACACATTACAGAAACATATCTGTCAACAACCGCACTCACAACAGTTTTAAAAATTCCTGCTGAAAGAAATGAACTATGCATGCCACAAAAGTTGCTCACTACAGCCTGTGGGGGAGAAGAAGCTTAGTATGCATTCACCACAGAAAATCACTTAACACACTCTGTCATTCTGTGTGAATTTTATGAACACACTGGAGGCCCACAAGGAGAATGCATTCACCAACACAGCACAATCCTAGGTCTCTGTTTTTATTCTACTAGCCCCTTCACAGATGGTCTGGATGTGTCAATCTTTTGAATGAGATGGCTAAACAGGTTTCCATGTTTGAAATGCAATCAGAACATATATGAAAAAAAATTCGAGAGCAGCGAAGTCGTCCCTGGCTGAAATCAATGTGGAAGAAGATTATTTGTCAAGAAAATGAAAGAAGAAAAAAAAGAAAAAAAGAAAAACTTCAAACTTAATCAATCAAAAAAGTGCAGTCTGCAAAAACAGCAGATCAGAACAGTTGTTAGCGTCACAGACTCCCGTCTGGGAGATCGTGGGTTCGATTCCCATCAGAGCCATATGGGATTTTTCTGCTCCGACCAGCTCCTACCCAGAGTTGAGTTTGCTATGGGCTCAGATGGGAAGACTGGGACCACACAGTCGAGTTTCATCCACTTAATGGATGCGTTTCTGTGAGTGTTGCTCAAATTTCCTGACCAACACTGCAGGTGTCTGTATCTCTCGGCCTGGCTGATGCCGAGACACATTATGAAAATAAGTGCAGAGTGCCGCCCTCTCATGCAGTCTCAGAAGGAATGGAAATCCACAGCATCATCTTCATCCTCCTTATTCTCAACGATCAGCATTAAAAAAAATTTTTTTTTTTAAAAAGTCTCAAATTCTGTGGCCCTTCATGCCCTGCTCTCTTGGTGACTTCAGTTTCAATATCCTTTCCACATCTTTGGCTATAGTTTGAGTCCGTCAAGGCCACCGGTGTCGATGGACGGACATGGTGGTGCCCTGTGGAGGGAAAGCTCACTTGCGCCGGCTCCGCGACTAAGCAATAATCATCGTCAGCAGAGGCTTAGTATGTGGCATCCTTTGGATCAGAACAGGCACCACTGAACACCACCGAAGTGACTCAGCAGCAGTGCAGTGTCTTGTCTGGTGGGTCGCCTTGTGACGACCTGACACTGACCGTTCCCCGTGGATTGCTGATGTTGGGGCTGCAAACCGGGCTATGGCTGTAGACTGGGCCTATGGGGGGTGGGGGGGGGGGGGGGGGGGTTGGAGTGAGCGGTGTAGGTGCGGTGCCTCTGAGGTGGCACAGAAGACGAGACAGCAAAAAAAAAAAAAAAAAAAAAAAAAATCAACAGATCCTGGATCTGCAGTTTGATCCTGATCTGCACCATGAATCAGCACCAAAACTTAACGGGCCAGTCCTTGGCTCCAATTCCTTCTTTCCACAAAGTTTCCTGAAAATCAGTTCAGTAGTTTTTGCATCATCGTGCTGACCGATCCTTAGACTAACGTATACAGGACTGATCCATGTTTGCACTTTGATGGCTTCATCCTTGGGTCACATCCCATCTTTCCACCGAGCTCCTTTGAAATCTGTTGTGTACTTTTGTTGACAGATGAACCAGCAGACACAGGTGAAAACATGTCCTCCTTGACATGGAGTCGGAAAAAAAAGTAGGTGGAACCTGCCACAGTGATGTGTTTGATTTAGCAGGTGCAGTAACAGACAAGCCAAGGAAGTTGTGAGAGAAAACGCGCACAATCTCTGAATGACGACTCACAAGCAAGTCTCTCCAACTGTCATACATTTTGAAATTACTCAAGCTGTTTACCTTTATCCATCCACTGCAATCCCCCCCCCCCCCCCCACCACCCCCCTTCCCCCTCTGCACTTCTCTCTCTCTCTCTCTCTCTCTCTGTCGTACTCTCGCTTTTTCCCTTTTGTTATTTGTTTCCTTGGCATCATCTGATTTGTAATATTTGTTAGTTTGTTTTATAATATTTTGCAAAAAGAAATTAAACATATGATAATATCAACTTTTTCTCATCTTGGTATAATAGGTGTCCAGATGTTTTAGAGTTGAAATGAAGCACTCACTTTGTTCATATAAAAAAAAACAACAATAATATTTGAATTTGTTAAATGCTAATCAAAACTCTGAAAGCACGTCATACATCTTACACAGAATTGTAAGGTCCTGCTACACAATCATTTCACAATAACTGTGTGGATGTATCTGCCTCCTGGCAAGAAAGCTTTTAAAGATACCCAAGTTTAATTAAGTGAAATAACCCTTCCACTCACACAAATCAGCCCCACCTGGCCAGACAAGAGAAGCTGGCCAGGCTGTACATTCAAAAGGGTTGAAAGGAATTCAATAACTCATTTCTGACTTCAACACACAAAAACAAAAAAAACAAATCTTAAATAAACAGCCAAAAAAAATAAAATGGACAAATAAATCACAAGACAAAATATGACGCTTTTCGACCTCTTAAGTCTTCTTCAGGCAAGATACAAAACAATCTGGACAACAAAAATAAATGAGCAATCACTTATCTTTGATCACTTCAGCGACAGATAGGTGTTGATTCAACGCCTACCTTGCGTTGAAGTGATTTGTTTTGTTTTGGTTTTGGCTTTGGGTTTTGTTTTCTCCAAAGGTAGATAGATGTGAAATATAAATATGATTTGACATGGTTTTGGTTTTTCTGACAACTGCTCAAAGATAAAAATCATCTTTATTTTTGGAAAGCTTTCTATCACTGTTGCTATCCAAAACAAACTCCAAATCATCTAAATTTACACTGTCCATTGCAGCC
>CM031620.1:41102850-41120350 GCA_018398815.1 Conus ventricosus
AAACCAATCCAAATTATATACAAGGTTATTGGGAACATAACATTAAGAAATTAAAAACATTCAGCAAAATTTTTCAAGCTTAACATCGCATCACCACTCAACTGAATTGCAGACGTGCTACATCCATGAGTGACATGTTAGTTCCATTCATTTTCATATTTTTTGGAAGAATCTGTCTGAACTATTCCAAATTTCTTTATGCCTGCTGAAAGGATGTTTATGTGTTGTCATACCCAGAGGTACGCTAGAAAATATTCACATTACGCTGCTAGCAAACTGGAAACCCACTATTTATCAAAGTGAACATTATTCCCACATTGGATATATTTGGCAAGGTATAATCTCTCAGCAGATTTTCTCTTGTTCTGGACACCGAGGACTTACTGAATTGCATAGTTTGCCTACGTTGAAAAACCCAGAAAATCACGCTATAATCCAAAACTGTGTACTGACGAATCTGTACACTTAAATATTCAACCTGCCACACCCAGATCCATTGTCGTACAGGACCATGGAAATGAGATTTGCAGTCTGGCATTGACCAGGGCAGCTTAGAATTTTGAAATAACTGCACCCCCCCCCCCCCCCCCCCCAACCCACCCTCCCATAAATGGTCTTGTGATTTAAAATTGCAGTGCATTACAGCAAGATAACCTACCAATGATATCCTGTGCGATTCGCTGCATCTGGGGAAGGGAGACAACCTGAGGCTGAGAAGCCACAGAATTTGGGTTCACTGGAAATGACATAACTGCTTCTGTGACAGCTGAAACACACAACCAAATTCAACCTTAAAAACAAACAAGCAAACAAAAATAAACCAAACAGAGAAACTGTTCAGATTTCAGAAAAATAAAAATGTAGTGCTGTGCACTGTTCATTTGAAAACTGGTATTGTTAAATGTTATCATTTGAGAGGCAATAAATTTATAACCCATTAGAAAATCAATCAATAAATTCATGCACACATATTAACACACAAACTGTGTGCTTGAGTGTGTGTGGGGAGGTAAGGGGGAAGGAGGGCCTGGACTAGAAGTAGAAGGTCATGTTGTGCGTGTGCACAGCCCTGTCATCATTTGCCTCACACCAGATGGAACCCGTCTCCAGCATCATCTTCATCATCCTTATCTTAACAGTTTGTCATTTATTTAAAAAAAAAAAAAAAAAAGTCTATAATTCTTGTGCCCCTCTGCTATTGTGCTGACCTTAGTTTTCAAGTTAACTAGTACCAAAGCCATCAGTATTGAGCAAGTACGAGAACACTGTCATGACATGATTGGGGACTGCACAAGTAATGGTGCTGGCTTTCACAGTTTCCGACTCTACAATTATTGTGATCCCTAAAGGATTTACGAGGCAGTGCAGTACATTTGTTCGATCAGAACAGGCACCACTTAACACAAAAGAAGAGACTCTGCAGCTTTGTAGTGTCTCCTGACGTGGGCTGCCTCTTGTCTTGATACGTGATACTGGTAGTGATTATTCCCTGTAGATGGTCAGAAAGGGAGACTAGATGACATGAAAAAACTGAGGTGCTGATGTGTACCACACATTTCATCCCATGAGTGATTTGTTGAATACCTTGACACAAGCTATTCTGTGTAAGCTTTTGTGTGTGTTTGTCTACAGGTGTATGTCACTCTGTGTGTGCGTGTGTGTGTGTGTGTGTGGTGTGTGTGTGTGTGTGTGTGTGTGTGTGTGTGTGTGTGTGTGACTGTGTGTGTGTGTGTGTGTGTGTGTGTGTGTGTGTGTGTGTGTGTGTGTGTGTGTAATGTGAATGTAAATTGTGTGTGTGTGTGTGTGTGTGTGTGTGTGTGTGTGTGTGTGTGTGTGTGTGTAATGTGAATGTAAATTGTGTGTGTGTGTGTGTGTGTGTGTGTGTGTGTGTGTGTGTGTGTGTGTGTGTGTGTGTGTGTGTACATATGTGTGTGTGTGTGTGTGTGTGTGTGTGTGTGTGTGTGTGTGTGTGTGTGTGTGTGTGTGTGTGTGTGTGTGTCTGTCTGTCTCTCTGTCTGTATGTGTGACAGAGAGACAGATAGACAGACAGGACAGACATACAGACTTTCTTATTCAGACAGAGAGTTCAGTTCAGTGATTATTTTTAACGTCTGTTCACCGTCAATGATATTAGATGATATCAAAAGGCAAAATAGATCACTAAGATTTTCAGACCTATGTCTCTGGTCATTTTCTGCCACCTCTCTCCTTCACTCCACTAAGAGAGAGAGAGAGAGAGAGAGAGAGAGAGAGTGAGAGACTCAAAGAGCGAGAGAAAAAAAAATGCATAATGTGTGTGTGTGTGTGTGTGTGTATATGTACGTATGTGTGTGTGTGTGTCTGTGTGTGTGTGCCTCTGTGTGTGTGTGTGTGTGTGTGTGTGTGTGTGTGTGTGTGTGTGTGTGTGTGTGTGTGTGTGTGTGAACAATGGTATAAACTGCATCAAAACGTGCAATATTCACTTGCCTTTCCACATGAGCATCCATGTAATGTGAAAGGGATAACACTTGGAGGGAGAGGAGAATGAGGAGACTGGGTTGGGGTTAGGGACTAGACGTCTTTTTGTAACTTTTAAGCTATTATTTGTATTAATCTAAAATCATCTCTGCATACACAAATACAGTTTGTTTACCTCTGTACCTGAGGAGAAGGATACAGTATACATACCATCTATTCATACAGGTCAGTGCAACATGCATCGGGCCATCTGTGCACATTGATTTTTATTCTCTTGTCTCACAGGCTACTCACAAAATTTTCACCATTTCAAAACCCTACAATCCTGAATAGCTGCCAACGTCCGCGCTTCCATTTAGCAGTGATTTCTGATGACAATTGTCAATTTGTTTAAAAATGGTCCTATCTTGACTGAAAAACACCAGTTATGAGGTATTCTCTTTAAGTTTTCTAACCTTTAGGCCTATACTAAGGTTGTTGAGAAACCTTCGCAATTTCCACATGGCAGATGCTCTAGCTTCAATCATACAGTTTACCCGATAAATGGTCATGGTGACTTTGGCCAGTGCACTCAGCATCTCCTTTTGAGTAAGTAATTACTGATGGAAAGCTCTGTGTAATCTGAAACTATTGATCTATACATCAATAGATTATCTTAGAACTAAAAACAAAATTTTCATACCCGTACCCATAGTAATTTCAACTGCACTCGACGTCGATTTGTCGTTGACTGTGTTGGTACCAACTTGAGGATGTGTGTGTGTGCCTATGGTTTTACCCACTATGAATATGCATGCGTGACTCACACCTAAGCATCCTGGAAGGACCATTGTCGAAATAACTGGCACCACTTCTGCCAGAGCCTCCCCATTGTAAGACGTGTGTCCTGTGGTGTGCCTGCTTGGGGGATTTTCTCCTTCGTCATCCTGACATACAAAGTGTTGTATGTATTGTGCGTTCCTGACAAAACATGGTGTCAGAAGTAAAGAACTGAATTCTCCTGTGAAGTGACAGTTTTGTGTTAAAAATGTCTTTTAAACCGCCAAAAAACTTCAACTTTCGGGGCCATCCCGGGTGGGCCGGCCGTGGAGAGACTATTTCCGCCGTTACCGGGTTAGTGTCAGAGCTACAAATAAATCTGGTAAAGTCCAAGTGGCCAGCCTGGTGTACTGTAGGGGCCAAAGGGCAGACAAGATCTTAAAATCAACTTTCAATTAACGGTACACGGTTAAACGGCCGACCAGCAGAAAGAATATACAACTTTTGAACAGTGTTTCACGGACTATTTTCGCGCCTAAAAGGAATGTCATTCAGGGAACGTGCAGTGTTTCACAGAGGGTTTGCCAGCAGGTTGGGGAAAGCATAGAGGAATAGGGTGCGTGCCTCTATGAACTGTGGGAAATTAGCGGAATTCGAGAATAGAGAGGCTACATCAGGGACAGATTTGTGCTTGGAGTGTGTGACCAAGAACTTTCAGAAAAGGGCTTCAAATGGAGAGTGAACTTACCCTGCAAGGGCAGTACAAACAGCAAGGCACAGTGAAATGATCAAATTGCAGCTAAAAACACAAAGAGAGAGTGAGAGGGAGGTGCTGCAGTTAGCCGACACCATCACCGGTTCTCGCGGCGAGAAACCCAGCAGGGGGCGAGGCCATACCGCACCGCGTGTCCCAGAGGCGAAAAGGGTGCTAGCGCCGCCAACGCCAGGTTACCAGCGTCATGGCAACGAACGGGGGCCGATTCACAACTGCAGGTTTTGTGCGGGTTTCTCACGCGAGACGCGTTGCCCTCCCTACGGAAAGGACGCAAAGCCTTTTGCAAGCCAACCATTTCGCGCCCTCGCAAAACCTGTAAGGGCAGCAAGTCTGTGAATGAAATTCTTGATCAGCGCCGCGAGCCGTGGGTGGAGGATGGAGAGGAAGAGAGTACTACTCTGCTCCTTACCAATGGTGATCTCCCTTGGACAGTTGATTTGCCCTTGGCAGCAGTACTGCCCCCTTTCAAAATGAACACTGGCTGATGTCTCTATCATGTCACATGACACCTCCGATGAACTGAAACCTCAGCCCCAATACAGCCCACAAAGACAATCCTCCGCAGCCCTGGGGAACCATAGACTGTAAAGGGGAAGATTCTGATAGAAGCAAAATACAAAGAACAAACTTTTCCTATCCCTGTGTACGAGTGAACTCAAACCGCAGAATCTCTTGAGTAGAGAAGCAGCATGCAGGATGGGTTTAGTGGAAAAGAGTTGACTCTATCGGGTTTGGTTGAGCTAGACGGAAACCCATAAAGTGCCCTCCAGTCAAAATACAAAAAAAAGAAGACTCTGAACCAAAATAGTGTTGTGACGGCACGTAGAGTCCCAATACCCCTTCTGCCCAAAGTCAAAAAAGAACTAGGGAAGCTTGAAAAACTTGGTGTTAATCGAAAAGGTGAATGAACCGACAGACTGGTGTGCACCAATGGTGCCAGTTGTCAAGAAAATGGTGAAATTAGGATCTGCACTGACTTCAAGAAATTAAATGCTGCAGTGAAGAGGGACGCTACATGCTACCCCAGTGGAAGATTTTGATACACCCCCTGAAAGGAGCCAAAATATTCAGCAAGCTGGATGCGACTTCTGGGTTTTTCCAAAATACCTCTAGACGACAGCACAGCAAAACTTACCACCTTCATCCCCACCCTGTGGCGATATTTCTACCAGATTACCTCAGGGTATCACTTCCGCCCCGGAAATCTTCCAAAGAACGATGGAAAACATTCTGGCAGACCAACGGGAATGTCATCTGCTTCTTCGACGACATTCTTGTCTTCAGCGAGGACGAAAAGGCTCCATGAAGAACATTTGAATGCTCCCGCTTACTACCCTTCATGAACTGGAGTCAAGCTCAAACGAGATAAGTGTTTCACTCCGCAAGAAAGAAATCGAAATTTTTTGGGCTTCACTATCAGTGGCCAAGGCGTCAAGCCAAGCAAAGGAAAGGTAGAAGCCATCATCAATATGCCCAACCCAGAGAACGGGGCAGACCTCCGTGTCTTTTGGGGCATGAAAAATTTTCCCTTTGGACGCCTTTCTGCCTAACCTTTCCTCAACGATCCAGCCAATGACGGAGCTGCTGGAGAAGGATCGTGGGTGGGTCTGGGGACCACAGCAGGCCAGTGCTCTCAGCAAGGTCAAGGAGACACTAACTTCCGCCCAGACGCTGGCGTTCAATGACCCAGAGAAGCCAACCATCGTCAGTGCCGACGCCGCATTTTCGGACTTGGTGCCGTACTCCTCCAAGAGCACGTTTACATCGTGCGGCCTGTTGCATTGCATCCCGCACGCTGCAGAAGGCAGAGCGAGGGTTTATGCCCAAATAAAAAAAGTGCTTAGAACAACATGGGCTTGTGAGAAGTTTGATCGCTACCTTGTCGGCCTGGGGCACTTCAAATTTGTCACCGACCACAAGCCCTTGTCCCTTTGTTTAATAACAAGGACCTTTCTGAGACTCCCCTAAGGTGCCAGCGCCCTCCTGATCCGGCTCATGCGGTTTCAACTTCAAGGCCACGCATGTGCCGGGAAAGGAAATTGCTGGTGGCCGACGCCTTGTCGAGAAGTCCTGCTGGCCGCCGACACCTCAACATCACAGCAAAACGATGTTGAGACACACATCGACTCAGTCCAGTCGTCGTGGGCAATCACGATGCTGGATTCAACAAAATCAGAAAGAAGTCTGAGTCTGATGTCTGCATCAAAGCTGCTACAAACTATACGATCAAGGGCCCTGGCCAGAACACAAGGAAGTGTGATACTAGCAGCCCGTGACTACTATGTAATAAGAGGAGAACTGAGCATCCATGACGGCATGCTCTTGAAAGGGGACAGAGTGGTCATACCCACTCTATGAGGAAAGAAATGCTACAAAGAATCCATGAAGGGCACATGGGGATCACGAAGTGCCGAGAGCGGCCGCACAGTCTGTGTGGTGCCGCACCCTCAGCAAAGACATTAAAGACACTGTCTCCAGATGCCGACATTGTGCGACATATAGGCCGGCACATTCAGTGAGCCCCTTCAACCATCTGTCTTCCCTACCGCCCATTCCAGAAGGTGGGCGTAGACATCTGCGACTATCAGAACAAAACACTATTTGGTGCAGGTAGACTTTCTACTCTAAGTACATCGACATCGCCTACCTCCCGAATATCAGAGCAGCAGCTGTGGTGGGGAAAATGAAGTCCTTCTTCGCCCACCATGGCATTCCTCAGCAAGTGGGTATCGGACAACGGAACTCAGTTCACGTCCCCTGAATTTCGGACTTTCGCGGAAAAATGGGGGTTCCAGCACCTAAAAATCGAGCCCTCATTACCCCCCCAAAATAATGGTGCCGCCGAGAGAGCCGTGAGAACTGTCAAAGAAATTCTACGGCAGGACGACATATTTCTCGCCCTCCTAACCTACAGGGCGACACCCATTCCAGACCTTGGAGCGAGTCCCGCTGAGTTAGCCATGGGCAGGAAAATTCGCTCAACGCTACCCATGCTTTCCCTCTCAGTTGGAGCCTCGCATCATCCACTCCCCCCAGGTGCGGAGCGAGACCAATTGCCCCAAGCAACGGCAGAAACGCAGCTACGACCGCCATCACGGAGCCCTGAATCTCTCAGACTTGAAGCCTGGCGACCCTGTCCTCATGAAAACGGGCAGACAAAGCCTGGAAGCTGCCCCGGGCGAAGTCGTGGAAGAATGTGCCCCGCGGTCATACCTGGTTCAAGACACCTGAAGGCCAGCACGTCGCAACCGACGTCATCTGCAGCGACTGCACCCAGAAGCATGCAGACCGGACGATTTTTCCCCTCGTCCCTCTACTCCCATTCATCTCGGGGGCAACATGAGGTCACTCCCCAGAAAAGCAGCAGCCACCGACACAGCAGCCGCCGACCCCCGTGGCCGCTTTGCCCGACACCCCCATCACCGCGTGCCAGACAGCTCGCGATTAGCGCCGCCATCACCCAGCGGGCAGCATAAGCAGTCCATTGTGGCCACAACACCACACCACCCGCCACCACCCTTATGCACGCTTCTGGTCGAGTGATCCAGAAGCCGGCAAGATTCCAGTGATAGCTGTGTATTTCACAGTTGCCTGGTGCCCGAGTCTGGCAGGCATACTGCAATATTCAAATTTTGGTATCAAATAATTAGAAAGCTAGATCGTGTATCACTGTGTAGATGTGTATTCTGTATGCCTGGTCCCCGCGTCTGGGAGGCATACAGTTGTATTCCCTATGGATTACAGTGAATTCCTTATGGACTAAACCCTGATTTCCTCATGGATTACCGTGGATTCCCTAGGATTACAGTGAATTCCTTTGGATTACAGTGTTAAATCAATGCCATTATTTCAGTCCTATGTGTGCTTTCTTAAATTGAGGCCTGAAATTTTGTTTATGACGGCATCTTTTAAAATTCACCCAAAGTCCTTTATAATGGCACATTGTGTTGTAGTTCCATTAGAACTGTGAAGTTTAACTTGTGAATCCTAGTCTTTTATTATAATTTTCTGTGTGCTATCTGTCATTCAAACGACATCTGCCATAACTGTGCTTGATAAGGATTTCGATGACAGCCACGTGTGTTGACTTCTTATTATGGCAAGTTAACCTTGTGTTGGTTCAGATCCTTCATGATTGCAACTTTTATGGCTATGTGATTGAAATAATATGCTTTTCATGCAGCGTTGTAATTTTGTGTTCTATCTTTCATTATATAATCATATGCAACTGCATGGGGAAGCCATAAATTCAAAAGGGTGACAATCAATTGTGTTCTAAACCGTCTCCTTAAAAGAAACAAAAGAATGAAATACTCCAACAAAAACACTGAAGACAAAATGGCCACAAGAACAAAAATTTTGACTTTATTTGTTTACAAGTTTAAAAAACGCCGTAAATTTAATGATGAACAAGGAAAACTGTACAAACATCATTTTGTTATTGAAAATATGAAAGAACTGTGCCAGTGACAATTAGAAACTTTTTAATTGATATTATCTCCCCCGTAAAAACAGATTTTTTCTCTATTTAAAAAGGGCTCTAAAGATAACGCACTAAAGTTTACGTAAATGTTATGTATTGAGTTAATTGCTATTAACTTTTAGAAGGGGGAAGATGTTGTTGGTACCAACTTGTAGAGACTTGTGGTGGTGCCTATGGTTTTACCCACTATTTAATATGCATGCGTGACTCACACCCTAAGCATCCTGGAAGGACCATTGTCGAGAATAACTGGGCCACTTCTGCCAGAGCTCCTCCCCATTGTAAGACGTGTGTCCTGTGGTGTGCCCCGCTTGAGGGAATTTTCTTTCCCTTTGTCTATCCTGACATACAAGTGTTGTATGTATTGTGCGTCCTGACAAAACATGCCTTGTAAATTGCGGGGCGCAGTAAAAACACTGTTTCGCAATGTTTTATGTTATTTTATTTTACTTTTTAACATGCGCGCTGGGACCTAGGCTACTTTTTTTGATGAACCAGTATTTTTAGGAAGAAGAAGAAACAACCCCCGACCGTTTAGATGAACGCAACCAAACAAGTTCGACAACGATTTAAATTCAAAAATTCTACAGGTCTAAATCTTACTTAATGTCAAGATAATTTATAAGCAACTTGACTTTCTAAACAATATACGGTAAGCAACGCCAACGCTGGGTGCAGACCACAGGCTAAAAGAGACTGACATGATCATGATGTTATTTCATCAAATTCATGCTTTTGCTGCATACAAATTTCAGCAGAACCACAGAACACACACCCAAAATAATACGGAAATAAATAATCGTTTGAACTGACCTTTGGGAACTTATGTTCAGGTTGAAAACTCACAGTCAAAATCAAAGAGGCTCACGATGTTTACATCCATTCTTTCCCCTCAGCAGGGAAAAATACACAACTAGGTCACGAGACTAACCCTTTAAAACTGAAGAGTGAAGGGAGGTTATAAAAGACAGATTCCAAATTTTTGTTTTATTAATAAGGTGTCACTGCATACAGACTATAAAATCAATTCTACACCAAGTGTGTCAAGCCACGAGACCACACTGAACAGGGTACGCAACTTAATGGCCAAGTAGATCAACAGCTAAAACGAAAGGATTTTTGAAGGGTGTTCCCGTGAATAAGACCGCCGGATAGCTCGTTGGTAGAGCGCCGGACTTGTGATTCTGGGTTGCGGGTTCGAATTTCGGTATAGGGGGGATTTTTCCCCCCGAGTTAACATTGGTTCTGATCCATTTCCCCATATAGTCGTTCGGATGGGACTATAAAACCAGGTCTAGTCTGTGTCAAAATGCACTAAGATCATACACGGACTCTAAAGATCCCGATGCACATGTCCTAAGACGGGTGAGTACCGGCTACACGAAAAAACCAATGCAAGCAACCCGTGTGCCAGAATAGTCTACGTGAAGACTGTGGGCACGGGGCAGGTTAAACATCCCATTGGAAGAAGAAGAAGACCTCAGTCTTGGCAGAAGTCTGGTACGTGCATATATAGGCAGCTCCCATGTGATAATGGATGAAAAAATACAAGATCGAGAGCTCTTTAATCAAAACGATTCATTAAGATGGCCATTCACACGTTTTTTAGAGTACTTTCATCGAGCGTGGTTTTGTTAGACAACCGTTCTAGGTCTAATCTCAGTTTAAACCACACTTCACGAGTAAACCGGGCATAGCACCCCGTAAATATTGGGAAATTAAAAAGGGGATAAAGCATGGGGGATCGCAAGGGGTTACACACACACACAACACAACCCAAAACACACACACACACACACACACACCACGCGCGCGCGCGCGCGCGCGCGCACACAAAAACACACACGCCACGCACGTGGCACAAGACCGAGATTCCATACGACCCAAAACCCAAATTTCAACTCGCCACTCTGCAACTGATTTCCTCAAAAGCCATACCAAGGGTACTTTAGGGGCGATCAAACAACCAGGTCACTTATGTTTAAATATTTGGGGGCTGCTTCAAACCAGGTCTTAAGCTTTAAAACACCCTCTCTTTCAAATCTATGTCAAAGGTCTTGTCCAGAGCTTTAAAGACTTTAAGACACCCTCTCTTTTAAAAAATCAAGTCAAAGGGCAGAAAATTTTTTTATGCTACCCCGCGGGCCCACCCCCCATCAGGATATTTATGCTTTGTGCATCAATCATCTTTTTTTAAAAGTGAATATCTTTAAAAGTTCATTTTTACCAAAAAGATTTTTTCTGGAAAAATTTTTTGTATGGGAGACGTTTAGCGATTCTTTAAACTCTTCCCTTGAAAATTCCCCCTATAAAACACTAAAATATGAAATTTTCCCTTTTTTGGGACAACGATTTTTTAAAATTTGTGATATTTTTTTCCCCTGTTTTAAAAATTTTGCTATCCAATGATGCGAGGTCTCTTTTATATATTCTACTTTTCCAAGAAAATGTAGCTTTTTTTTGTTGCTCTTTCATGATTTTCTTTTTTGCTTCTTGGTGGAACCCTTTTGGGGGTTTTTTTTTTTTTTTTAAACCCAACAAAAATACTATGGTTTTTACACCAGCCTTTTTTTGGGGTACATTTTTCTTAAAAAACGAAAGGAGAGGATGAAGTTACCCCTTCCGCGGTCCGGGAAAACCCAAAGGGGTTTTAAATACGGGATTGACCCGGAGGTTTCATTTTAGTGAGTTTCCCCCCAATGGGATTGTCCCCCCGGGGACTTAAGCGCTGAAAGCGATTTTTGAAAAGTATTCATTTTGTTTTTTCCCCATTTACCCACTCAAGCCATACTGTTGTTGGCAGAATTATTTCCCTGAGAATGAACTTATCTCCCCCCATTTCTTCAATCTAAGACATAAAGCAAGTTTTTTTTTATAATTGAATATTTCTTGCAGTCATTGCAACACCAAGCTGCTCTGTAAGTTGCTGGAATAGTGTTCGGTACTTATCCTTGAAATTTATTAGTTTATTACACACACACACACACACACACACACACACATATATATATATATAGACAATGGTAGTAAATACCAGCAGAGATTTTTAAAAAATGCTCAACCGGACTGGGAGCAACATTTGTTAAAAGTTAAGGTTTAAAACTATCTACAGCGCTGTTTCATGCAATGCAATCATCAGGATGTGGTGGGTCTGTGCTGCCGGTGTTTTATAACTGCTTGTGTTGTCTGTCATCACGTGCTGTCTGTTTTTTCGTGTGTTTCTGGTTCTTGTTCACTGATAGGAATTTCCACTTGTGCCTGCAGTTTGTTAACCATTTCTATCCTAGTATTTAAAGTTGCCAGTTGTGGATTGCATAGTATTATGTACTTTCTGTTGAGCATAGGTTACATCTTTTTGAAATGTTGTTGTATGGTGCTGCTCTTTCTATGATTTTCCAGGTATATTGTAGTCTATCTTTTTCTCTTTGAGCTTCCAGATGTATTTACTCAATTCTGTTTGGTTTTTGTATCTTTCTTTGTTAAATGACTGTTTGTGGTTTGCATATCTAGTTTTAAATTGGTTTTCAGTGATACCTATATATGTTTCTTCTGCGTTCTCTGATGTTACAGTGGCTTGGTACACAATGCTGTTGTAGAGGCATTTGTTGCTCAGAGGGCACTGTTCTTTCTTGATACAGTTGCAGGATTTCCTTTCATCACCCTCGTTTTTCTCTGTACTGCTTTTCATTTTGTTGGTTGAATCAATGATGTTTTTAAGGTTGGGCATACATGAGTATGATAATTTGATGCTGTTTTTGTTGAATATCTTGGATAATTTGTGCTCTTTTGGGAATGATGATGTTAGGATTCTAAAGAATTCTTTCCCTATATTTGTTTTCACTCTTCCGTCATATGGGGGGTTGTACCATATGATCTTTTCTTTTCCTGTTCTTCTTGTGTCTGCTCATGTCATTATCTGGGTCATATTGTAGTTTGTAGTTGTAGCCACTTTTTGTGTAACGCTTCTTGATATTCAGCTGCAGCGTTATTGAATGCTGTTTCATTGCATGACAGGTTAGATAATCTCTTATTTATGCCTCTGGGTATTGTTTTTAGTATGGACGGTGGATGGTTACTTTTGATATTTACATAGACAGGTGTATCATTTGGTTTTTTGTATGGTTTATATATGTGCTGGTTGAGGTCAAACGTTATATCTAGGTAGTTCACTATCTTTTTATTTGCTTCTATAGTGATTTTTAGATTTTGGTTTTGGAGATTTTACACAGTTCTTTTTTCTTTTTTTCAATGTTTTAGGGTTGTCGTTCAGCGCAGCGAGGCCGTCATCCCTGTACAGTCCGACTTGTTTTCCAAGCTTTCTTTGAATGCTAGACAGCATGAATAGTCCGACAAGTTCGCAAGTTTCGGCACCATCATACGATCCCATTGTGACATCAAAAGTTGAATTCTTGTTTGCGCTCTTGGTCCAGATTTCATTTTTGCTGTGTAGTAGAGTTTTCTTTGTATGGAAAATGATTTCCATTTCTGACCCTGATATTTCAGTGTATTTGCTGGCAAATTTTATAGCTTTGGTGAGCAGATCTTTATCTATAGATGTGTAGAAGTCTACTATATCAATGTTATAAAAACTGTATTATCTTGCTTGTTGAGTTTCTTGAACCATTGTATGGCTTCGTATGTGTTTTCCAGAGGTTGAGTTCAGTGTTCTCTCTTATGTTTTTTATTGCTTTTTCTAAGATTTTTTTGCTGATTTTTCCTAATTCAGATTTGGATGGGTTATCAATCTGCATGTTGGGTTATTCAGGAAGTTGGGTTTGTGGTCTTTAAGTGTTATGAAAGCTTCTCTTGCTGCTGTTGTCTCCACTCTAATCGCTCAAGTCCATTTGGTGCACAAGCTCCTTTTCTTTTTTCTAATGTACTCGTATGTAGTTTTATCAGCTTTTTTGTAATTTTTTTGGATGTTTTTGTCGAGAGCTGTGAGTACTCTTTAGTTTCCATTTTGTAGAAGTTGCTGGTTTTGTCTGCTTTCACAAATATTTTTTTGTCATTTTGGATTTGTTTGATTTCATTTTTTAACGATGTTTGGAATTCATTGTTTGATTTTTTGAATTCTATATTGGCTATCATCATTTTCATTTTAATCCTCAAATGTCTTCATGTCTTCGATGGCTGGTGGAGCTCGCCATGTTTTGAAGTCATATGTGTTTTTATCTTCTCTCTTGGCATTAGGGTTTAAAAAGAAAATATCAAGAAGCGTTACACAAAAGTGGCTACAACTACAAACTACAATATGACCCAGATAATGACATGAGCAGACACAAGAAGAACAGGAAAAGAAAGATCATATGGTACAACCCCCCATATGACGGAAGAGTGAAAACAAATATAGGGAAAGAATTCTTTAGAATCCTAACATCATCATTCCCAAAAGAGCACAAATTATCCAAGATATTCAACAAAAACAGCATCAAATTATCATACTCATGTATGCCCAACCTTAAAAACATCATTGATTCAACCAACAAAATGAAAAGCATACAGAGAAAAACGAGGGTGATGAAAGGAAATCCTGCAACTGTATCAAGAAAGAACAGTGCCCTCTGAGCAACAAATGCCTCTACAACAGCATTGTGTACCAAGCCACTGTAACATCAGAGAACGCAGAAGAAACATATATAGGTATCACTGAAAACCAATTTAAAACTAGATATGCAAACCACAAACAGTCATTTAACAAAGAAAGATACAAAAACCAAACAGAATTGAGTAAATACATCTGGAAGCTCAAAGAGAAAAAGATAGACTACAATATATCCTGGAAAATCATAGAAAGAGCAGCACCATACAACAACATTTCAAAAAGATGTAACCTATGCTCAACAGAAAAGTACATAATACTATGCAAAACCACAACTGGCAACTTTAAATACTAGGATAGAAATGGTTAACAACTGCAGGCACAAGTGGAAATTCCTATCAGTGAACAAGAACCAGAAACACACGAAAAACACAGACAGCACGTGATGACAGACAACACAAGCAGTTATAAAACACCGGCAGCACAGACCCACCACATCCTGATGATTGCATTGCATGAAACAGCGCTGTAGATAGTTTTAAACCTTAACTTTTAACAATTATATATATATATATTATATATATATATATATATATATATATATATATATATATATATATATATATATATATAATAATATATTATATATATATAATATATATATATATATATATATAAAGTATGACAAGAAAAAATCTTTATTCCATCATGCTATCATATATATCAGTACTATAGTTACTTAATACATTTATTCAACACGACTACTAGAGACCCGACTGCCCTATCAGACACAGTGACTGACATTTACAAATATGACGCTTATTAAATAAGCTGATGATCAAATGATAAATTACCCTACACTACACAACAACTACAAAGTGATGATTCATATTAGCATTAGATATATACACTCTGAAAGCATCTGTCACACACACACACAACTACAAAGTGATCATTCATATTAGCATTAAATATACACCCTTAAAACATCTGTCATACACACAACTACAAAGTGATCATTCATATTAGCATTAAATATACACTCTTAAAACATCTGTCATACACACAACTACAAAGTGATCATTCATATTAGCATTAAATATACACACTAAAAGCATCTGTCACACACACAACTACAAAGTGATCATTCATATTAGCATTAAATATACACACTAAAAGCATCTGTCACACACACAACTACAAAGTGATCATTCATATTAGCATTAAATATACACACTAAAAGCGTCTGTCACACACACATTTATTCATATTAGCATAAAATATACACACTTAAAGCATCTGTCACACACACACACACACACACACACACACACACACACACACACACACACACACACACACACACACACACACACACACACACCACACACAAAATGTTCACCTCTCATCTATTAACTAATTTTGATAAAATATTCTGTTGTTCATATGGGCCAAAAGGGCCCTGCAAAAACTGAATAAAATTATTGTTATGGTTACACACACACACACACACACACACACACACACACACACACACACACACACACACACACACCACACCACACACACAACTATATAATAAATTCCTACATGGAAAGAGGAATACAGTCAAAGCCGCTTACAATGAATCCCCAGGGACATTCAAAATGCTTCTTTATATCCAGCTTTTATCACTACTGTTGCAGCAGTTATAAATTTTTCTATTTGGTTGCTCCGTTATATCGGCATGAGGTCACACACACACACACACACACACACACACACACACACACACACACACACACACACACACACCCCACGCGCTGCGCGCGCGCGCGCGCAAGCACCCACATACATGGACAGCAATCAAGCTCCTTTCCTAGGCTGTTATATATCTTTATAAAATCATTAAAAGGATTTGTTTCCAAAATATGACTGTAAATGAATGTAAACAGATCACATAGGCCTGTTTTGAAATTTGAAGGCTTAGAAACAATAAACCAACACCAGGTAAAAGAGGCGAACAAAATTGCCTGCATTAGTCAGAAGAAGAGACTGTCAGAAGAAATTACACAGCGCCCCGACTTGAAGGTGCCAGGGGGGAGGCGGATGTTGACGCTGTTAGATCCTTGGAGTGTGCACCGGGATGGAAATAAACAAACTGATTTTAAAAGACGGGCACTCTGCTGTGCTGGGAGTGCTTGACAAGAAATAAGAACCACCAAAAATAACTGCTGTTCACATGTTGGATAAATCATTACAACCACCAAAAATAATTGGTGTTTGACATGTTGGATTAAATCATAATAACCACCCAAAATAACCGGTATTTGGGGGAGAAAAAAAAATCACAATAACCACCACCACTGGGACTTAAATTGTGAATAAGGTCTTGAAAATAACTTTTCTCCATGATTGCAGTGGAAGGCACAGATGTGTTATGTCTTGGTGTATACAATCAAGAGTTGGTGCAAGTTAGATTACTCAAATACAGTTAAGGAACGGCAGTTATGTGAGATCTGTGAATGTTCACATTCTATGAAACGACAGAAAAGGATGCCACTACTGGATGAAAAAAAAAAAAAAATCTCTCCCTCAAAGTCTCAAGTAAGGTTGATTGTGGAGCGGTAAAAAACCCTTAATCGGCACTCTAGCAGAACAAACACAGTTGACTGTTGCCACAGCTAGAATTCAAAACATTAGCAGTGAAGAGAAAGATCCCTAAAGATTGGTTTTGTTTTCCATCCTTGTAACACAACCGTCCACATGATTACACGAAGGCATCCAAGTACACATGCATGCAGCAGTTCTGTCAAACTTCCGATAGGTACCTAAAAATGAGGTGTGTGTGTGTGTGTGTGTGTGTGTGTTGTGTGTGTGTGTGTGTGTGTGTGTGTGTGTGTGTGTGTGTGTGTGTGTGTGTGTGTGTGTGTGTGTGTGTGTGTGTGTGTGTGTGTGTGTGTGTGTGAACAAGAATAAGAACAAGAACAAGAACATATTTTATTGCCATATGAAAACCAGAGGTTTTGTGGGGCACAGATGATCAAGTTCAGACATTCAACTAAACTAAACTAATCCTAGCGTTGTAACATCTTGCAACATAACATCATTAGTAGCAGAAAGAAAAGCATAGTGTGTATCAGAGTCTGATTAAATTTTCTGTCTCCGAAGAGAAAAACACAACAGGATATACTGGGCAAGTACAGGTTGGAAGCAGTCCAATAACATAAGCTCCGAGGGTTTTGTCATGTTAGTCTGTGGTGGAAAATCAGTTTTTATTATCCTCGTCATCAGGTCATAACGTTGTTGGTCAAATAATTTGCAGTCTTCGAGAAAATGTAGTTCGTCCTCAACGACGTGGCATGTCGTGCATAATCTGTTTTCTCTGTCAGTGTGGTATAACGGCCCTCTCAATTTGGAGGTCATGGGCACTTATTCGTAATCTAGTTAGTGCTCGTCTGCAATCTGTGTCAGTGTGTTGCTCCAAATAAGCCGCCTGTTTGTATTC
>CM031620.1:41132850-41167850 GCA_018398815.1 Conus ventricosus
AAGTACTTTTAGAGATATTCCATAAAGAAGGAACACCGTTACAGGCCGATAGAGCCGTTAGTAACAGCTATAACGGGGTAAACTGAAACATCAGGCATCATCAGTGACCATAGTGAACATACCAGCTAATTTTCACAAAGATCGACCAAATACTTTCGGAGGTTTTCAAAATGAAGAAAAACCGTTGCAGGCCGTTACAGGCGTTAGTAACGGCTATAACGGTAAATTAAAACTCGATCATTATTCTGACCCATAATGAACATACCTACAAATTTTCAGAAAGATCGGCCAAGTACTTTCGGAGATATTCTATAAAGAAGGAAAACCGTTACAGACAGGTACATCCGTTAGTAACGCTAGAACGGGGTAAACTAAAACATCGGTCATCATCCGTGACCCATGATGAACATACCTGCTAATTTTCACAGAGATCGGCCAAGAACTTCCGGAGGTATTCCATAAAGGAAAAAAACCGTTACAGCCGTTAGTAACGCTATAACGGTAAACTAAAACAACGGGCATTATTCGTCACCCATAATGAACATACCTACAAATTTTCAGAAAGATCGGCCAAGTACTTTCTGAGATATTTCATAAAGAAGGAAAACTGTTACAGGCCGTTACAGCCGTTAGTAATGGCTATAACGGTAAGCTAAAACATCGGACATCATCTATGACCCATAATGAACATACCTGCAAATCTTCGCAAAGATCAGCCAGGTACTTTCGAAGATATTCCATGAAGAAAAGAAAAAACCGATACAGGCCGTTAGTAACGGCTATAACGGTAAACTAAACATCGGGCATTATTCGTGACCCATAATGAAAATAGCTACAAATTTTCAGAAAGATCGGCCAAGTACTTTTAGAGATAATTCCATAAAGAAGAAAAACCGTTACAGGCCGTTACAGCCGTTAGTAACAGTTATAACGGGGTAAACTAAAACATCGGGCATCATCTGTGACCCATAATGATCATACCTGCTAATTTTCACAAGATCGGCCAAGTACTTTCGGAGGTTTTCCAAAAGGAAGAAAAACTGTTACAGGCCGTTATAGCCGTAAGAAACGACTATAACGGTAAACTAAAACATCGGCCATTATTCGTGACCCATAATGAACACACCTACAAATTTTCAGAAAGATCGGCCAAGTACTTTCGGATATATTCCATAAAGAAGGAAAATCATTACAGACCATTACAGCCGTTAGTAACGGCTATAACGGGGTAAACTAAAACATCGGGCATCATCCGTGACCCATGATGAACATATCTGCTAATTTTCACAACAAGATCAGCCAAGTACTTTTGGAGATATTCCATAAAGAAAACAAAAAGCTACAGGCCGTAACAGCCGTTAGCAACGGCTATAACTGTAAACGAAAACAACGAGCATTATTCGTGATCCATAATGAACATACCTACAAATTTTCAGAAAGATCGGCCAAGTACTTTATGATATAATTATTTAATAAAGAAGGAAAACCATTACAGGCTGCTACAGCCGTTAGTAACAGCTATAAGGGGGTAAACTAAGACTTCGGGCATGATCCGTGACCCATAGTGAACATACCTGCTAATTTTCACAAAGATCGGCCAAGTACTTTCGGAGATATTCCAAAAGAAGAAAAACCGTTACAGGCCGTTACAGCCGTTAGTAATGGCTATAACGGTAAACTAAAACATCGGGCATCATCCATGACCCATAATGAACATACCTGCTAATTTTCACAAAGATCGGCCAAGTACTTTCGGAGATATTGCATGAAGAAGAAAAACCGTTACAGACCGTTACAGCCGTTAGTAACAGCTATAACGGGGTAAACTGAAACATTGGGCATCATTCGCGACCCATAATGAATATACCTGTTAATTTTCAGAAAGATCGGCCGAGTACTTTTGGAGGTTTTCCATAAAGAAGAAAAACCGTTGCATGCCGTTACAGCCGTTAGTAACGGCTATAACGGTAAATTAAAATATCGGGCATTATTCTGACCCATAATGAACATACCTACAAATTTTCAGAAAGATCGGCCAAGTACTTTTGGAGATACTCTATAAAGAAGAAAAACCGTTATAGGCCGTTACAGCCGTTAGTAACGGCTATAACAGTAGACTAAAACATCGGGCATTATTCGTCACCATAATGAACATACCTACAAATTTTCAGAAAGATTGGCCAAGTGCTTTCGGAGATATTCCATTAGAAGGAAAACCGTTACAGGCCGTTACAGCCGTTAGTAACGGCTATAACGGGTAACTAAAACATCAGGCATCATCTGTGACCCATAATGAACATACCTGCTAATTTCCAAAGATCGGCCAAGTACTTTCGGAGATATCCCAAAAAGAAGAAAAACCGTTACAGACCATTACAGCCGTTAGTAACGGCTATAACTGTACTCTAAAATATCGGGCATTATTCATGACCCATAATGAACATACTTACAAATTTTCAGAAAGATCAGCCAAGTACTTTTTGAGATATTCCATAAAGAAGAAAACCGTTACAGGCCGTTACAGCCGTTAGTAACGGCTATAACGGGGTAAACTAAAACATCAGGCATCATCCGTGACGCATAATGTTGATACCTGCTAATTTTCACAATGATCGGCCAAGCACTTTCGGAGATATTCCATGAAGAAGAAAAAACCATTACGGGCCGTTACAGCCATTAGTAACGGCTATAACGGTAAATTAAAACATGGGGCATCATTCGTGATCCATATTGAAGTTACCTGCAAATTTCAGAAAGATCGGCCCAGTAGTTTTGTCTAGAGCGAGTGGAACAGATTTTGACCAGGGACGAACGGACGGACAGACAGACACACAGACAGCATTTCTTCGTTCCCATTCTAAAGTACTGCCTGTTCTATAAGAACTGGGGTACAAAAAATGATATGCGCCCAAACTCATGTCTGTGCCTCCATTTGTGTGTGTGTGTGTGTGTTTTGTGTGTGTGTGTGTGTGTGTGTGTGTGTGTGTGTGTGTGTGTGTGTCCGTGTGTCCGTGTGTGTGTGTGTGGGGTGTGTGTGTGTGTGTGTGAGGAGAGAGAGAGAGAGAGAGAGAGAGAGAGAGAGAGAGAGAAAAGGAGAGACTTTGACACTTTGATATTTATTGTCATTACCAAACAGGTCTTTGACAAGGGGGGAGCCGGAGAGGTAACAGAACAATAACATTTCCCTCTTCCTTTCTGCAAACAAATAGTACACATTCATTCCTAAGGTGCACCAAATCAAAGGTTAAAAACAAATAAATTCATAACATTTACTTAGTCCTCACGCACAGGAGTAATGCAATTAGAAAAAAAAAGAAAAAAAAAAAGACTAACTCGACCATCCACTCGTTCAAATGATGACAATGTATCTTACTGATCTCTTCCACTTGCGATGAATGATAATATTCATTCAGATATCTCTTATAATGCATTATTTTAAATTTCACTATCCTCCATCTGTCTAATTTTCAATGCTTCTGCGATGAATTTCGCAACTGATTTAATTACAAGTTCATCATCTGATGATAACACGACTGCAACATTTTGTCTTTTCGCTATATCTAACTGGAAAAGTGAACAATTTGTCCGCACTTCATTATAAGCAGTACAGTGGAACAGAAAGTGTTCTTCGTCATCAATAATGTGTCTACATGCAGGACAAGGAGATTCTGTGGATGTTTCACATTCAAACCATCTTTTGTTCGCATTAAAACCTAAAGTTCTCAACCTAAATCTTGCGTAATTTATTCTGTGCCATCTATCCGTTATGACATTGAGAAACTTTTCAGAATGAACACATTCTTAAATGAGAAAAAACAGCGATATTTTTTCTTTACTTTCCATATCTGAGTGCCAATTCTGTTTAAAAGAACAAATAAGCCTGTCTTTAAATTCCGCAATAAACTGATGCTCATTCCCTTCTTCTGGGCCATCCATACTATTCCAAAACCTGTTCTGAAAGGACTTTCTTTAACTTTATGAGCCCAGTTTTCTTTACCTTTTTCTATTTCTAAAGCATCATATCATAGGCTTGCCTGCCTAAAACGGGACTGGGGTAGCTTCAAGATCTTCAACCAGTACTTAATACATTTCACAAATGTACTTATGTACAAAGGGTATCTGCCCATCTCTCCATATAAAACGGTGTTGGATGAATGAATAGGTACTTGAAGGAAACGCTTCATAGCATACGTATGTACTTTTACCATCATCGAATTTTCATGTAAGCCCCAAATTTCAGCTGCATATGTAAGAAGAGGTTTTATCTGTGTATCAAACATTTTCCAAAATATACTACAGTCTGTACAATTTAGTTTTCTCAGGGATTTCAGAATTTCAATAGTACCTTTTTTCCTTTTCTTAGAGATTCTTCCCATGCGTAGCGGAAAGTTAATTTTGTTGAAATATCATTCCAAGATATTTATATGAATTAACTACTTGAAGGTCTGCATTTCCATAAGACCATTTTTTCACACACTGATAGGTGGCCACCCATTCTAAAGACCACTATATTTGTCTTATCCAAGTTAACTGATAAACCTAAGCGATCTGCTTCTTCTTTCAATACATTTAGTTGGCTTGCAAACCTACAACTGTTCCGGACAGAAGAACAACATCATCAGCATACAGTAATAAAACTAATTCAACTGCTCAGGTATTATCTGGATACATGTCTGCCTTTGCGGGACAATTCCACAGCCAATTCGTTTATGAAAAAAGAAAACAATTGTGGACTCAACAGCATCTTGTTTTACTCCATTTGGACAATCAAAATAATCTGAATACTCACTCTTCACACGCACACATGCCAGCACTGAGTTGTAGACCCCTCTAATGGCCATGTACAATTTACTATTAACACCACTTTACGGAGTACATTCCACAGAGTATTTCGATTTACCGAGTCAAAGGCCTTCTTGAAATCTACAAATGCAATGTAGAGCTTCGACTTGCAGAATAGATGTTTTGAATCAAAGAATATAGTGTAAATATATGGTCTATGGTGCTGTAACTGGTTCTAAAAACCTGCTTGTTCTTCCAATATTTTTTCTTCAGTTTCAGCCCATTCAGTTAATCTTGTATTTAGTATGTAAGTGTAGATTTTACTTAAAATGCTGGTAAGTGATACTCCACGACAGTTGTCGGATTGTTCACGTTCCTTTTTTATGAATTGGTACAATAATTGATTTAGCCCACTCTGGTGGAAAGATGCCATTATCAAAAATTTGGGCAAATAAATGAACAAGGAAATCGATTACAGTTGTGTTTGCATTCTTCAACATTTCTGCTACGATTCTATCTGGTCCTGCACTCTTTTCCTAATTTTAAATGTTTAATACCAGCAACGACTTCTTCACTGGAAATAGGCTGATTAAATAATGGCTCAGTTTCATTCTCTTCTACACACCGGTCTCTTCTTCCATACTTTTGAGGAGAGAGAGAGAGAGAGAGAGAGAGAGAGAGGAGAGAGAGAGGAGAGAGAGAGGTAGTGGTGGAAGGGGGTCAGTGAGGGGACAGACACAGAGGGGGTGAAGAGCAGGGGGCATGGATTTATTTTTCCTTTTTTTTGGGGGGGGGGGGGGGGGGGGGGGCAGCGGCTGCAGTTTTTTTGTTTTTTGTTTTTAAAGCCAAACACTCCATCGTAGTGCTGATGCTGTAGTGGGAACTGGTAGTGTTACAGAGAAAACTCTTAAGTTTCAAGGTTTCTTCAGTATACTGTTTGTTTGGGTTTGATTCTTCCTGCTAAGCTGAAAATTCCAAGGAAGATAAATTTTCTTCTTTTGAGCCAGCCACATGAATTCATTACAATATTTTCTTTTGGCTCCATTTTATTCTTGTCTGAATGTGATCTTCCGACTCCACCACAATCAGCAATTTTGATTCATCGTTACCCCAGTCAGAAACTAAACCGCACTTGTTTTCTTCTCTCGCTGTTCCCATCCCTTTCCTTTTCAACCCCCCCCCCCCCACCCTACAACCACCCTCCCTTCCTTCGTTGATTTTGACTGCTATTTTCAAAAAGATGTATTGACCACAACGCTGGTCCTTGTGGAAAAGTGAAAGCGATGTGAAGCGGGGGGAGGGGGGGGGGGGGGTGAGTGGAGGAGAGGTACAGATTCCAGAGTTTGTGGAATGTAGGCAGAAGGTCAGACCTGCTACTGATCGGGGCTGAGCCCGACCATTGTTCAGCGCAGATCCCTGCTGTGTTGTCAGCGATCGGCGGTACTAAATCAGCACGTCCATGTGTTTGGAATAATGATAGCTCAGAAATAGAGAGCGTGTGCGCGTGCGTGGGTGTGTGCATATGTGTATATGTGGGTGTGGGTGCGCGCGCGTGTGTAAGATTGGAGTTTTGGGTTAGGTTGGAAGGTTAGGGTAGGGAGGGGGACTGGGGAAGTAGGACATACAATATTCTTGAATTCAAGTCTTCACTCACACACACTCACTTCCACACACACACACACACACACACACACACACACACACACACACACACACACACACACACACACAGAGAGACACGCGCGCGCGCGCACGCGCTAACACAGGCACAAACTCTTACGCAGCCCGTTTTAATTTGTTGGTTTCTTTTTCTTTTTTTTTTGATTGGTTTATTTTTAGTCTAATATCACCATTGTTGTGAACAGACGTTAAATCAATCAATCAATCAATCAATCAATCAATCAATCAATCAAATCAGTCTTCACTTATTGAAGGAGTGGAAGCGGGAGGTTGGTTTCGTTTCCGACTGTTACCCTTTTGTTATTTTGGTTCTACACCAGCAAAGACGCGGCAGGGTATCGGCTGTTGTTTTGTCGTCAAGTCAGTGAGTTGTGGTAAATTGTCGTGTTGTTGCACGAGCAGTAACTAGTCCGTTGGTCAGGTGTGTCAGCTCTGCGGAGGGATACACTGTTCTGACCAATGGTTGTGTTGTGTTGTGAGTGGAGCTCACTTGATTCTGACCAGGGCGGAATGCGTTGGGGTAGCTTCACTTCGGTCCCTGGTGTTCGTCGGAGTGGACGTGCTCCTTGTAAGTGCGGTGGCAGCGCCGTTAGTTCTGCTGAGTGAGTGACTTCGAGTCATAGTTAGGGCCAGGTCCTCGTCGGGTTTGGTGTGCCCTTGCCCTGTGCCGAGTTCTGTGTCGTGTTCGTTGGCAGCCACTTTCAGCCAGTTGCAGAACTGGTGTGGTTGATCGTCTGTCTGTCCAGTTGTTTCAGCAGGTATCCTGCTTCCTTGCCGAGGCTGGGGCCAGATCACTGCAGTCTGTTGCCGCGTGCTGGCAGGTGAGCGGCGGCTTCCCGTTACCTGCTGCTCTTCCAGGAGGGGGAGACCACCCGAGCCGTCTGCCGTCCGTGAGGCAGTTCTCCTCCTGCTACCTGTGCTCCTCTGGGAGGGGGAGTTCACCCAGGACGTCCGCTGTCTGTGAGGCAGTTTCTCCAGCCACCTGTTCCTTGTTCCCAGGAGGGAAGGACCGCCCTGTTCAGGCGTGTTGTGAGGGGGTGCTATGCCAGGCCTTCCTTCACCCACGTTCCAGCCTTCAGTGGAGGAGGGGTTCCTCAAGAGTCGGGCTGTTGTGAGGGGGCCGTGTGTGTGCATGAGTGTTCCGCGGGGAGGGGTCGTCTTGCATGAGGGTCCACAGACAGCGTCGAGGAGCAGGGTCGTCTGGGGAGGAGTCAGCCTGCGAGGGGCCACGGACAGTGCTGAGGAGCAATGTTTCCCGGGGAGGAAGGGGGTGTCCAAGTGTTGTGGTAGGAAGAGGGTTGTAGCAATAGGCAGTAGGGTTAGGGGTGTTAGCTGCTGCCTCCTTTAGGGACGTCGTGGCCAGCACAGGATAAGGTACCTGTCGTTGCCTCCCTTAGGGACGCAGTGACCTGTGTGGTAGTAGTCCCTGGTCAAAAGAAGGGTGGATCCGCGGATAGGGATAGGTGGTAGTAGTTTAGAGATTGGAGTCCTTGGGTTTGTTCTTGTCCCTGGTAGTTGGCCACCACGTGTGCCGCCTATCGCTGCGTCCCCAGGTCGCAGTGATATAGCGCAACTGGTGCTTTAGCATAGGTTAGGGTTCCAGGGTCGTAACAGGGTAGTGTGGGTCAGTGGAGAATTGGAATACCTGTGTGTAGTTATGGATGGACGTGAGTGGTGGCGCCATAGTGTGTGTGTGTGAAATAGAGAAGTGTGCATGATTGTAAAGCTGTGTTAGGGTGCCGTGTTGTCTGATTTAGTGTGTGATAGGCGTGGGTAGGGGTGGTAGGGCCGTCCGGCTTAGCGACCGTGACATGTGTAAACGCACGTGCTTGTGCTGAGTAGGTACTCAGCCTGGAAAAAAAATGCTGGTGTAAATGGCCTCTGTAGTATGGCCCAGACATTCGGAGGTGTTCACAGTGGCTGGGACGTTATTTGTGAGTGTGTGTGTGAGTTTGTGTGTGTGTGTGTGTGTGTGTGTGTGAGTGTGTTAGTGTGTTTTGTGTGTGTGTGTGTGTGTGGTGTGTGTGTGTGTGTGTGTGTGTGTGTTCATGCACGTGTGTGTGTGTGTGTGTGTGTGTGTGTGTGTGTGTGTGTGTGTGCGTGTGTGCGTGCGTGCGTGCGTGCGTCCGTGCGTGCGTGACCAACACGGGTTCTAGTTCTGGCTACAACTGGTGTGTTAAGGGGCTACACTACGGGTTCTAGCTACAACTGGTGTGTTAAGCGGCTACACTACGGGTTCGAGATCTAGCTACAGCTGGTGTGTTAAGCGGCTACACTGTGTGTGTGTGTGTGTGTGTGTGTGTGTGGTGTGTGCGTGTGCGTGTGTGCGTGTGGATGTGTGTGTGTGTGTGTGTGTGTGTGTGTGTGTTGTGTGTGTGTGTGTGTGAATTAAAATAAGTTATTTCTTCGCTTAAAAAGATGTACCCAGGTGTTCATCGATTGTTTGCAGAAATGCCAGTGTGCCCCATGCTGCATCAGGTGGCAGGATGTGTAGATACTGCAACGTTGAATTACTGTCATATGAGATCAGGGGCCGGGCTTTGCACGCCAGTTGTGGCTGATGTTGAACCAAGGACATGGAGACAGCCTGTGCCACACTCAACACACACACACACACACACACACACACACAACACACACACACACACACACACACACACACACACACACACAGACACACACACACACAGGACACACAGTGTAGCCGCTTAACACACCAGCTGTAGCTAGAACTAGAACCCGTAGTGTAGCCGTTTACACACAGTTGTAGCTAGAACTAGAACCCGTGTTGGTCACGGCACTGCTGGAGCTGTCTAGCTCTGCTCATGCCGCACTAGAGTCTACAGCCATGGGGCTCACTACGTGTTCCTGGCACAGGACAGTATATTTCAACTGAACAGCGCTGTGGACAAAGGTTTCAACAATGGAATCGATCCCGAGAATGTTTGCGAGTGGGGTTGAGGCTATGAGATGGAGCGAGATTTGTTGAGGGGGAAAGGATCAGAATTGACCTACCTCCACCTCACAGGGATAGGGGATGTGAGCAAGAGAGTTAAAGTGGGAGATTTCTTGGGTGTGGCACAAAAAAAACAGGTCTCTCGCTCAATAGGAAAAATCATTCCATGCAGAGTATGTAATGCCCCTTCCTTCAGCCTGGGAAGCATATTTAAGAGGGTCCGGAACAAACCCCATAGTCAAGAGAGGAATCAGTGTGGGAAGGGCTCCCCTATCAAGGAGTGGGGGGCTGTTGTGGAACTGGTCCCAGTATGACCCTAGCTGGAAAGACGGGGACAGTATAGGATCCCCACCCAGAACCCCTCCCCTGTTGGAAAGGTGGGGACTTTATAGGACCCCCCACAGAAACCATCCCCTGTTAGGAAGATGGACCCCACCCAGAACCCCTCCACTATTGGAAAGGTGGGGGCTGCATAGGACCCCACCCAGAACCCCTCCACTGTTGGAAAGGTGGGGGCTGTATAGGACGCCACCCAGAACCCCTCCCTGTTGGAAAGGTGGGGACTGTACAGGACGCCACCCAGAACCCCTCCCCTGTTGGAAAGGTTTGGGCTGTATAGGACCCCACCCAGAACCCCTCCCCTGTTGAAAGGTGGGGAATGTATAGGACGCCACCAGAACCCTCACCTGTTGGAAAGGTGGGGACTGTAAAGGACCCCACCCAGAACCCCTCCCCTGTTGAAGGTGGGGACTGTATAGGACGCCACCCAGAACCCCTCTCCTCTTGGAAAGGTTGGGGCTGTATAGGACCCCACCCAGAACCACTCCCTGTTGGAAAGGTGGGGACTGTATTGGATATCACCAAGAACCCCACACCTGTTGGGAAGGTAGGGACTGTATAGGACCCCCCAGAACCCCTCCCTGTTGGAAAGCTGGGGACTGTATTGGACCCCAACAAGAACCCCTCCCCTGTTGGAAAGCTGGGGAATGTATAGGACCCCACCCAGAAACCCCTCCTTGTTGGAAAGGTAAACTGTATAGGACCCCACCCAGATCCCCTCCGCTGTTGGAAAGGTGGGGACTGTATAAGACCCACCCAGAACCCCTCCCTGTTGGAAATGTGGGGACTGTATAGGACCCCACCAGAACCCCTCCCCTGTTGGAAAGGTGGGGACTGTATAGGACCCCACCCAGAACCCCTCCTCTGTTGGAAAGGTGGGAACTGTATAGGACCCCACCCAGAACCCCTCCCCTGTTGGGAAGGTAGGAACTGTATTGGACACCACCCAGAACCCCACACCTGTTGGGAAGGTAGGGACTGTATAGGACCCCACCAAGAACCCCTCCCCTGTTGGAAAGGTGGGGACTGTAAAGGACCCCACTCAGAACCCCTCCCCTGTTGAAAGGTGGGAACTGTATAGGACCCCACCCAGAACCCCTCCCTGTTGGAAAGGTGGGGACTGTATAGGACCCCACCCAGAACCCCTCCCCTGTTGGAAAGGTGGGAACTGTATAGGACCCCACCCAGAACCCCTCCCCAGTTGGAAAGGTGGGGACTGTATAGGACCCCACCCAGAACCCCTCCCCTGTTGGAAAGGTTGGGGCTTATAGGACCGCACCCAGAACCTCTCCCCTGTTGGAAAGATGGTAACTGTATAGGACCCCACCCAGAACCCCTCCCCTGTTGGAAAGGTGGACCCCACCCAGAACCCGTCCCCTGTTGGAAAGGTGGGGACTGTATGGGACCGCACCCAGAACACCTCCCCTGATGGAAAGGTGGGGATTGTATAGGACCCCACCCAGAACCCCTCCCCTACTCGAAAGATGGGGACTGAAATAGGACCCCACCCAAAACCCCTCCCCTGTGGGAAAGATGAGGACTGTATTGAACCTCACCCAGAACCCCTCCCCTCTTGGAAAGGTGGATCCCACCCAGATCCCCTCAACTGTTGGAAAGCTGGTCACTGTATAGGACCCCACCCAGAACCCCTTACCTGTTGGAAAGGTGGGGGCTGTATAGGACCCCACCCAGAACCCCTCCCCTGTTGGATAGGTGGGGGCTGTATAGGACCCCACCGAGAACCCCTTACCTGTTGGAAAGGTGGGGGCTGTATAGGACCCCACCCAGAACCCCTCCCTGTTGGAAAGGTGGGGGCTGTATAGGACCCCACCGAGAACCCCTTACCTGTTGGAAAGGTGGGCACTGTATAGGACCCCACCCAGAATCTCTCCCCTGTTGGAAAGGAGGGGACTGTATAGGACCCCACCCAGAACCCCTCCCCTGTTGGAAAGGTGGGGACTGTATAAAACCCACCCAGAACCCTCCCCTGTTGGAAATGTGGGGGCTGTATAGGACCCCACCCAGAACCCTCCCCTGTTGGAAATGTGGGGACTGTATAGGACCCTACCCAGAACCCCTCCCCTGTTGGAAAGGTGGGGACTGTATAGGACCCCACCAAGGAACCCGTCCCTTGTTGGAAATGTGGGGACTGTATAGGACCCCACCCAGAACCCCTCCCCTGTTGGAAAGGTGGGGACTATATAGGACCCCACCCAGAACCCCTCCCCTGTTGGAAAGGTGGGGACTGTATAGGACCCCACCCAGAACCCCTCCCTGTTGGAAAGGTGGGGACTATATAGGACACCACCCAGAACCCCTCCCCTGTTGGAAAGGTGGGACTGTAGAAGAAAAAGAAACACCCGAAGGTGCTGGGGAGGACCCAGAGAAGCACTGTCTTCACCTGCCTTTAGAGCAGTCCTGTACCACCCTTGGAGGCCTGCGCTGTGTTGACGATGGGTACAGGCACGCACAGGACACTCCATTAAGATATCAAGGGACATAACTGCTCCTGAACAGAGGTAATTAGACTACAGGATGCAGCTCATAACAGCCTTAATGTAGCATCCCCATGGGTGTACCAGCCCGTATTTCATGACTGCAGAGCCCACCGGCGAAAAACACCCACCCTCCAGCTGCCGAGCACACCCCACAGACCCAACCACCCCTGCCCACGGACAGATGAAGACAGTGCCACTCCAGACACAGCCAAGCTTTCGCCATACGGTCTTATGTGCCCTCAAGAGAGAATCCAATGTTGTAGTCTTTCCCACTGTCAACAGGACTTTCCCTGTGGTCAGTGGGCCTTTCCTCACCGTCACTGGACCTTTCTCCAGGGTCAGCCTAGTTAAGGCAAAGAAGAAAAAGAAACACCCGAAGGTGCTGGGGAGGACCCAGAGAAGCACTGTCTTCACCTGCCTTTAGAGCAGTCCTGTACCACCCTTGGAGGCCTGCGCTGTGTTGACGATGGGTACAGGCACGCACAGGACACTCCATTAAGATATCAAGGGACATAACTGCTCCTGAACAGAGGTAAATTATACTACAGGATGCAGCTCATAACAGCCTTAATGTAACATCCCCATGGGTGTACCAGCCCGTATTTCTGTTGGAAAGGTGGGACTGTATAGGACACCACCCAGAACCCCTCCCCTGTTGGAAAGGTGGGACTGTTTAGGACCCCACCCAGACCCCTCCCCTGTTGGACAGGTGGGGACTGTATAGGACCCCACCCAGAACCCCAACCCTGTTGGAAAGGTGGGGACTGTATAGGACCCCACCCAGAACCCCTCCCCTGTTGGAAAGGTGGGGTCTGTATAGGACCCCACCCAGAACCCTCCCCTGTTGGAAAGGTGGGGACTGTATAGGACCCCACCCAGAACCCTACACCTGTTGGGAAGGTAGGGACTGTATAGGACCCCACCCAGAACCCGTCCCCTGTTGGAGAGGTGGGGACAGTATAGGACCCACCCAGAACCCCTCCCCTGCTGGAAAGGTAGGGAATGTATAGGACCCCACCCAGAACCCCACCCCTGTTGGAAAGGTGGGGACTGTAAAGGACCCCACCCAGAACCCCTCCCCTGTTGGAAAGGTGGGGTCTGTATAGGACCCCACCCAGAACCCCTCCCCTGTTGGAAAGGTGGGGACTGTATAGGACCCCAGCCAGAACCCTACACCTGTTGGGAAGGTAGGGACTGTATAGGACCCCACCCAGAACCCCTCCCCTGTTGGAGAGGTGGGGACAGTATAGGACCCCACCTAGAACCCCTCCCCTGCTGGAAAGGTAGGGACTGTATAGGACCCCACCCAGAACCCCTCCCCTGTTGGAAAGGTGGGAACTGTATAGGACACCACCCAGAACCCCTCCCCTGTTGGAAAGGTGGGGACTGTATAGGACCCCACCCAGAACCCCTCCCCTGTTGGAAAGGTGGGGACTGTATAGAACCCCACCCAGAACCCTCCCCTGTTGGAAAGGTGGGAACTGTATAGGACCCCACCCAGAACCCCACCCCTGTTGGAAAGGTGGGGACTGTATAGGACCCACCCAGATCCCCTCCACTGTTGGAAAGGTGGGGACTGTATAGGACCCCATCCAGAACCCCACACCTGTTGGGAAGGTAGGGACTGTATAGGACCCCACCCAGAACCCCACACCTGTTGGGAAGGTAGGGACTGTATAGGACCCCACCCAGAACCCCTCCCCTGTTGGAAAGGTGGGGACAGTATAGGACCCCAGCCAGAACCCCTCCCCTGCTGGAAAGGTAGGGACTGTATAGGACCCCACCCAGAACCCCTCCCCTGTTGGAAAGGTGGGGTCTGTATAGGACCCCACACAGAACCCCTCCCCTGTTGGAAAGGTGGGGACTGTATAGGACCCCACCCAGAACCCTACACCTGTTGGAAAGGTAGCGACTGTATAGGACCCCACCCAGAACCCCTCCCCTGTTGGAGAGGTGGGGACAGTATAGGACCACACCCAGAACCCCTCCCCTGCTGGAAAGGTAGGGACTGTATAGGACCCCACCCAGAACCCCTCCCCTGTTGGAAAGGTGGGGACTATATAGGACACCACCCAGAACCCCTCCCCTGTTGGAAAGGTGAGGACTGTATAGGACCCCACCCAGAACCCCTCCCCTGTTGGAAAGGTGGGGACTGTATAGAACCCCACCCAGAACCCCTCCCCTGTTGGAAAGGTGGGAACTGTATAGGACCCCACCCAGAACCCCTCTGTTTCCCGTCTGTCTGTGCCAGTGGTCAGCTGGTGTGGAGGCCAGTTTGCCCCCTGTCTTTGTGTGCCAATGGTCAGCTTGTGTAGAGGTCAGATTGACCTGTGCCTGTGCCAATTGCCATCTGGATTGTGGAGGCCAGTTTGCCGTCTGTCTGTGCCAATGGTCAACTGGTGTGGAGGTCAGTTTGCCCTTCTTCTGTGCCAAGGTTCAGCTGGTGTGGAGGTCAGTTTGCCCTGTGTCTGTGCCAATGGTCACCTGGTGTGGAAGTCAGTTTACCCTCTGTCTGTGCCAATCGAGTCCGGCGCTCTACCACTGAGCTATTCCGGCCCCCTATACACCAGTGCTTATGGTTGACAGTTCCGTTTCCTGGAACCAAGGGAAAGAGAGCAACAGTCGTCCACAGCGACAAACTGAGGTCAGGTTGTTGTTTGTTCTGTGGCGCATAATGTCCACCACGTGATCAGTGCATGCCGCCTGTCTTGCCGCCCCTGCGTTGGCTGTATTCAATACAGTGAATCACGTAGACAGTGATCCCCGATGGGCAGATGAAGTGTGTGGAGACAACAGTTGGACCGGTGGCCTTGGACTGTGCTGAACCCAGTACCACTATAAGCACACAGTGTGTACATTTCAGGCCGTGCTTGGTGTGATGCTGAAGCAGATTGTCTAAAACATCGTTCATGAACAGGCGAACGTGGCACGCTCCCGTTTTACTCCCCATGGCGACTCCGCGCTGTGGCGCAGTAATGTCTTCCCGTGAGGAGAACGTCTTCGGGATTATTAGGACCAATCAGCCAAACAGACTAGGGTTATTGCAGGCGGTGGGCTGGGATCTTGTGACGCTTTTCAAGAAAGTGGGTGAAAGTCAGAAGTCCAGCTGCATGGAGTGTGCTGATGTAGAGGGAGGCAAGATTAGGGTGATGAGTGTCTGGTCTGGAACTGAAGTTGTTGCTGTGGTCCCTTATAACATTAACACTGAGGACCTGTGGAGTGTCCTTTAAATAGATACGCAGTTGCTGCGCAAAGTCCATCTGTTTAGAGATGTGTCTATATCTTGTTTCTGTAGGTCACCGCACGCAGCGACAGTGGGATGGTCAGGATTGCTGGCTGTGTCAGTGCTGGTATGTTGCAATTCAAAAGGGGGACAAGAGAGGAGGAACTTTCGCGAACGACGTCATGACGAGTTGCAAGCCTTGTTTTACTTACCGCTTTTTAAATCCCTGTATGTTCAATGTATTGCTGTTGCTGATTTATTTAAAACATTTGGAAAGTGTTCGTATGCACAACAGATCAGTTTTGTTTTCGGATCGATTGATAATGCGATTGGAATATTCGAGATAATGTTAGAATGTTCACCAGGTCTCCGTTAAGTTGTTGGTGCATTGCCGAAGGGTCAAGAATGTTGTAGAACTATGTTCGAGAATACTCTTTAGATAACATATATAAAAGGATGAGAGTTGTGCGACTGAGGAAGAGAGAAATGGGAGCGGTTGAAGAGTTCTAGTCATTGTCGAATACAGACGTGTTCGAGTCTTCAATGAGTTTGAGTCTAGTCGATGAAAAGCTGCCATAAGTAGAATGTTGGCTGCTGCATGTACCATTGAGTTCCTGTACAACTTATGGAACCTGAAGGTCAGTGGATTGCTGTTTGTTGTTCCTATATTCTTCAACGTTTGTAAATAAGAGGATCCTCTACGTTTCAATACTGCCTGGTATTTTTTTTTTGTCGTCTGCAAGCTGAACACCTACCACGGGATCTACAACGAACTCTTACGAGCTACCGTACTTACTTGTACATACTCACTCACCTCATACTGAGGAAGTCAGCGGTCTAGTGTGTAAAAAGGTAACACATGGAGACCAGGTTGGTGAGGTCGGTGTTTGATCAGGAGTCTGGCCGTGCGAGGAGGTTGGTCAGCGGCGACTAGCTCCTGCCAGGCTTTTAACGTGTGACCACTTGGAGTGGAAGGAAAGGCTTGTGCAGCGGGAGGCAATGATTATGTTGTTAACGGCTAGGGCGTAGGGCGTTGTGTCCCACACGACCGCCGCACCTCTTTTGTCCACGAATTTGATGTCTGCTCTGATCTGCAGAGATCCCAGTGCCAGGTCTCCTTTGATGGAAGATGTAGCTTATAGACAGGGTAAAACTATAAACCTCGAGTACCATTGATTCGCTTCTGAAACTCATGGGATGTCCCAGATGGGGGTTCTTTGCTGACGTTGTCCGAAAGTTGTCTAAAAGCTACCAGCAGGGAAAATGTCAAGCAACGTATTACCAGCTACTGGGAAAAGCAAGAACCAAAACATCTATTTGAAAGAATTTTGGGGAAAGAAAATCATTTTCTGTCTCATCTTAAGACGGGTGCATTTTTGAAAGTGGACAAATGTCGTGAGAGGGCCCTGTGGGCACATGGTCAGAGCGTTTGCCTACGGAGCGGGCGGTCGTCAGTTCGAACACTCGTGGAGTCGGATTTTTTTCGGCTTGAAAACCTCTATTCACCAAGCAGTAAATGGGTATGTGATTCAGTTCAGAGACGGTGATGGGCGGCAGGACAGGGGTGGACCCACCTTCCGTCATGTAGTGTCCCAGACACGTGGAAGCTGCCAGTTCACACCCCCACGGCCAATAGGCTGTGGCAGCTTTACCTCTGTGATGACTTCCTTTATGAGGCAAAAATTGAAAGGAAACGAAACCAGCATGGACGTGAAGAAGGGGGAGGGGGGAGGGGGTGGGCAGCAGGTCTGTCAGGGAGTATGAGAAACAAGACATGAGAGACGTACGCACACAGACGGGTGTAGATTACGATTCTTTTCCCGCTCACTATTTTCTCGATCTTTTCCTTTTGTTGACAGAGAAGAGACGCCATGCTGTCACTCGGCATCATCGTTCTCGCCTGTCTCTCAATGACCCGGATGATCACCCCGATGCGAGCGCCGCCACTGGTGCCATCCCAGGTGCGGACAGGTCCGGTTCGTTCCACCACGGGCACCACGGATACCCGTGGAGTCACCACGATCACCTGCACCACCCCGGAATGCGTTCAGATCATACAGGCCTACCTGAAATGGCGGGAGGAAAACGGCTATGGAGCGAGCAACAATCGGTATGGTTAGACGTCAGTCTGAACGGGGTTTCTCTGTCCTGGAAATGGATGTCTTGTCCAGAAAGCCAAGCGCGCCATACCATAGCAAGTTTACAATAAATTTGTTTGGACATGCTACATCGACTTTGTCCTCTTTTGTCAGCACGAAAGCTCTGTGTGTTCGGCGACTCTGTCTCTCAGTGAGAGTCTCAGAAAGGCCTGGAAGTTACGCTGGTCCTCACCTCTATGGCCGTCACTTTGTCTCTGTATCTGTCTCTCTACGGGTATTCCACTAGTCGTTTCTGTCACCCTGAATCTAGCGGATGATCGTTTTGTACCCGTCTCTATCTCTTTTTTTTTTGTGGTCTCTTTTTGCATTGTTTCTCTCCAAATTTGTCTGCGCCCCAGTTTCTCTCTGTCTCTCGCGGTATCTGTTCCTTCCCGCCTCTGTTCTACATCTGTTTCTCTCCGTCACTCGTTGTGTCTGTTTCTTCCTATCTCAGTACCTTTATTGTGTTATATCTCAGCTTGTCTTTCATTGTGTCTGTTTCTCCCTATCTCAGTGCCTTGGTTGTGTTTATCTCAGTGCCTTGATTGTGTTATATCTCAGCTTGTCTGTCATTCTGTCTGTTTCTCCCTATCTCAGTGCCTTGATTGTGTTATATCTCAGCTTGTCTGTCATTCTGTCTGTTCCTATCTCGGTGCCTTTATTGTTTTATATCTCAGCTTGTCTGTCATTCTGTCTGTTCCTATCTCAGTGCCTTTATTGTTTTATATCTCAGCTTGTCTTTCATTGTCTAGTTACCGCCAAGGACATTGACAAACAAAGCACAGAACAAGACACGATGCATTTCGACCTCTTGGGTCTTCTTCAGGCAAAAAAATAACCAGATCACATTTAACATTTAGGACAGTACAAACAAAGAACGAAGAGTGACTTATCTGTCCGTGTGGTAAGAAGAATGGCCACCAGACGTTCATCTACATCCTTTTTTTAACTGTTTCGTTGTGTCTTTTCTCCCTGCTCTGAGTCTGATTTTTTATTTCTAAGTTTCTCTCTGTCTTATCACCATTGGCAATACAAAGAAATGTACAATACCTAGTCGATCAGAAAACCAGCCCCAACATGTTTATCCATTGCCTGCATAGTAATGAAAGCACAGTGTGTAGTTAGTCTGAAAGTATCTGCAGCAAAAATCGCCCAACACATGCACAATAATAAAGCACTCCGTATCTCGAACCATTCCCAAGATGTTCGCCCATCATCCGTACAATCATGGAAGCGGCAATGTCATAGTCGGTCAGGAAGCACCCCCCCCCCCCCCGACATGTTCACCAAACACTTGCACAACATCAAAGTACACAGTGCGTAACCGGTCAGAAAATATCCTCACATATTCACCAAACACTTGCACAACAATAACAAAGTCCACAGCATGTAACCGGTCAGAAAGCATCTCTCACATATTCACCAAACACTGGCACAACAATAACAAAGTCCACAGTGTGTGGTCAGAAACCATCTCCCACAAGTTCACCAAACACTGGCACAACAATAACAAAGTCCACAGCGTGATAACCGGTCAGAAAGCATCTCCCCATGTTCACAAACACTGACACAACAATCACAAAGTCCGCAGTGTGTAGCTGGTCAGAAAGCAGTGAAGCCTAAGGACCACCAAACCAGCGTCGCCTGCTCATCTGTCTCTGCTCTAGTTCGCTACATGTCTGAAAGCAAAAGAAATCCTATACGGTTCCCAGCAAGACATAGATGAAAACTGGTATGTACTCTGTACTCTGTGAATACACCACGCCGAGTAGCTGTACAATGGCAGTGGACTGAAGTAGTATCGATATACAATTGACACAGGAACTAGACAGAGAGTCCGGACTTCAGTGCGGGTGTAAACGTGTTGTTCTTATCACATCTTGACTGTGCCTCTGCCCTGATGAAGGAAACTGAAAGTGTTGTGTTATCACCTGACAGCCATCACTGAAGTCTGCCAGTGGCCCTGGATCATGGGCCTGTCCTAAACTCTAATAATGAACAAGCGAAGACTGTGTTTGTGGGACAGATTATTGCCGTGTGGGACTGAATGCATGATCAAACTTTCTTTAGTATCATGCTCGCTTTCCTGCTAAGAAATTTGTCATAATACCTATGATAGTACTAACAAAGCTGATAGGAAGAAAATTTTAAAGAAATCGAAAGCGAGGAGGAGGAAGAGGAGGAGAAAGTGGAAAGAATAAGAGGAAGAAAAGGAAGAGGATCAGGAAGAGGAGGAAGTGAGGTGGAGAAGGAGGAAAAGAATGAGATGAAGAGGCTGAGAAACAAACGGCACTCTCTGACACCTCATGGCGCTTGAACTATCGACTGACTTCACCCTGAAAACTCCTGCACCTCATGGCGCTTGAACTATCGACTGACTTCACCCTGAAAACTCCTGCACCTCATGGCGCTTGAACTATCGACTGACTTCACCCTGAAAACTCCTGCACCTCATGGCGCTTGAACTATCGACTGACTTCACCCTGAAAACTCCTGCACCCCATGGCGCTTGAACTATCGACTGACTTCACCCTGAAAACTCCTGCACCCCATGGCGCTTGAACTATCGACTGACTTCACCCTGAAAACTTCTGCACCTCAAAGCACTTAAACTATCGACTGACTTCACCCTGAAAACTTCTGCACCTCAAAGCGCTTTAACTATCGACTGACTTCACCCTGAAAACTTCTGCACCTCAAAGCACTTAAACTATCGGCTGACTTCACCCTGAAAACTCCTGCACTTCAAAGCACTAAAGATGTCGGCTGACTTCACCCTGACAACTCCTGCACATCAAAACACTTTAAATATCGGCTGACTTCACCCTGAAACCTCCTGCACCTCAAAGCACTAAAGATGTCGGCTGACTTCACCCTGACAACTCCTGCACATCAAAACACTTTAAATATCGGCTGACTTCACCCTGAAAACTCTTCCACCTCAGAACACTTAAACACCGGCTGACTTCACCCTGAAACCTCCTGCACCTCAAAGCACTAGAACTATCGTTTACTTCACCCTGAAAACTCCTGCACCTCAAAGCACTTTAAGTATCGGCTGCCTACACCCTGAAAACTCCTGCACCTCAAAGCACTAAAGATGTCGGCTGACTTCACCCTGACAACTCCTGCACATCAAAACACTTTAAACACCGGCTGACTTCACCCTGAAACCTCCTGCACCTCAAAGCACTAGAACTATCGGTTTACTTCACCCTGAAAACTCCTGTACCTCAAAGCACTTTAAATATCGGCTGCCTACACCCTCAAAACTTCTGCACCTCAAAGCATTTTGACTATCGGCTGACTTCACCCCGAAAACTTCTGCACATCAAAGAATTTTGAATGTTGGTTGACTTCACCCTGAAAACTCCTGAACCTCAAAGCACTTTAAATATCGGCTGATTTCACCCTGAAAACTTGGGCACCTCAATGCACTTTAGATATTGTCTGACTTCACCATGGAAACTTCTGCATCTCAAAGCAGTTTAAATATTGGCTGACTCTACCCTGAAAACTTCTGCACCTCAAAGCATTTTAGATAATTGGCTGACGTCACCCTAAAAACCTCTGGACCTCAATGCACTTTAGATATTGCCTGACTCTACCCTGAAAACTTCTACACCTCAAAGCATTTTATATAATTGGCTGACTTCGCCCTCAAAACCTCTGCACCTCAAAGCACGTTATCTATTGGCTGACTTCACCCTCAAACTTCTGCACCTAAAAGCACTAAAGACCTCGGCTGTCCTTACCCTGAATACTCCTGTACTCCAAAGCACTCTAGACATTGGCTGACTTCACCCTGAAAACTTCTGCACATCAAAGCACTTTAAATATCGGCTGATTTCACCCTGAAAACTTGGGCACTCAAAGCACTTTAGATAATGGCTTACTTCACCCTGGAAACTTCTGCACCTCAAAGCAGTTTAAATATTGGCTGACTTTACCCTCAAAACTTCTGCACCTCAAAGCACTTTATCTATTGACTGACTTCACCCCGAAAACTTCTGCGCACATTAAAGCACTTAAACTATCGGCTGACTTCACCCTGAAAACTTCTGCACATCAAAGCACTTAAACTATCGGTTGACTTCACCCTGAAAACTTCTGCACGTCAAAAACTTTAAATATCGGCTGATTTCACCCTGAAAACTTAAGCACATCAAAGCACTTTAGATATCGGCTGACTTCACCCTGAAACTTTCTGCACCTCAACGCACTTTAGATATTGGCTGACTTCACCCTGAAAACTTCTGCACCTCAAAGCACTTGAAATATCGGCTGACTTCACCCTCATCACCGAGATAATACTTTACCAATCTGTGTTGCTCATCACCAAGATGCAAGTACAGCAGACTGTGTTACTCATCATCGAATTACAATTGTAACAGTCTGTGTTACTCATCACCGAATTACAATTGTAACAGTCTGTGTTACTTATCATTGAGACACACTATACCAATCTGTGTTACTCATCACCGAGATACAATTGTTACAGTCTGTGTTACTTATCATTGAGACACACTATACCAATCTGTGTAACTCATCACCGAGATACAATTGTTACAGTCTGTGTTACTCATCACCGAATTACAATTGTAACAGTCTGTGTTACTTATCATTGAGACACACTATACCAATCTGTGTTACTCATCACCGAGATACAATTGTTACAGTCTGTGTAACTCATCACCGAGATACAATTGTTACAATCTGTGTTACTCATCACCGAGATACAATTGTTACAGTCTGTGTAACTCATCACAGAGATACAATTGTTACAATCTGTGTAACTGATCACATAGATACAGTCGTTTCAGTCTGTCTACCTCATTACCGAGATACAGTCGTTACAGTCTGTGTAATTTGTTACCGAGATACAATTGTTACAATTTGTGTTACTCATCACAGAGATACAGTCGTTACAGTCTGTGTAACTCATCACCGAGATACAGTCGTTACAGTCCGTGTAACTCATCACCCAGATACAATTGTTACAGTCTGTGTAACTCATCACCAAGATATAGTCGTTACAGTCTGTGTAACTCATCACCGAGATACAGTTGTTACAGTCTGTGTAACTCATTACCGAGATACAGTCGTTACAGTCTGTGTAACTCATCACCGAGATACAGTTGTTACAGTCTGTGTAACTCATCACCGAGATACAGTTGTTACAGTCTGTGTAACTCATTACCGAGATACAAACGTGACATTTCGTGTAACTATCTCATCACCGAGCTACAATTGCAGACAAAACCCTGCAGCCTAAGTAATTTATCTACCAACCGTTTGTTCTTCTACCAACGAACAGACAAATTATGCATGCGATTGTGTACTTTATAAAGATGGGTATTTCGCCTCATCTACACATCATTCCTTCCGCTGAATCGACGCCTTTTTACCTTTTCAGATATGTTTGTCACAGTTGTAGATGCAGATTATAAATGTCAATTCAAGACGCCGACATGATCTGAATTCAAGACGCCAAATACAAGTCACAAATCGAGATGCTGAAAATAAGTTTAATTTGAGATGCGGATTTTCGGTTTAAATTCAAAATGATCACTGTGAGCTTAAGCATAAGATCAATATCAATTCAAATTCAAACCGCCGGACATGAGTTCAAATCCAAATGACTGGATCTGAGTTCAAATTTGTGAGGCTAAATGCAGTTCCAATTCAAGATACTGAGAAGAAAAAAGCGCGAGGATTTTGTTTCATTGTGTGACATTTATCAGTTCGTGGTTTACAACCCAGTAGTGGGACCACACAGGCCTATGGACATCGAGTCTAACCCCCTGTCCCTTCGTCCTCTCTCCTCCCGCGCCCACACTCACCAGTCACCCCAAATCACCAACACTATATACCCACCCTCACCAATGACCCCCAATTACCCACGCTACACCGACCCCTCACCCCTGAGTCCCCAATCACCCACACTATAAGACTACACCCACCCCTCACCTCTGAGTCCCCAATCACCCACACTATAAGACTACACCCACCCCTCACCTCTGAGTCCCCAATCACCCACACTATAGGACTACACCCACCCCTCACCTCTGAGTCCCCAATCACCCACACTATAAGACTACACCCATCCCTCACCTCTGAGTCCCCAATCACCCACACTATAAGACTACACCCACCCCTCACCTCTGAGTCCCCAATCACCCACATATAAGACTACACCCACCCTCACCTCTGAGTCCCCAATCACCCACACTATAAGACAACACCCACCCCTCACCTCTGAGTCCCCAATCACCCACACTATAAGACTACACCCACCCCTCACCTCTGAGTCCCCAATCACCCACACTATAAGACTACACCCACCCCTCACCTCTGAGTCCCCAATCACCCACACTATAAGACTACACCCACCCTCACCTCTGAGTCCCCAATCACCCACACTATAAGACTACACCCACCCCTCACCTCTGAGTCCCCAATCACCCCACTATAAGACTACACCCACCCCTCACCTCTGAGTCCCAATCACCCACACTATAAGACTACACCCACCCCTCACCTCTGAGTCCCAATCACCCAAACTATAAGACTACACCCACCCCTCACCTCTGAGTCCCCAATCACCCACACTATAAGACAACACCCACCCCTCACCTCTGAGTCCCCAATCACCCACACTATAAGACTACACCCACCCCTCACCTCTGAGTCCCCAATCACCCACACTATAAGACTACACCCACCCCTCACCTCTGAGTCCCCAATCACCCACACTATAAGACTACACCCACCCCTCACCTCTGAGTCCCCAATCACCCACACTATAAGACTACACCCACCCCTCACCTCTGAGTCCCCAATCACCCACACTATAAGACTACACCCACCCCTCACCTCTGAGTCCCAATCACCCACACTATAAGACAACACCCACCCCTCACCTCTGAGTCCCCAATCACCCACACTATAAGACTACACCACCCTCACCTCTGAGTCCCCAATCACCCACACTATAAGACTACACCCACCCCTCACCTCTGAGTCCCAATCACCCACACTATAAGACTACACCCACCCCTCACCTCTGGTCCCCAATCACCCACACTATAAGACTACACCCACCCTCACCTCTGAGTCCCCAATCACCCACACTATAAGACTACACCCACCCCTCACCTCTGAGTCCCCAATCACCCACACTATAAGACTACACCCACCCCTCACCTCTGAGTCCCCAATCACCCACACTATAAGACTACACCCACCCCTCACCTCTGAGTCCCCAATCACCAAACTATAAGACTACACCCACCCCTCACCTCTGAGTCCCCAATCACCCACACTATAAGACTACACCCACCCCTCACCTCTGAGTCCCCAATCACCCACACTATAAGACTACACCCACCCTCACCTCTGAGTTCCCAATCACCCACACTATAAGACTACACCCACCCCTCACCTCTGAATCCCCAATCACCCACACTATAAGACTACACCCACCCCTCACCTCTGAGTCCCCAATCACCCACACTATAAGACTACACCCACCCCTCACCTCTGAGTCCCCAATCACCCACACTATAAGACTACACCCACCCCTCACCTCTGAGTCCCCAATCACCCACACTATAAGACTACACCCACCCGTCACCAGTGACCCCCTAATTAACCACACTACAACACTACTCACCCCTCACCTATCCTCCCAATCACCAAAACTACAACACTACTCTCATCCCTCACCTATCACTCCCTCACCCACCAAACACTCTCACCACACATAATACCACACTACGCACCTCACCCTCATCTATCACTTCCAATCACCCCATCAACACATCACACCTCACTATCACTCCCAATCACCACCTACAACACTACTCACCCTCACTATCACTCCAATTACCCACACTAAACACTACTCACCCCTCACTATCACTTCCAATCACCCACACTACAACACTACTCACCCCTCACCTACACTTCCAATCACCCACACTACAACACTACTCACCTCACTATCACTCCCATCACCCACACTACAACACTACTCACCCTCACCTATCACTCCCAATCACCCACACTACAACACTACTCACCCTCACTATCACCCCATCACCCACACTACACACTACTAACCCCTACCTATCACTCCAATCAACACAACAACATACACCACCCTCACATTATCCCCAATTACCACATTTCAACACTACTCACCACTCAACTATCACTTCCAATCACGCACACTACAACACTACTCACCCTCACCTATCACTCCAATCACCGCACTACAACACTACTCACCCCTCATCTATCACTTCCAATCACCGCACAAACAACACTAGTCCCCTCACCTATCACTTCAATCACCCCACTACAACACTACTCACCCCTCATCTATCACTTCAATCACCCACACTACAACACTACTCACACCTCATCTATCACTTCCAATCACCCGCACTACAACACTAGTCACCCTCACCTATCACTTCCATCACCCACACAACAACACTACTCACACCCTACCAACACCCCCAATCACCCACACTACATCACTACTCACCCTCACCTATCACTTCCAATCACCACACAACAACACTATCACCTCACCTATCACATCCAATCACCCACATACAACTACTCACCCCTCACCTATCACTCCCAATCACCCACACTACAACAATACTCACCCCTCACCTATCACTCCCAATCACCCACACTACAACACTACTCACAACCTCATATATCACTTCCAATCACCCACACTACAACACTAGTCACCCCTCACCTATCACTCCAACACCCACCACAACAAAACACTCACCCTCACCTATCACCCCCAATCACCCACACTACAACACTACTCACCACCTCACCTATCACTTCCAATCACCCACACTACAACACTACTCACCCCTCACCTATCACCCCCAATTCACCCACACTACAACACTACTCACCCCTCACCTATCACTCCCAATCACCCACAACTACAACACTACTCACCCTCACTATCACTACCAATCACCCACACTAACAACACTACTCACGCCCTCTACCTATCACACCCAATCACCCACACTACAACACTACTCATCCCTCACCTATCACCCCAATCACCCACACACACTACACTACTTCACTCCCTAATCACCAATACACACTACAACACTACTAACCCCTCACCTATCACTCCACACCCACACTACAACTAACATACCTCACCCTTCACTATCCCCAATACCCACACTACAACACTACTCACCCTCCCCTTTATCCTTCCAATCACCCACACTACAACATACTCACCCCTCATCTATCACTCCCAATCACCCACACTACAACACTACTCCCCCCTTTAACCTATCACCTCCATCACCCACACTACAACATTTATCACCCCTCACCTATCACCCCCAATCACCCACCTTACAACACAACTAACCTCACTATCACTCCCAATCAACACACTACAACAATACAACCACCCCCAGCATTATCCCCCAATTACCCACTTTTCAACATACTCACCACTCAATATCACTTCCAATCACGCAACTACAACACTACTCACCCTCACCTATCACTTCCCAATCACCCGCAACTAACAAACATATCACCCCTCAACATCACTTCCAACCCACACAACAACCCAATCACCCTCACCTATCACCCCCATCAACCCACACTACTCACAAATCCCCCCCAAACCTATCATTCCAATCACCACACAACAACACACTCCACCCCTCACCTATCACTTCCCAATCACCCACACTACAACACTACTCACCCTAACCTATCACTCCCAATTAACCCACCCCTACAACACTACTCAAAATCACTATCACTCCGATCACCCAAACACTAAAACCCCTACTCACCCTCACATCATTACAAATCACCCACACTACAACACAATTCATCCCTCACCTATCATCCTAATCACCCACACACAACACTATCTCCCAAAACCCTATCCTCCAATCACCCAACAACAACACTACTCACCCTCACCTATCACTCCAATCACCCACACTAAAAAACCTATCCACCCCTCAACCTATCACCCCAATCGCCACATACAACAATACCCACCCTCACCTATCACCCCAATCACCCACAACAACACTACTCACCCCTCACCTATCACTCCATTCACCACATACAACACTCTCACCCTCACCTATCATTTCCCAAATCACCCAACTACAAACTTTTATTTTAACCCCTCAACATTCACCCCCATTCCCCCACACTAAAAACACAAAACTCACACCTCCCCTATCACTCCCAATCACCCAAAACAACAACAATACACCCATCCCTCTCAATGTCCCCAATTACCCACACTAAAAACACTACTCACCCACTCACCTATACTTCCAATCACCCACACTACAACATTACCTCCCCTCACTATCACCAATAAAACCCACACTACAACACTCTCACCCCTCACCTATCACTCCCATAAACCCACACTAAAACACTACTCACCCTCCCCATCACCCAATCACCCACACTCAACACAACTCATCCATCACTATCCCCCAATCACCCACAAAACACTACTCACCCTCACCTACCCCAATTAACCCACACTACAACCTCCTCACCTCACCCATCACCCCAATTTCACACGCACGCTTTACAACACTACTCACCCCCTCACCTATCCCCCAATTCCCACACTAACAAAACACTATCACCCCTCACCAATAAATTCCAACACCCACCTAAACTCTGCTATACCCTCACCTATCATCCCAATCACCCACACTACAACACTACTCACCCCTCACCTATCACTCCCAATCACCCACACTACAACACTACTCATCCCTCATCTACACTTCCAATCACCCACATAACAACACTACTCACCCCCATCTATCACACCCAATCACCCACACTACAAAAACCTACTAACCCCTCACCTATCATTTCCAATCACCCACAATCCCAACCTACTAACCCCTCACCTATCATCCCAATCACCCACACTACAACACTACTAAACCCACCTATCACTTCCAATCACCCACACTACAACAATACTCACCCCTCCCTATCACTCCCATCACCCACACTACAACACTACTCCACACCCATAAAATCACTTCCAATCACCTCATTTCAACACTAGTCACCCCTCACCTTCCCCACTTCCAAGCACCCCACAACACTACTCACCCTCACCTTCACCCCCAATCACCCACACTACAAACACTACTCACCCCTCCCCTATCACTCCAATCCCCCACACAGTACAACACTCTCACCCCTAAACCTATCACCCCAAATCACCCACACTACACACTACTCACCCCTCACCTATCACTCCCAATCACCCCCCACTACAACACTACCACCCCTCATCTATCCTAACATCACCCACACACAACACACCACCCCTCACCTATCACCCCCATCACTCACACTGCAGCACTACTCATCCCCACCTATCACCCCCAATCCACCCACTACAACACTACTCACCCCACCTACACCCCCAATTACCACACTACAACACAATCACCCTCACCAAATCCACCCCCAATTACCCACACTACAACCTAGTCCCCCCACCTATCACCCCCAATCACCAAACTACAACACAATCACCCTCACCTATCACCCCAATCCCCACACTACAACACTACTAAACCCGTCACCTATCACTTCCAATCACCCACACTAAAAACACATACTCCCCCTCCCCTATCACCCCCAATTACCCCCCATACAACACTACTGACCCTCACCTACCCTCCCAAATCCCCACATTTACAACACTACTCACCCGTCACCTTTTCACTTCCAATCACCCCACACAACATTACTCACCCCTCACCTACACCCCCAAATCACCCACATTTACAACACAAAACCACCCCTCACCTATCACTCCCATCACCCAGATAAAACACTACTCACCCCTCCCTATCACCCCAATCACCCACACTACAAACTATAACCCCCACACCTATCACCCCCAAAATCACCCACACTACAACAATACACCCACCCCCAGCAATTATACCCAATAACCCACATTTCAACACTACTCCCCACCACCTATCACTTCCAATCACCCACACTACACAATACTCACCCCTCCCTATAAATCCCAATCACCCCACTACAACACTACTCACACCTCATCAATCACTTCCCAACACCCCACTACAACACTAGTACACCCCTCACCTATCACTCCAAGCACCCACACAACAACCACTACTCACCTCACCACCCCCCCCCAATCACCCACCACTACAACACTACTCACCCCTCACCTATCACTTCCACTCCAACCCCACACTACAACACTACTGACCCCTCACCTATCACTCCCAATCACCCACACTACAACACTACTCACCCGTCACCTATCACTTCCAATCACCCACACTACAACATTACTCACCCCTCACCTATCACCCCAATCACCCACACTACAACACTACTCACCCCTCACCTATCACTCCCAATACCCAGACTACAACACTACTCACCCCTCACCTATCACTCCCAATCACCCACACTACAACAATACAACCCATCCCTCACAATGATCCCCCAATCACCACACTACAACACTACACCCATTCCTCACCAGTAACCCCAATCACCACACTACAACACTACACCCACCCCTCACCTATCACCCCCAGTTATTCATACTATAACACGACACTCATCCATCCCAATGACTCCCCAATTCACTCACACTAAAACACTACACCCACCCCCTCACTATCCCCCAATCACCCATACTACAACACGATACCCATCCCTCCCCAATGACCCCCAATCACCCACACTACAACACTACACCCATCCCCCAGCTGGAAAGATGGGGACTGTTATAGGACATCACCTAGAACCCCTTCACGGTTGGAATGATTGGGACTGTATATGACCCCACCAGAACCCCTCCCCGTTGGAATGGTGGGAACTGTATAGGAACCCACCCGAAAACCCTTCCCTGTTGGAAAGGAGAGAATTTAATAGCACCCCACCCAGGACACCATTCCTGTTGGAAAGGTGGGGAGTGCAGAGGAACCCACCCAGAACCCCTCGCCTGTTGGAAAGGTGGGGACTGTATAGGACCCCACCCAGAACCCCTCCCCTGTTGGAAAGGTGGGGACTGTATAGGACCCCACCCAGAACCCCTGCCCTGTTGGAAAGGTGGGGGACTGTATAGGACCCAACCCAGAACCCTCCCCTGTTGGAAATGTGGGGACTGTATAGGACCCCACCCAGAACCCCTCGCCTGTTGGAAAGGTGGGGACTGTATAGGACCCCACCCAGAACCCCTCGCCTGTTGGAAAGGTGGGGACTGTATAGGACCCCACCCAGAACCCCTCGCCTGTTGGAAAGGGGGGGACTGTATAGGACACCACCCAGAACCCCTCCCCTGATTGAAAGATGGGGACTGTATAGGACCCAACCCAGAACCCCTCCCTGTTGAAAAATGTGGGGACTGTATAGGACCCCACCCAGACCCCCTCCCCTGTTGGAAAGGTGGGGACTGTATAGGACCCCACCCAGAACCCCTCCCCTGTTGGAAAGGTGGGGACTGTATAGGACCCCACCCAGACCCCCTCCCCTGTTGGAAAGGTGGGGACTGTATAGGACCCACCCAGAACCCCTCCCCTGTTGGAAAGGTGTGGGCTTATAGGACCCCACCCAGAACCCCTCCCCTGATGGAAAGGTGGGGACTGTATAGGACCTTGCCCGAACCCCTCCCCTGTTGGAAAGGTGAGGACTGTATAGGACCCCATCCAGAACCTCTCCCCATGTTGGAAAGGTGGGACTGTATAGGACCCCACCCAGAACCCCTCCCCTGTTTGAAAGGTGGGGACTGTATAGGACCCCACCCAGAACCCCTCCCCCGTTGGAAATGTGGAGACTGTATAGGACCCCACCCAGAACCCCTCCCCTGTTGGAAAGGTGGGGACTGTATAGGACCCCACCAGAACCCCTCCCCTGTTGGAAAGGTGGAGACTGTATAGGACCCCACCCAGAACTTCTCCCCTGTTGGAAAGGTGGAGACTGTATATGACCCCACCCAAACCCCTCCCCTGTTGGAAAGGTGGGGACTGTATAGGACCCCACCCAGAACCCCTCCCCTGCTGGAAAGGTGGGGACTTATAGGACCCCATCCAGAACCCCTCCCCTGTTGGAAAGGTGGGGACTTATAGGACCCCACCCAGACCCCTCACCTGTTGGAAACGTGGGGACTGTATAGGACCACACCCAGAACCCCTCCCCTGTTGGAAAGGTTTAGGCTTATAGGACCGCACCCAGAACACATCCTCTTTTGGAAAGGTGGACCCCACACAGGACCCCTCGACAGTTGGAAAGGTGCGGACTGTATGGGACCCCCATCCAGAACCCCTCCCCTGTTGGAAAGGTTGGGGCTGATAGGACCCCACCCAGAACCCCTCCCCTGTTGGAAAGGTGGGGACTGTATAGGACCCCACCCAGAACCCCTCCCCTGTTGGAAAGGTGGGGACTGTATAGGACCCCACCCAGAGCCTCTCCCCTGTTGGAAAGGAGGGGACTGTATAGGACCCCACCCAGAACCCCTCCCCTGTGGAAAGGTAGGGACTGTAAAGGACCCACCCAGAACCCCTCCCCTGTTGGAAAGGTGGGGACTGTTTAGGACCCCACCCAGAACCCCTCCGCTGTTGGAAAGGTGGGCACTGTATAGGACCCCACACAGAACCCCTCCTCTGTTGGAAAGGTGGGGACTGCATAGGACCCCACCCAGAACCCCTCCGCTGTTGGAAAGGTGGGGACTGTATAGGACCCCACCCAGAACCCCTCCTCTGTTGGACAGAAGAAGGGGGGTTTCTGACATATGTACCAGAATGACTTCCCTGTCAGACAGGAGTGGAAGGAAGGGGGGGGGGGGGGGGGTAGGCATTTCTGGAACCCATCCCAGAGTGACTCTCATATTGGAAGGTGGCCATTCTGGATCAGCCTCAAACTGACACCCGTATTCCCCAGTCTAGCCCCCATGGGAGTCACACTGGAGCAAAGAAAAAAAGCAACAAACAAACAAAAAACAATTTCCTCCAAACAACTCCCAGGACCTTGTAGGACTCCACCAAATTTACTCTGTGTGGGTGGGTGCGGGCGTGCGTGTGTGCATGCGTGCGTGCGTGTGTGCGTGTGTGAGTAAGACAGACAGACAGACAGACAGACAGACAGACAGATTTACAGACAGACAGACAGACAGATAGACAGATAGACAAACAGACTGACAGACTGACAGACAGACAGACAGACAGACAGACAGACAGACAGACAGACAGACGCGGCAAATCACAGTTATTCAGTTCAACAGTCCTTTCCAATCTAAGTTGCATTGATGATGAGATATGATGATGATGATGATGATGAGATAATCTTTATTTCCAAGAGTAACTGATAGCAAACACATGCTTTTGTTCTCCGGCCCTTGCCCGCTAGGGACTAACTTAACTAAGCATAACTAGCGACTAAAACCTACAAACTTTTTAACAACCCACATATCTTCCAAATACATTAAAAAGTGATGAGTTTCCTCTATTAACATTGAGGCATAGATGAATTTAAAGTAAAAAAAAAAGATTTTACAAATGATTGAAACAAAGCAAGAATAACGAAATCGTACAAAGAAGAGAAAATAAATAATCATCACACGCAGAGAATAAGATAGGATCCTTCGTTGTTACAAGAGAGAGAGAGAGAGAGAGAGAGAGAAGATAGAAGAGAGAAGAGGAAGAGGAGAGAGAGAGAGAGAGAGAGAGAGAGAGAGAGAGGAGAGAGAGAGAGAGAGAGAGAAGAGAGAGAGAGAGAGAGAGAGAGAGAGAGAGAGAGAGAGAGAAGAGAGGAGAGAGAGAGAGAGAGAGAGAGAGAGAGAGGAGAGAGAGAGAGAGAGATGGAGAGGCAGAGACAGAAAGAGAGAGACAGAAAGGGAGGGAGGGGAGGGGGGGGGGCTAGAAACAGTGAGAGAGAGAGAGAGAGAGAGGAGAGAGAGAGAGAGAGAGAGAGAGAGAGAGAGAGAGAGAGAGAGAAGAGACACTGACACTGACACAAGTTTATTGAATAGGCCATAGCCCCTTTCAATGGGGGCAGATAGCATGGACTACTGGATTCATTGCACACGCGCGCGCACGCACGCACACACATACATGTAAGTGCGCGCGCGCCCACAACGGCATTTACACACACACACACACACACACACACACACACACACACACACACACACACACACACACACACACACACACACACACACACACACAGGCGTTCACATGCGATTAATGTACACAACTTGAAAAATCATCACGATTCATCCTCGTTTGAACATCCCACATCGTCGTCACAATTTGCCATCTGTTTTTATTGGTGTTAACAGTTTGAAGTCGGAGCTTCAATGAGAACAATAGAAACTTAGAAAAATCAAGAATGTTTTCCTCTGATAATTTTAAACATGCTAAACTGTTACTCCCAGCACAATCGCCATAGACAATATTTTGCATATACTTTTGTCTATAACCTTTGTATAGCGGGCATTCAAAAACAAAGTGAATTTCTGTTTCAAGTTTGTCACTACAAAAGGGACAGTTCCAGTTCTCCGTATTTTTTGAATAACGGTATTTGTGAACATTAATCTGTGATACTCCCAGCCTAAACTGGGCAAGTACATTACGATATGTGTTCATCCACAGGACATCCACACACATCTCTCTTCCAAAATATTTTTTATATTGTTTATATACAGAAAATCTACCACTATTTTCCAAGTGGTCATACCATCGGAAACAAAAGGAACTATACAACCTTTCCTTAAACTCTTTAAAGAACAGTTTCTCTTGTCCACAACCAAACAACCACACTTGCTCAAACCCATTCTCACACAACACAGTTTGAATTTTTGTGACCCAAGTGTTACTTCCACGTTCATGCATTTTTAAAAGCATATCATAGGATTTCTTAGGGAAAAGATGGTTTGGTTGTTTCAATAAACGGAACCAGTACTTAAGACATTTTGAAACAGAATTAAATTTTAAAAACAATTACAAAATGATAGAAACAACAAGCAAGAATAACGAAATCGGTTACAAAGAAGAGAAAAATAATCATCACACACAGACAGAATAAGGGATCCTTCTGTTGTTACAGAGAGAGAGAGAGAGAGAGAGAGAGAGAGAGAGAGAGAGAGAGAGAGAGAGAGAGAGAGGAGAGAGAGAGAGAGTTATTCCTTTTGTAAAATATTAACATACAACAAGCTGCGAAGGATGATAATTAGACAACTACAATGTATCAAAAATATAAACTTTCTTTTTTAACATTTGCATGATGTGGTTACAAAGCAAGACGAGGAC
>CM031620.1:41172850-41180604 GCA_018398815.1 Conus ventricosus
ATCACATCGTTCACCTGGCCTTCCCTCCATGCAGAAGGCTAAGGTTGGTGGCAATTTTACTTGAATCCTCATTCTGGCAGACATCGAATAAGATCAACTTCTCCTGAATGATTTCGTGAACGTAGACTTTGGTAACGTCATTTTCGCTTTTCGTCATGAAACAGCTGTTGTACTTTGTGGGGGGCGGAAAATCGTGGTAATTTTCATAGAGGGGCTGCTAATCTAGGAATGTGTATAGCTAACCTGAGAAAGGGATGATCCTGCAACTGACCAGTTGCTTGATGTAACACATCGTCACCGAGACGTAGCATGTAGGTGATGACGAGGAAAGTAGCAACTCTGTGTGGTTTCCTTTACCCACTGGGCTGCACACCTGTAAATCTGGATTAGGAACACAGACGACTGCTAGCTGTGTGCGTCATATGGGTTGAATGCACGTAAAAATGTAATAACATTTTTTTAAACTAGACAGATGTGTTTGCAAGTGCGTTTGCGCGCATTCGTGTGGGTGTGTGTGTGTGTGTGTGTGTGTGTGTGTGTGTGTGTGTGTGTGTGTGTGTGGTGTCCTTAGCAGATGCTGAAGGGTATGAATACTAGTGGCAGATAAAGACATCGCAGACACTGAAGACCCTAAATATTCAAAGACACTACCTCGGTTTAAAGCAGACAAGAAACACAGCAAGTGCGTTTCGATTTGATGTGTCCCTTTCTGCATTCCATTGCTTTACATAAAAACGAACATATGTTTGTCTGCCGTCTGTGTAACAAGCCGGTATGTGTATTTACCAGACACTGCACAGGTTGTAAAGTGCCTCACCCATCCCTATACCTTCTTTCCTCTCAATATGTATGTAAGCAGATGGCCTAAAGAAAACAAACGTTTTTGCCATTGTCTGTCTTTCAGTCCGTCTGTCTGTCTGTCTGTCTGTCTGTCTGTCTGTCTGTCTCTCTCTCTCTCTCTCTCTCTCTCTCTCTCTCTCTCTCTCTAATCCACCCATTCACCGTTCCACCACTCCCTCTGTCTTTCCTTATGATCCTCTCAATCTCTTTCCATCTATCATCCCCCAAACCACGATCTACTTGCATATCTCACCCTTTGCTTGATACATCTTTGAAAATCTTATATCAATGACAAAGTGCAATTTTCTGATTTTATTGATTGTGTACCATCGACGATCCGTTTGTAAATGCATCTCTCTCTTCTCTCTCTCTCTCTCTCTCTCTCTCTCTCTCTCTCTCTCTCTCTCTCTCTCTCTCTCTCTCTTCTTTAACCGTCTCTCTCCGTCCGTCCATCTCTCCCTCCCCCCTCTCTGTCTGTCTGTCTGTCTGTCTGTCTGTCTCTCTCTCTCTCTCTCTCTCTCTCTCTCTCTCTCTCTCTCTCTCTCTCTCTCTCTCTCTCTCTCTCTCTTTAGGCCAGTGACACTACAGCAAGTGCTCAGCTTTCAGTGCGCTCGCGTTTTAACTCGTACACCGCGCTGAACTCACGACCAAGTCGGTTAGGATATGTACGGAATGCATCATAGCAGCACACAGAAGTCTTTGTGTAATTGTGTTAAAATTCAGATATGGACAACATTAGTGATCCAGATTTGCTTTACATTGTACATTCTTCTCTCATTATTCTGCTTAGCTCGGTGATTTCGAACAGCAAATTGTCATGTTGGACAAAACACACTTTTCTTTGTTATTTCACTTTGATTTGGTGTAAGGTAGTGCTTGTATTACTTACTTACTTAATCCTCTTCGCTCCAACGGGAGCATAGGGCCTTCACTGCAGATTTACAACGTGTGCGGTCTTGGGCTGCCCACGTTGCCTCACCCCAGGACAGCTTGATGGTACTCAGCTCAATGTCCAGCGTCCTACGCCAAGTTGTCACTGGGTGGCCTCGCTTTCTCTTTCCTTGAGGGTTCCAGTCCAGTGCCCGCCGTGTGGTGTTGTCCGGGCCTCGGCGTAGGATGTGTCCGATCCACTTCCACTTTCGGATTCTGATGGTGTCTCCGATTGGTCTCTGATTTGTCCGGCGCCATAGCTCCTCACTGGCAATTCTGTCAGGCCACCTGATGCGGAGGATCCGCCGCAGGCATGTGTTGATGAAGACCTGCAACTTGTACTCCAGCCCTTTGGTGAGTCTCCAGGTCTCCGAGCCATACAGCAGCACAGGTCTTACGTTGGTGTTAAACAGTCTCAGTTTGGTGTGAAGATGGACGTTTGCGCTCCTCCAGATGGCCTTGAGGATGGTGAAAGCAAATCTTGCCTTGGTTATTCTGGCCCTGATGTCATCATCTGTACCGCCTGTCTTGTTGACAATGCTTCCTAGGTAGGTACATTTCTCAACGTCTTCTATCTGTTGTTCCCCTGGGCGAATTGCTTCAGCCTGGCTTGTGTTGGCTCTCATGGTCTTTGTCTTCTCCGCGTTGATCTCCAAGCCAGTGTTACTGGCTGTGCTGCGGAGGCTCTCGGTCTTTTTCTGCATGTGGTGGAGGGTGTGAGTCAGCAAGCTGATGTCGTCCGCGAAATCCAGGTCTTCAAGATTCTGCATGAGTGTCCACTGGATCCCGCATGGTGGGCTCATCGCTGTCCTCATCACCCAGTCGATCACAAGAGAGAAGATCAGCGGAGACAACAAACATCCCTGACGGACCCCAGTGTTCACTGTGAAGGGTTCCGACACACTCATGGTGTGGATGATGTGACACGTTGTGTCCTTGTACAGGCTCTGTATGATTTTTACCATCTTGAGTGGAATTCCATAGTGTCTCAGGATTTTCCATGTTACTTCTCTGTCCACTGTGTCGAATGCTTTTTTGAAATCGATAAAATTGATGTAGATTGGTGACTGCCACTCGAGAGACTGCTCGATGATGATTCGGAGCGTGGCTACCTGGTCGACACATGATCTTCCTGCTCGAAATCCTGCTTGTTCGTCTCTCAGCTTTTCATCTACAGCTGCCCGGATCCTCTCTAGGATGATTCTCGTGAAGATCTTGCTGGGTAGTGACAGCAGCTGTATCCCTCTCCAGTTCTTACACTCGCTGAGATCCCCCTTCTTGGGTATCTTGATGATGTAGTGATGTAGCCCTTGTTCCACTCTTTCGGCACTTCTTCCTTTTCCCAGGCCTCTTGAAATAAGTCCATCAGGATGTCCGCCGCGACCGTCGCTTCTGCCCTGAGCACTTCCGGTGTGATGTTGTCAGGTCCTGGGGCTTTCCCGTTCTTCGTCTTTCTGATTGCCTAGTACTTGTATAAAAAAAAAATTAGTATGCGTCCAAACTCATGTATGTCCCTCCATGTGTGTGTGTGTGTGTGTGTGTGTGTGTGTGTGTGTGTGTGTGTGTGTGTGTGTGTGCGTGCGTACCAAAACCAGTGGAAGAGAAGGCTGGGTGTAGATAGTCGTGTTGAACCAATCCGTCAGCTCCAGAGATACCAGCAAACAATCCTCTTCAGACTGAGAACTGGCCAATGCCGACTGCTGAGCCACCTCAGCCAAATCAAGATTGCCAACACATGCGAATGTGCGTGTGGCGCTGGATCTCAGTCCCAAGAACGCATCCTCCAACCCTGTCCAGCCCATGATGTTCTACGACGTCAGACCTGGCCAGAGGGTGCAGAGCTGCAGATGCAGCTTTGGGGCAGCCGTCAAGACCTCGAGAAGACAGTGGGATTCATTGTGGCGACAGGTTTGAAGATCTGACGCAGCCAATTCAAATCGACCGCAGAAGAAGACGACGACTTTTTGCACATGCTACCTGCTTTACTGCCGTAGAAAAGTATGATGGCAAACTGCACACGGCCAGTGAGAAATGGCATAGGTTACAGCATATTGGGCATTTTTGAAAGTGGAAGAAGCGAATTGTCCTGGTCCAAACTGCCGAACAAATGAGTATAAAACTGGGCTTTTAATTCGAATGATTTCATGATCTACACTTTGAACTAGTTTGAACTCGAACTATTCAGTGTTTTATCATCATCATCATCATCATCATCATCATCATCATCACCATCTTCTTCTTCTTCTTCTCATCTCTTTTCTTTCTTTGTGATACAGTCAGCAAGTTTCACGATGTCAGGGGCCTCGTTCACTCTGATCTGCATCACCATGACAACGACATTAATGCTGGGAAGTGCCTATGATTGGGAGTGTGGATCTTTTCACGGAGTAATGCCCTACGTTTCATCTTTTGTTTTCACTGTGTGTGTGCGTGCGTGCGTGCCTGCGTGCATGTGCGCGAGCGTCCGTGCGTGCGTGCGTGTGTGCATGCGCGCGCGCGCGCTCGCGCGCGTGTGTGTGTGTGTGCGCGCGCCTGTGTGTTTGAGTGTGTGTATGTGTATGTGCGTGCGCGCGCGCGCGTGTGCGTGTGTGTGTGTGTGTGTGTGTGTGTGGGCGGGTGTGTGGGTGTGTGTTTGTGTGTGCGTCTGTGTTTGTGCGTGTGTGTGTATGTGTGTGTGTTTGTGTGTGTGGGGGGAGGGATATGTGTGTGTGCGTGTGTGTGCGCGCGCGCGCGCGCGCGCGTGCGTGTGTGTGTGTGTGTGTGTGTGTGCATCGGGTTCTGATTTCTTTTTAATCTTTAGGACTCCAGTTTCTTTACAGCTACTAATGCTACTCCTGGTGCTCTTCGTCTTCGCCTCACACATACATGAACATACATCTACACACACACGGTTCTCTCTCACTCTCTCTCTCTCTCTCTGTCTCTCTCTCATGCACACATTACTATACACTCATATCTATCTGTCTGTCTATATGTCTGTAAATCTATCTATCTATTATCAATCAATCTATCTATCTATCTATCTATCCATCTATTCATCTATCTATCTATCTATCTATCTATCTATATGTCTGTCTGTCTGTCTGTCTGTCTGTCTGTCTGTCCGTCTGTCCGTCATTCCGTCCACCCGTCCGTCCATCCACTATCCATCCATCCATCCATCCATCGATCTATCTGTCTGTCTGTCTGTCCGTCTGTCCGTCGTTCCGTCCATCCGTCCGTCCATCCACTGTCCATCCATCCATCCATCTCTCTCTCCATCCATCCATCCATCCATCCATCTATGCATCCATCCATCCATCTCTCTCTCCATCTATCCATCCATCCATCCATCTATCCATCCATCCATCTATCCATCCATCCATCCATCCATCCATCCATCTCTCTCTCCATCCATCCATCCATCCATCCATCCATCCATCTCTCTCTCCATCTATCCATCCATCCATCCCATCTATCCATCCATCCATCTATCCATCCATCCATCCATCTCTCTCTCCATCCATCCATCCATCCATCCATCCATCTCTCCATCTCTCCATCCATCCATCCATCCATCCATCCATCCATCCATCCATCCATCCATCCATCTATCCATCCATCCATCCATCTATCCATCCATCCATCGGTCCGTCTGTCTATGTATGTATGTATGTATGTATGTATCTATCTATCTGTCTGCCTGTCTGTCTGTCTGTCTGTCTGTCTATCTATCTATCTATCTATCTATCTATCTATCTAACTCTTAATCTATCTCTCAGCAAAGCCACACATCTGCACACATTCTGCAATTAACAAACTAAGTCTCTATTTTATGTGTTGTTAGTGGAATTATTATTAATCGTGGTTGATGTTCATGTGTATTCAGTGACATTACTACTAGGTGTGGTTTTATACTGTGCTGTCAACACACTTAATCCTGTTGTCCACGTGCATTCCGCGATGCTATTTCCATGTATGGCTTTACATTAAGCTGTCATTTTAACTTATACATTGGCATCAATGATGGCATCCGTCTGTCTTGACAGACAATGGTGTTGCCCCGTGGATCAGTCAGTTGTGGAGTTGCAGCGCCTGCTGTGGCTGAAGAGCCCGTTCCTTGAGCGGCAGACTGCTGCAGCTGCTGCAGGCGAAGTCTCGGTCATCAGTGTCTGTGGGCGCCGAAGCAGTTCTTTGCCGTCTGCGGCGCCTCCGTTCCTCCCACTAGGCCTCTCTCCTGCTCTGCTTGTTTGATGCCGGCCTTGACCCGGTCTGAAGCTGTTGTTTCCAGGTCTGCTGGGTCGAGGCTGCCTGCCCTCAGGTCGCGCTAGCATACGTTCTTGTAGCGTAGGGCGGGCCGTCCTGTGGGTCTGGAGCCTGTAGCCAGCTCGCCTTCCAGCACATGAATGACATTATTACAAATCGTGTTTGTAGGCTATGTGATCAATCAGCGTGACGTCCATGCATCAACGGCGACAGTATTAGCTGAGTCGTGCATTATTCAATCGAACTTAATAATGTTGTTCAAGTGTCAGTGTCAATGTTGCAGGCTTTGATAGTACGTAATGCAGTCGCCACTCCGGTCTTCTGAACGATCAGTACTTGCTCTGCAGCATACCTAGCACGTCCCACTGCTGTCTTCGTATCTCCAATGACTTATTACTGTGTAGGGAATCTGTACCATTTGGTGAACGTACGTAATGCTACTGTCAATGTGTCTGTCAGTTATATTAGTACTAGTTGTGACTGTACATTGTGCTGTTAACAGCAGGTCCTCCCTGTAATCCTGGTCCATGTCTGTCCTGAAAGCTGAAACCTTGTGAAGTACCCGGCCAAGTCTGCGCTGAACGCACTTACTCACACTGCACTCCGTATTGCACGTGCGGCAACAAACCCTGTCCTGTGGATGACGTTATCATGCCTCCAGCACATTCTCATTATTTGACCAGGTGAGTTGCAATGAACTGTCACACTCCACGTGCTCGTTTAGATACGCTACCGCTAAGGTCATTATAGTCAAGCCAAAACATCACTTAATTTCCTCAAATATAAGTGAAATGACATCACTTAATTTCCTCAAATATATAAGTGAAATGACTTGTATGTCATGGATTGTCACCAAGTCTGTTGGAGTGTGTGCGAGCGTGCCCGGAGAAACCTGCCTGTAACAGAGAGTGTGGGTCAAAATAGAGACACAAAGCAGAACCTCTCTGATCCTCAAACAAATGAAACAAATACAAGAAAATCTTCGCTCACCAGAGCTTTTTTCCTCAACGAGATTAAATGCAATGTCTTAAGCAAGACCAGCGCAAAAACAAAATCTTCAATAACATTCTGTCATCTGTCATTCCCATAGAGGGGGACTAAAATAGTTGTTGCATATTCATTATGTAGAGCAAGAAAGAAATCTCTAATACAATACTCAAAACTCGCACCGGTTACATTTGCATTTTCTTTGCGTTGCAGTGAACAGGAATTACTACAGGTTTCCTTACTGTTTGCTGCTGTGTTAGCTCACGCAGGGGAGCTTCCAACTGATTCCAACAAAGCATGATCTGGGACATTGCTCGGTCATAGCCCCACAGTTCTTGGAACAGGATGCTCTGTGAGGTGCCTAAGAGACTTCACCACTCCACTGCTCTCAAAGGCTGCCAGGGCGGCCGGTCAAGAGAAGTTACAGGCCAAAGAGAGAACTGGGCTATATACACTTTTTTGGTATAACTAAGTCTGGAGTGAAAGAAGGTCAGCAACAACAATTCTTTTTAATACCTTTTGGGGAAAGAAAAACACCGAAGTACAAAGAGAACGCAAGAACCATTTCGGAGTCGAATCTCTGAGGCCTCTTTTTCAGGTCAACTACTCATCTTACCCCGTGATCCAGTGTGCAGTGACAGACGGTGGGCTTGGAGGCTATTCCTTTCGAAAATTCCCACACATCTGTGTGCAGACTTGTGATACCACAATCAAGGTGTGTGCTCTGTGGACGCACTTCACAAGGTCCCACA
>CM031620.1:41180704-41190704 GCA_018398815.1 Conus ventricosus
CCGGGGGGGGGGGGGAAAAACTAAAAAGTCCGGGTAGGGGGGGGGAAATAAAACAAAATTTTTCCAAAAGAAGAATTTTTAAAAAAAAGAAAAATTAAAAAATTTAATAAAATGCGGGAAAATTTTTTTTAAAAGCAGGTTTTAAAAAACCGAAGTTTAAAAAATTTAAATTGCTTTTCCTAAAAAAGGGAATTTGAAAAAAACTTAACCCAATACTTCAATTTAAAACAAGAAAAATTTAAAAATGTAACATTCAAACCTAAAAGAAGCAATTTCCTTTTTAATATAGAGCTAGCTAAAATGTTGGCTTTGCAGCTAACATAATAGTTTTAGATTACACCAGACGAAACTACTTATGAGGGGGAAAGTCCGCTCAATCTTGCATTATATTCATTACTCTATTTTCTTTTAGGATGAGCTAAGCACTGATGAAAACTTATATGATGGGGGGCCCTCAACTTTTTTAAAAGAGCTTTTCCATCAGGGAAAGCGCATATTGCGATTATGAAATTATACAATTCCCTAATTTACAGTTTAAAAGATTAGTTTGTGGGAGGGTCGGATCATTTAATATAAAAATCAAAGACAAAACGGGGAAAAGTCGTAAAATGTGATAACCTGCACATTGTTTTGGAAATAAAAATAAAGTTGTACTAAAAAATGTCGGGGGCCAGAAGAATCCGGAGTTACATTACGCCTGTAAGGTGTATAACCTTAAAATTTAAAAAGACCTTGCAGACTTGCGGACTTTGAACAAAATGGTGAGATAGGCGCTTTGTATGGTTTTGAGTACACTAAAGATGGTGATTATAAACGCAAAGAGGTTAGCGACAGCAAAAAGTTTCCTAAACTAGAACAACTGCGCAATCTAGAGGCAAATAATGTTGGCCAGTATGAATAAAATAGTTCGAAAACCTGACCTCAAATGCACTTAGAACCATATTTAGAATGGGAAATAAAATTGAATTCATAAGCCCATTTACATATTTTAGCCGTCAAAAAAGTTTCAGAAAAGCATTCCAACTCTGGCCCTTTACATGTAAGTCTTATGCCGGACGACAATAGTCGGAAAGAAATTGAAATAACGCCGTATGGGAAAAAACAGTACATCCTCCACAGAAGAGAAACGGTTTTAAAGAAAGCTTCTACAAAATTACAGTTCTTTCCAGCAGAAATTAGGAGATACGTTCACAATGATATTTGAAATTTCTGTCTTTAAAGATGTGGAAAGGATGGGGTTGTGGGCGTTAGTGACGTCCTTATAAAAGGAAATTTAAAATATTAGCTGGCAAAACTTAGACGTTAAACGTCTTAACGTTGTTGTCGTCGTTCTTCACAATGGTGAGGATATTAAGATCATAACAACAAGCAACAAAATCAATGTTGACTTAAATAGAAACAATCTTACAGAACTGAATTGGATTAATCTTAAAATTTAGGCCTCGTGGGGTTTTATTTATACTGAACAAGTTTTGACGGAGAGTATGATAAAAATAATAACTGGATTAGATTAAATTCTGTTATAAAACTATGGAGCAGTTAAACTTTATGACAAAAACCCCGCATTGTTCATTGATTTGTGGACAGACTGGTTGTGGAAAAACAATATTTATCCTAGACCTATTACAAACAGTTTATCGCTATAAATTTAATCATATTGTGGTTTTCTGTCCAACACTTAAATGGAACAAAGCATATCATAATAGAAGGTTTATATGGACAGATGATGACATATATTTAGTTAATCCTAGCAATAAACTGAGTGAGTGTTTAGAACAGTTTTATAGGCTGTTTGAAGGAACGCAAACACTATTTATTATAGATGACTGTTCAGCAGAAAGAGACATAGTTAAAAAGAGAAACACTTTGTCAAAACTAGCCTTTAGCGGAAGACATGCTGGAATAAGTGTGTGGATTTTATGCCAGAAATATAACCGGTTTTAAAAGACTTTAGAGAACAGTTAAAGACTGTAGTTTTATTTCACATGAAAGACAAAGACTCATTTGAAGAATGTTTGCGTGAAAATGATGTTATTGAAAATGACCAGGAAAAACACAGGATTAAACAAAAACTGAAATCTGAAAAGTTTAGTAAATTAGTATTGAAAACGGATAACCCTACACAGTATGTTTGTTTGTAGATAATCGTTATTTTTGGTTATTGAAGTCTTACTTGTCAGAGAACGGGGAAATACCAATCCTGGTTACTTTCGCCGAAACTGGGTGAGGGCGGAAGTGGCCCAGGATTGGTATTTCCCCGTTCTCTACTTTCACGTGCTGAACCGAGTTCAGCCAACTCCGTCCCCACAGCCGGTGTTACCCTTACACTTTCTGCCCTCAAATTTTCACCTAGCTTGTTGGGGTGGCACACTACACTGCGTTCAGAACTAAGTGAGGCCGGCCGTGTCCCTATGGCGATTCAACTATGGTCACCATACCACCAAGAATAAACCTCTTGCCATCAATGAGCAGATGATCGTAAATCATTGTGGCTCTTTCTGTTTCTTCCTAGCTTCCTTCAGATGAGGAGAAAGTTTTCTTCTGATTTCCCTGACCCGTTGAGAAAAGTCTTCGCCGATGAATATTGTTAGTTCCCTTTAATTTCCGTTTGCCTTTAGTACCTTTACCTTGTCTCTGTAAAAAGTGCATCGTGCTATAATGGGTGAATTTTCCTTTGAATTTATACAATGGACCCTGTCGAAAGAAAAATCATCAACGGGGTTCTAATGTGTCCGTGGTCATATCCTTCAACAAACCCTCACAGTTTTCCGCTGTCTCATTTCCGTGCCTTACGATGCCATGAACGATGATGTTGTTACGTTTGGACCGACCTTCCAAATCGTCAGTTTTCATTTCCAAACAGTCTAGCCTTTCTTTCAACTCTTTGTTAGATTCGGTCAGTTCATTATTAGCTTGCCCGAGGTCACTAACTTCTTCTCTAAGAGTCTGAACTTCTTCTTTTAAGGCAGAGAACGTGTCCTTAATTTCCCGCACGTCTTGTTTCATTTCATTGAAACTGTCTCTTAGCGAAGTCAACATCGTCATCAAATCAGTCGTTGTTGGTTGCTGTCCACTCACACTTTGCCGTCTGTCCCCATGGTCCCGTAGAACACCCTGCGTCCAGACTCGTTCTGCTGGATCCACTGGCACTCGTGAGACGTGTCTGCTTGCCGGAGATCTGCTTCGGAGGTCCTGGGTTCGGTTCTACGTCACCACATTGCATCAGGAGGTTGCTGAAGAAAATTACCGTGAGGGTCAGTCCAACCACTACACCGTCCGTACGGCTCCTCGGCGTCAATGTCGGACATCGTTGTTCAGCCTTCCTCCTAGCCCGACCAAACATGAAAGAGACGAAAGTGGCGACAAAGCTGCCACATCTTGCTCTGAAGACAAGGGTTCAGCTGGCATGGCATCAGAAGTTTACACTGGCCAATTTGCAGTTTCGGGGGTAGACACTGTCAGGTGAAACTGGCGTGAAAACTTGAGACAATGTGCAGCCACGTCTTACTCCGACCAGTGCGTATAACGAGCCCCCCCGAGAGAGAGAGAGAGAGAGAGAGAGAGAATTTAAATCAGAGTACGGGAAGCAAAAGGAAAAAAAAGTACTTGCTAAAAGCGATTGTTGTGCCGAAATTTCGAACGTTCCGTTGGCACCATAACAGACGTGTTCAACACGGCACGCTAGCGATCCATCAATTTCCGCTTGGGGACGGTGGTAATTGGTCCTTTAGAAATCAGTTGTTATCTGCATTAGTACAATTTCAGATTTGATCGGTGAAGTCGCCGGTTCTCATATGACTAGATACCAAAAACAATTGCCATTTACCCCAAGGCAAGTGCTTATCGCAACAGCATCATATCTGCACCGCCTCTCCCTCTCTCTCTCTCTCTCTCTCTCGACATACCACCTGATAAGCAAAACAGCAGACCCGTTGATAGTGTGGTCAACGACGTAACGAGCAAAGACAAACAGATACAACCTCCAGCTCGTGATGTACGTTCAAAACGCAATGCTTCTGCCTCAAGAGTAGGCAGCAATACTAGCAAAACGACTCTAGAGAGATCCAACAGCCAAAGTAGTATTGTGGATTCTTTTAGAAAAGTTCAGTCAGGTGATCAGACAAAAATCTAAGACAGGCCTTCGCGGGCTAGACCAAAGACCAATGTTGGTGCAGAAACATCAGGTGCACCAAAATAGGGATTCGGCCAGGCCACAATACCAGTTAAACAATCATTAAAGACTCAGGGACATAGTGTCACAGGTGCTGCAAATCGAACACATGGTGAACTATTAAGTCCAGCACAAGCTCGTTTGTAAATAGTGTAGAAACACAGAAGTTAATTCCTAATTACAATGTTATGGCTTTACAAAAATTGGGCAACTCCTTTAATTAATTTATCATTTCCATGATTCGTCTGCCAACTACTTCATACACTGACTTGATCATCTCTTTTCAAGACTTATAATTCACATCCAAAGCTAAAAAATGCTCACAGGAGAAACTGCATATTGCGATTAGGGATTATCATTCTAATTACAGTTAAAAATAGTTTTGGAGTCGATTTTAAAAACAAGACAAAACAGGAAAGTCGTAAAATGTGATAACCTGCACATTGTTTTGGAAATAAAATAATAAGTTGTACTAAAAAATGTCGCGTGGGCCAGAAGAATCCGGAGTTACATTAGCGCCTGTAAGGTGTATAACCTTAGAATTAAAAGACCTTGCAGACGTTGCGGACTTTGAACAAAATGGTGAGATAGGCGCTTTGTATGGTTTTGAGTACACTAAAGATGGTGATTATAAACGCAAAGAGGTTAGCGACAGCAAAAATTTCCTAAACTAGAACAACTGCGCAATCTAGAGGCAAATAATGTTGGCCAGTATGAATATAAAATAGTTCGAAAACCTGACCTCAAATGGCACTTAGAACCATATTTAGAATGGGAAATAAAATTTGAATTCATAAGCCCATTTACATATTTTAGCCGTCAAAAAAGTTTCAGAAAAGCATTCAACTCTGGCCCTTTACATGTAAGTCTTATGCCGGACGACAATAGTCGGAAAGAAATTGAAATAACGCCGTATGGGAAAAAACAGTACATCCTCCACAGAAGAAACGGTTTTAAAGAAAGCTTCTACAAAATTACAGTTCTTTCCAAGCAGAAAATTAGGAGATACGTTCACAATGATATTTGAAATTTCTGTCTTTAAAGATGTGGAAAGGGATGGGGTTGTGGGCGTTAGTGACGTCCTTATAAAAGGAATTAATATTAGCTGGCAAAACTTAGACGTTAAACGTCTTAACGTTGTTGTCGTCGTTCTCACAATGGTGAGGATATTAAGATCATAACAACAAGCAACAAAATCAATGTTGACTTAAATAGAAACAATCTTACAGAACTGAATTGGATTAATCTTACACATTTAGGCCTCGTAGGGTTTTATTATACTGAACAAGTTTTGACGGAGAGTATGATAAAAATAATAACTGGATTAGATTAAATTCTGTTATAAAACTATGGAGCAGTTAAACTTTATGACAAAAACCCCGCATTGTTCATTGATTTGTGGACAGACTGGTTGTGGAAAAACAATATTTATCCTAGACCTATTACAAACAGTTTATCGCTATAATTTTAATCATATTGTGGTTTTCTGTCCAACACTTAAATGGAACAAAGCATATCATAATAGAAGGTTTATATGGACAGATGATGACATATATTTAGTTAATCCTAGCAATAAACTGAGTGAGTGTTTAGAACAGTTTTATAGGCTGTTTGAAGGAACGCAAACACTATTTATTATAGATGACTGTCAGCAGAAAGAGACATAGTTAAAAAGAGAAACACTTTGTCAAAACTAGCCTTTAGCGGAAGACATGCTGGAATAAGTGTGTGGATTTATGCCAGAAATATAACTCGGTTTTAAAAGACTTTAGAGAACAGTTAAAGACTGTAGTTTTATTTCACATGAAAGACAAAGACTCATTTGAAGAATGTTTTGCGTGAAAATGATGTTATTGAAAATGACCAGGAAAAACACAGGATTAAACAAAAACTGAAATCTGAAAAGTTTAGTAAATTAGTATTGAAAACGGATAACCCTACACAGTATGTTTGTTTGTAGATAATCGTTATTTTTGGTTATTGAAGTCTTACTTGTCAGAGAACGGGGAAATACCAATCCTGGTTACTTTCGCCCGAAACTGGGTGAGGGCGGAAGTGGCCCAGGATTGGTATTTCCCCGTTCTCTACTTTCACGTGCTGAACCGAGTTCAGCCAACTCCGTCCCCACAGCCGTGTTACCCTTACACTTTCTGCCCTCAAATTTTCACCTAGCTTGTTGGGTGGCACACTACACTGCGTTCAGAACTAATGTGAGGCCGGCCGTGTCCCTATGGCGATTCAACTATGTCACCATTACCACCAAGAATAAACCTCTTGCCATCAATGAGCAGATGATCGTAAATCATTGTGGCTCTTTTCTGTTTCTTCCTAGCTTCCTTCAGATGAGGAGAAAGTTTTCTTCTGATTTCCCTGACCCGTTGAGAAAAGTCTTCGCCGATGAATATGTTAGTTCCCTTTAATTTCCGTTTGCCTTTAGTACCTTTACCTTGTCTCTGTAAAAAGTGCATCGTGCTATAATGGGTGAATTTTCCTTTGAATTTATACAATGGACCCTGTCGAAAGAAAAATCATCAACGAGTTCTAATGTGTCCGTGGTCATATCCTTCAACAAACCCTCACAGTTTTCCGCTGTCTCATTTCCGTGCCTTACGATGCCATGAACGATGATGTTGTTACGTTTGGACCGACCTTCCAAATCGTCAGTTTTCATTTCCAAACAGTCTAGCCTTTCTTTCAACTCTTTGTTAGATTCGGTCAGTTCATTATTAGCTTGCCTGAGGTCACTAACTTCTTCTCTAAGAGTCTGAACTTCTTCTTTTAAGGCAGAGAACGTGTCCTTAATTTCCCGCACGTCTTGTTTCATTTCATTGAAACTGTCTCTTAGCGAAGTCAACATCGTCATCAAATCAGTCGTTGTTGGTTGCTGTCCACTCACACTTTGCCGTCTGTCCCCATGGTCAGTAGAACACCCTGCGTCCAGACTCGTTCTGCTGGATCCACTGGCACTCGTGAGACGTGTCTGCTTGCCGGAGATCTGCTTCGGAGGTCCTGGGTTCGGTTCTACGTCACCACATTGCATCAGGAGGTTGCTGAAGAAAATTACCGTGAGGGTCAGTCCAACCACTACACCGTCCGTACGGCTCCTCGGCGTCAATGTCGGACATCGTTGTTCAGCCTTCCTCCTAGCCCGACCAAACATGAAAGAGACGAAAGTGGCGACAAAGCTGCCACATCTTGCTCTGAAGACAAGGGTTCAGCTGGCATGGCATCAGAAGTTTACACTGGCCAATTTGCAGTTTCGGGGTAGACACTGTCAGGTGAAACTGGCGTGAAAACTTGAGACAATGTGCAGCCACGTCTTACTCCGACCAGTGCGTATAACGAGCCCCCCCGAGAGAGAGAGAGAGAGAGAGAGAGAGAATTTAAATCAGAGTACGGGAAGCAAAAGGAAAAAAAAGTACTTGCTAAAAGCGATTGTTGTGCCGAAATTTCGAACGTTCCGTTGCACCATAACAGACGTGTTCAACACGCACGCTAGCGATCCATCAATTTCCGCTTGGGGACGGTTGGTAATTGGTCCTTTAGAAATCAGTTGTTATCTGCATTAGTACAATTTCAGATTTGATCGGTGAAGTCGCCGGTTCTCATATGACTAGATACCAAAAACAATTGCCATTTACCCCAAGGCAAGTGCTTATCGCAACAGCATCATTATCTGCACCGCCTCTCCCTCTCTCTCTCTCTCTCTCTCCGACATACCACCTGATAAGCAAAACAGCAGACCCGTTGATAGTGTGGTCAACGACGTAACGAGCAAAGACAAACAGATACAACCTCCAGCTCGTGATGTACGTTCAAAACGCAATGCTTCTGCCTCAAGAGTAGCAGCAATACTAGCAAAACGACTCTAGAGAGATCCAACAGCCAAAGTAGTATTGTGGATTCTTTTAGAAAAGTTCAGTCAGGTGATCAGACAAAAATCTAAGACAGGCCTTCGCGGCTAGACCAAAGACCAATGTTGGTGCAGAAACATCAGGTGCACCAAAATAGGGATTCGGCCAGGCCACAATACCAGTTAAACAATCATTAAAGACTCAGGGACATAGTGTCACAGGTGCTGCAAATCGAACACATGGTGAACTATTAAGTCCCAGCACAAGCTCGTTTGTAAATAGTGTAGATAACACAGAAGTTAAATTCCTAAATTACAATGTTAATGGGCTTTTACAAAAATTGGACAACTCCCATTTAATTAATTTCATCATTTCCCATGATTTCGTCTGCCTAACTGAGACTTTCATAGCTACTGACTTTGAATCATCTCTTTTCAAGGACTTTATTATATTCACATCCAAAGCTAAAAAATTGTCTCACCAAGGGAGATACTCGGGAGGTGTTATTGTTATGATCAAGAAATGTTTTGCTGATTATGTTGAACGATTGAAGTGAAAGTCAAAAACACTGTTGCTGTGAAGCTAAAGAAGGACTTGTTTTCTACAGAAAAAGATATCATATTAATATGTTCTTATATACCCCCGAATGATTCACCATACTGAAATTTCAACAGGACGGATATGGCATGGAATTGTTAGAGGAATGTATAATTGATTTGCATGAATTATGTGGTGACTTTTCTATGTTTGTAACTGGAGATTTGAATGCAAGAACTTCATCCCAAAATTACAATTTTCATGGTGATGACAATGACTTTGATGAGACAGATTTTCCAGATAATAACAGTTTCCCAAGGCGGTCTCAAGATAAACAAAACAACTCTTTTGGAGAGCAATTAATTGAGTTATGTAACATGTTTGAATGTATCATTTTAAATGGACTCGACCAGAGAGACTTTGCCGATAGCTGCACGTATATTGGATCTTCTGGAGTAAGTACGGTCGATTATTTTATTGTATCCTACGACTTACTTTCGTCCGTCAATATTGTATCTCCAGATGTTGAAAGCCTAACTGAGAATCTGACCATCCCCAGTGGTTGTGAAGATGAAGAGGATGATAACATCATGAGAATACTGAAAATTCCAAACCAAATCACCGTATAATTTCAGAAAAAAATATTTGGAATGAAAATACGAGGGTGATTTTATAAAACTGTTGAAACTTATGATATTCAAAACCGACTAATGCTGGCTATGCAAACCTTGGATATAGACATAGACTGCGCTCTTGATAATTTTGTGAAGTGTTTAAAAGATGCCAGTCAATGCATGTTAAAATCGTTCACGGTCAATGGAAATAAAAGGTCAGAATGGTTTGATGAAGAGTGTCAGGCAGCAAAAAAGGAAAGTAGGAGTAAATTAAACTATTTCAGAAGAACTCGAAAAGGAAAAGACAGAATACCGTACGTAAAAGCAAGGAAGAGCTACAGATACTTACTAAAAGTGAAAAGACAAGCGTTAGAAAACAGCAAGCAGATATGTTAGCAAATGAAACTGGCAACTCATCGCAATTTTGGAGAAATTTAAGGAAAATGGGATGCTGGCAGAATGATAAAAATGATAGCAATATCAGCATAGATGACTGGTTCAGCATTTTAAGAGTGTTTTTCAAAGCAGCGGCGGAGAATACGATGAGCAGTTTGATATTGAAATCGATCTGTCCGAAGAATCGGACCATGTTCTGAATCAGTTTATTTCAGAGGATGAAGCCATTCAAGCTATTCTAAACTCAAGAAAAATAAAGCTAGCGGAATAGACGATGTTTCCGCAGAAATGTTAAAATCTGGAGGTCCAGCTGTACATAAATTTCTGACAAAACTGTTTAATACCGTTTTGATAAAGGAGTTTATCCTCGTGAGTGGACGAAATCTATTATCATACCAGTATTTAAGAAAGGCACCCCCGATGATACT
>CM031620.1:41198204-41200704 GCA_018398815.1 Conus ventricosus
CACACCACACACACACACACACACACCAACACACACACACATCGCCCCACTCCACCGCCACACACCGTCTTCGCCCTATCCGCCCATTCCTCTATTGTCCACTCCTCTTCCCTTCCCTTCCTCCCCTACCACACCCACCCCTCACCTCAATCATCCACTTCATCCTCCCTTCACACACACATACAGTTCACTGGAGTGGTGGCTGACTAAATGTCCCCATCCGTTTTGATAGACAGTGACTGGGGCCCCTCCGAAACGAGATGGGAGTCCATTATTTCATTACCTCTTTACCCGACACACGCTGATCAACACAGACCTGGCAACAGACAGAAATGATGGAGAGAGAGGGGGGGGGAGGGAGGGGAGGGAGAATGATGGGGGCCGGGAAAAAGAGAAGGAAGCAATGTGGGGGTGGGGGGTGGGTGGGAGTGGGGGGCTGGGGATTAGATCTGACAAGGAGAGGGCGTGATTTGTGCTTATCTGAAGGTTGACCTCTTCGCTTGCTCTTTGATCTTGGCAGCGTGTAAGTGTTCATGCGCTGTTGTTTGACCGACAAGATTGGATTCGTTTCGGACATTTTTACAAAATCTTGACTTTCCGTGTCCATGTTAATGAAAGCAAACTAGGTATGGAACACACACACACACACACACACACACACACACACAGCGTTCTTGCAAGTGGCACCACACACAAAAATGGCACACAAAAGAAAACACACACATGCAAATCCACAAAAAAAGGAAGACACGGGTCCAAAAGGAAATTGCACTACAGCATTCTATCTGCAGTCAATATAATGCAGCGTTAATGCATTACAGGCAAAACTTACGTCGATACTAAATCAAAGTTCAAGGTAATCAAGGACCATCCGACGGTATCACGAGATCGTCAGATATCTTGAAATTATAACAGCAACACTGTAACATATGTTATAAGCTTAGAATTGTTCACAGGTTTGTGTTTGTAATCGAGAACGGCTTACGAGGAAAGAATTTCCTTCCTTTGTTTACACAGAGAGAGAAGGGGGGGGGGGGGAGTAAGAAGAGGGAGGGAGAGAGAGAGAGAGAGAGAGAGAGAGAGAAGAGGGAGGGAGGAGGGATAGAGATTGGGGAAGAGAGAGAGAGAGGAGAGAGAGAGAGAGAGAGAGAGACAGAGAAGAGAGACAGAGAGACAGACAGAGACAGAGAGAGACGGGACAGACAGATATATATTATATATACATATATATATATTATATAGATGAGTCCGATCCAGCGGACGAAAGGCCTAGGAGCAGGCAATACAAAAAAAATGTGCCTTTAAGAGAGATTTTGATGGTTCCCCAGGCAAACTAGTGAAGGATTCTCATAGTTATAATATATTCCCCCATTTTCTTCAAACTTCAATTTTTTATTTATTTTTAAGTTCAAATCTTTGCCAAGTCATTACTATAACGACTGAAGAATTGTTACCTGCACTTGTTTTCCCCCACTACTTAATTGTTCAGCATTCTATTGTTTGGTCAATCAGTGGGAGATTGCATCTCTTAAGAGATCCAAGTAAAGGTTGTTCTGTACAATTCTTAGCCACTCACAATGCTTGGGTTATTGAACGCGAGCTGACCACTCAGACTGTTCCATATCTTTTGACCTCCCTTGCATCCTTGATTGGATCCTCAAGCATAGGCTCAAAGATTGTCCCTACATTTTATACGTTTGAATAATGCTTTTAGCTTTTCAGCAACTTTTTCCTCTCCCCCACCTTCGTTTTGTTCCATTTACTACCCTTTGCTGGCTGCTTTGGGGTGCTGTTGGATTCTTTTTTTGAACCCTTGGGGGTGAGAAAAACCACAGAATATGGACTGTGGTGTGTCTCTTTTGACACCAAGAGCACAGACACAATCAGCCGTGTCTCCCTGATGAGTCCGATCCAGGGACAATTTGGGCCCAGGAGCAGGCAATACAAATAAATGTGCTTCAAGAGAGATTATGATGGTTCCTCAGGCAGCTAGTGAAGGGCTTCTCATAGTTATAATATATATTCCCCATTTCTTCATCTTCAAAATTTTTTTTTTTTTAAGTTCAAATCTTTGCCAAGTCATTACTATAACGACTGAAGAATTGTTAACCTGCACTTGTTTTTCCCCCACTACTTAATTGTTCAAACATTCTATTGTTTGGTCAATCAGTGGGAGATTGCATCTCTTAAGAGATCCAAGTAAAGGTTGTTCTGTACAATTCTTAGCCACTCACAATGCTTGGTTATTGAACAGCAGAGCTGACCACTCAGACTGTTCCATATCTTTTGACCTCCCTTGCATCCTTGATTGGATCCTCAAGCATAGGCTCAAAGATTGTCCCCTACATTTTATACTGTTTGAATAAAGCTTTAGTTTTTCAGGGAACTTTTTTCCCCTCCACACCTTCGTTTTGTTCCATTTACTACCCTTCGCTGGGTGCTTTGGGGGTGCTGTTGGATTCTTTTTTGAACCCCTTTGGGGGTGAGAACACCACAGAAA
>CM031620.1:41205704-41208204 GCA_018398815.1 Conus ventricosus
ATATATATATATATATATATATATATATATATATATATATATATATATATATATATATATATATATATATAATTTGTTTCGAGCGTGTTGCGCTGTCATCAGGATGGTTTTTGGTTTGCCCACCGCCGATGTTATATAGCGTGTGGGCTCCCGTTTGCGGTTGTTTGCACGTGCGGGTTGGCTGCACGTGTTTTTGGGGGGCTTTCAGGTTTTTGTTTTGGGTGTGTTCACTAACAACGATTTCCATTTATGCCTGCAGTTGTTTACTATTTCTGTTTTGGTGTTTAAAGTTGCTAAGTGTGGTTTGCATAGTATTAACCATTTTTCAGTTAAACATAGGTTGCACCTTTTTGAAACATTGCTGTATGGTGATGCTCTTTTTATGATTTTCCAGGATATATTGTAGCTTGTTTTTTGCGTCTTTAAGTTTCCAGATATATTTGCTCAGTTCTGTTTGGTTTTTATATTTTTCTTTATTAAATGACTGTTTGTGGTTTGCATATCTGGTTTTGAAGTGGTTTTCAGTGATCCCTATGTATGTTTCTTTTTCATTTTCTGATGTCACAGTAGCTGGTATACAATGGGATCACTGAAAACCACTTCAAAACCAGATATGCAAACCACAAACAGTCATTTAATAAAGAAAAATATAAAAACCAAACAGAACTGAGCAAATATATCTGGAAACTTAAAGATGCATAAACAAGCTACAATATATCCTGGAAAATCATAAAAAGAGCATCACCATACAGCAATATTTCAAAAAGGTGGCAACCTATGTTTAACTGAAAAATGGTTAATACTATGCAAACCACACTTAGCAACTTTAAACACCAAAACAGAAATAGTAAACAACTGCAGGCATTAAATGGAAATCGTTGTTAGTGAACACACCCAAAACAAAAACCTGAAAGCCCCCAAAAAACACGTGCAGCCAACCCGCACGTGCAAACAACCGCAAACGGGAGCCCACACGCTATATAACATCGGCGGTGGGCAAACCAAAAAACCATCCTGATGACAGCGCAACACGCTCGAAACAAATTTGTAGATAGTTTTAAGATTCCTCTTTTAACTTGTTTTAACTAATGTTGCTCCCAAGGGGTTGAGCACTTTAAAAATTGTTTTAGGCATTTTAAATATACTGATATTATATATATATATATTATATATATATATATATATATATATATATATATATATATATATATATATATATATAGGCATTTAAATAGACTGATCTAATATATATATATATATAATATATTATTATATATATATATATATATATATATATATATGTGTGTGTGTGTGTGTGTGTGTGGTGTGTGTGTGTGTGTGTGTGAGATACTGGATTCTGGCAGTCAACCCTCGAATTAAAGTGTTTTAGAGCAAACTCCTAATTGTGGCATGTGGCCAGTTGTATATAATAGTTTCTGGGTGGAAGACACGCGCATGACTAAGAACAGAGAGCTGTGTGGGGATTCCCGACTGCTCAGCATCTCTCGCGGCCATTCATTATCCAATGGTTGTGATTTTTTTTTTTTGTCAAAGAAAGCATCTTTATTCAAAATAAGTCACCTAATGCAACTTAAATAAGTGAAGATAAAGGGGGGAAATCCAGATGTACATAAAGAACGCTTCGGTCCATTATAGCACAAATTTACATTCTGAAGACGAATGGTTAAAATGTTAGAGAGAGGGAGAGGAGAGAGAGAGAGAGAGAGAGAGAGAGAGAGAGAGAGAGAGAGAGAGGGGGGGGGGGGGGCTAAATGATTCGACGAATTTAGATTGGTGAAAACTGCAGTCGGAGTTCATTCTGTAGTCAGAATGTACGAGCACCTAAATGGCAGACCTGATAGAAGTGTGGTCAGAATTCCAATGTGTTTGTGTGTGTGTGTGCGTGCGTGCGTGCGTGCGTGCGTGCGTGTGCGTGTGCGTGTGTGTGTGCGTGTGTGCGTGTGTGGTGTGTGTGTGTGTGTGTGTTCAGTTCATATAACATGGCATAACAGTTCCTAGCTGCATCGAGCTCTGTCAGACTTTCTCTCGTTCTAGGTAAGCAGGTCGCTTTTGGCTGTAACGACATCTGAATAACAAACAAAGACAAGCTGGGCCTTTTATTCTGCTTCTTAAGGTTTTACCAATGCTTTTCGTATGCAGTACGAATAAAACAATAGCTGTCTTACTAGGGGCGCTAGAGACCAGAAAGAAAATGATCCAGCTACGCACATGCATCTTTAAATAGTCTGTTTCTCTATGCAATACATGAAATGATCCAATTCTCCTCTCTCTCTCTCTCTCTCTCTCTCCTCTCTCTCTCTCTCCTCTCTCTCTCTCTTCTCTCTCTCTCTCTCTCTCTTCTGTGTGTTGTGTGTGTGTGTGTGTGTGTGTGTGTGTGTGTGTGTGTGTGTGTGTGTGTGTGTGTGTGTGTGTGTGTTTACTTTCTTTTCCAGAAGTTATAGGGATTTGAGATTCCCGTGTATATTCTTCACCCTCTTCA
>CM031620.1:41213204-41230704 GCA_018398815.1 Conus ventricosus
ACTGACTTCCTTTGAGTGTCTGTACATATGGCACTGACTTCCTTTGTGTGTCTGTACACATGGCAATGGCTTCCTTTGTGTGTCTGTACACATGGCAATGGCTTCCTTTGTGTGTCTGCCCCACATGGCAATGACTTCCTTTGATTGTCGGTACCATGGCAATGACTTCCTTTGAGTGTCGGTACACATGACACTGACTTCCTTTGAGTGTCTGTACACATGGCAATGACTTCCTTTGAGTGTCTGTACACATGGCAAAAGACTTCCTTTGATTGTCTGTACACATGGCAATGACTTCCTTGAGTGTCTGTACAATGGCAATGACTTCCTTTGATTGTCTGTACACATGGCAATGACTTCCTTTGAGTGTCGGTACACATGACACTGACTTCCTTTGATTGTCGGTACACATGGCAATGACTTCCTTTGAGTGTCGGTTACACATGACACTGACTTCCTTTGAGTGTCTGTACACATGGCAATGACTTCCTTTGAGTGTCTGTACACATGGCAATGACTTCCTTTGTTGTCTGTACACATGGCAATGACTTCCTTTGATTGTCTTACACATGGCAATGACTTCCTTTGATTGTCTGTACACATGGCAATGACTTCCTTTGATTGTCTGTACACATGGCAATGACTTCCTTTGATTGTCTGTACACATGGCAATGACTTCCTTTGATTGTCTGTACACATGGCAACTGACTTCCTTTGATTGTCTGTACACATGGCAATGACTTCCTTTGAGTGTCTGTACACATGCAATGACTTCCTTTGATTGTCTGTACACAATGGCAATGACTTCCTTTGATTGTCTGTACACACATGGCAATGACTTCCTTTGATTGTGCACAAGGGAACGATTCCTTGAGTGTCGTACAAAATGGCAATGACTTCCTTTGAGTGTCTGTACCCATGGCACTGACTTCCTTAGATGTCTGTACACATGGCAATGACTTTCTTGATTGTCTGTAACACATGGCAATGACTTCCTTTGATTGTCTGAAAATGGCAAGAACCCGTTAGGGTTTTTTTTTTCCCCCCTTTTAAAATTTTTTTTTATTTAAAGGGGGGTTTTTTTTTAAACGACTTTGTCTCCCAAATTAGATTTTTTTTCCCCTTTAAACAGGGGAAACGCCTTTCCTGAATGCAGTTAATTTTCCTGTAGCCCCCTTAAAATTTGTTATATTAAACATGTTTTCCTTTTTAATGTCAAACAGACGAAGGGCCTTCCCGATATTTTAAATGTGACCGTTCCCAAAATGTTAGATGTACACTTCGTCTTTTTTTTGTTTCATACAAGGGTAACGCCTTCCCGAATGCATTTTAAATGGACCTGATAGCACCCCAAAATTTTGTTAGTAGTCGCATGTCTTCCTTTAAGCTTCAAGGTAAGCTTTTAATTCATTTAATTGCCCTTTAAAAGGGTTTTTTTATTTTTTTTCCCTTATTAAATTTTTTCTGTTGTCACGGAATTTTTTTTCCCCCCTTTTAAAATTTGTACACACGGAAATTCTTTCTTAACGTTTCCGCGGTCCACTTCTTTTTTGTGTTTCACATTTTTTTTTTGGTCATGCCTCGGGCTTCCTTAGTGTCTAAACCGGTATTAAAGTTTTCTGCACAAAATGACTTCCCTTTTTTTTGTCTGTACGGGTTTAAAACTTTTTTTAAAATTTGACATGTGAAATTTTTCCTTTCTTCTTCAGGTTCCCCTTTTTTTCTGACACGTGTAAGTTTTTCCTTAATTTCTTTAATAAATGTCTTCCCTTTTATTTGTCTGTGCACTGTGCTTTATGGTAATGTTTTTCCCCTTTTAACGGTACATTAATCAATGTCTTCCTTTTTTATTTGTCTTCCTTTGGCTTTGGGAATGGTTTGCCTTAACTGAATTTCTGTCTTCCTTAACGTTGGCACATTTATTTTTCTCCGTTAGTAATTTAATTAATGTTTTTTCCTTTCTTGTTTTTGCATGGCACTTTTCCCCTTTTTAACTGTTTCGGTGTACCTTTTCCCTTCCCCAATAGAATTTTTTTTCCTTTTTGATCGGATGTTTTTTCTGTTTATTACATTGGGGCCTGTTTTTTCCTTTTTTAGGGTGTGTTTTAAATTCATGGGGTTCCATGGCGTTTTTTTTTTTTTTTTTCCGGTCTACGTGTGCCTTTTTTTAATAAAAAGGGCTTTTTTTCCTTCTTTGCCCTTAGTATTTTTGCATTGTGGGTGGGCCCTCCCCTTTTTGGCCAATGATGGGTGTCTGCAATTGGTGGGCGATTTGTTAAAAATTTTTAAAAAGGGGTTTTTTTTTTAGCTTCAACAGGCTTTTTTTCCTTGGGTCCGAAAGGGGATAAACTTTTTGAAAGTTCCCCCTTAGTTTTTGGGTTTTTTAGAAAGGGGTGTTTTTGGTTTGTGTCTGTTTTTTTTTGCCCCGGTTTTGTTGTTTTGTTTTATGTGTTTGATTTTTTTTTTTTAAAATTTAGTTTTTTTTCATTTTTTTTTGGGTTTTTATTCAAATTTTTTTATATACTTTTTTTTTCTTTTTTTATTTTGTGTAAAGGATTTTTTTTTTTGTTTTTTGTAAAGTTCCCCCCCTTTTTTTTTTTTTTTTTTTTTTTTTTTTCGGGGGGTTCCCTTTTTTTTTTTTAAAATTTAAACGGGAAAAAAAGGGGAAAAAAGGTGGTAAAAATTTAAAAAAAAAAGGAAAAATAGGGTAAAAATTTAATTTTAAACCCCAAAAAAAAATTGAGGGGGGGGGAGAAGGGGGGGGAGGGGGAAGAGAGGGGAGTGAAAAGGGGGAGGAGAGAAGGAGGGAGAGAGGGGGGGAAAATAAAAAGGGGAAACGAGAAAAGAGGAGAAAAAGACACAAAAGAGAGAAGAAAGAGAGAGAGGGGAGAAAAGACAACGACAGAGAGGACAGAGAAACAGAAGGACAGGGAGAGGAGGGGAGAGAGGAGGGGGGAAGAGAGAGAGAGAAGAAGACAGACAGACAGACAGACAGAAACAGACACAGCAGACAACAGAGAAGAGACAGAGAGACAGAGAGATTACTGCTGTCGCACCCGCCCCGGGAAACCCCAAAAGGGGGGCAACGAATTCAAAGGGGCATTTAGGCAACCCCCCAGAGCAACATGCTTGCCCCCCCGAGCCCCTTCCGTGATGCTCACGCTCCCTGTCCGACCAACATAAAAGGCAACGTATTCTATCTAGGCACCCCACCTTTCCCCTCCCCGCAACACAAAGTCTTTATCGGGAGTCGTGTGGGTTTCTCCCCCTCACGAGGGGGCCCCCTCGTCCACCCACAACATTCAGAACTTGCCGATAAACTTACCTTTTTTTCTTCTTCCCCTAAAAACGGGTTCACTCAAAACAGTGGGTCAAAACGCGCATGTTAAAAATGAAAAAAAATAACTAAAACAGTGCGACCAGACTTTTCCCCCCCTGGACAAACTTGGCAACGGGGGTCGCACTCGATATTCAAAAAATATCGGGGGGAAGAAAAAAATAAAAAACGTCAAAAAAGGGATCTCAAAACTGTCAAATCACCTTTTTTTTTGAATGGATTGCACATTGGGGAAACTGATGCCCCGGCGTGAGTTCCACACCGTACAGAAGGGGGGATAAAAGAAGAAAGGGGTTTCAATATTTGATCAGGAAAGGGTAAACATTGACCGCCCACCGGTGCACTTTTATCAATAAGTTTTTCCCAAAGGAAATCTTTATTTTACCTCCCTTTAAAAAAGGTTAAGTTTAATAAAAGCTCTTCCTCTTCAAAAGGTTTCCATTCTAATTTCCTCAGTTTTTTAAAGTTTTCCCCTTTTTCTCTGATGGGTTCCCTTTCGAACCTTTGCCCCTTTTCAAAATTTTTCAAGGTTATCAATGTCCTTTAGAGGGGAAAGGACCCAAAAAAGACAAAAAATTTTCCATATGGTCTAACCATGTTTTGACAGTCGCCCTTTTTTAACCTTTTGGGGGGCAGTCTTGATTTTTCCTGTATAAAAAAGAAGATGTTATTTCTTTTTTACATATAAATTGTAATGTCTTTCCATTTGAGACGACTATCTATATCCGTAAATATTTTGCGCATTAGTTTTTTTAAGAAATATTAGGGATAGAAAAATCTGAAAATTGTGAGCGTTTTTTAAAAAACGCAAACTTGGCCTTTTGGGGATGAAATTCCATTTCCAAGTTCTTTCCCACTTTTGTAAAGCTTTTAGATTCTTGTAAATTGGGTAAACTTCTTTTCTGTTGTTCTATAAAAAATTTCTCTGCAAAACCCTTAAGTTTTTCCGGGGAAGAGAATTTCTACTTATGTCTTTTTTAAAAAATTTAAAAAAACGGGGCCCCAAACATTTTCCTGGGGTAACCGACAAGACGGGTTTTAAAAGGGGAACACCCTTCCACAAAACTTTCGCTTTCCCCCAACGAGGAAGATCTGGCCCTTTTAGCAAAGAACCGCCAATGCCAAGTTTTCTAATTTAAGCAGCAGGCCCCGGTCAACCTTAAAAAGGGGCTTTAGAAAAATCTAATAAAATTCATCTTTTTCTGTCTGTTGTTAAACATTACTAAAATCAGAATTGTTATAATTGGTTCCAAAACCCCTTTCGCTTCTAAAACCATCGGGAAGGACGAAGGGGAGGGTATCAAAACTGAATTTCCCCAAGGGGCATAAAGAAGGGGTTAAGGAATTAAGGCTTTTTTTTTCTGGGTAGTGGGTGTGGGTGTCGTGGGGGTGTGTGTATGGCATAAATTTACGTTCTTGTGGGTTTAAAGGGCGTGTTTTAATATTATTAAACATTTTTTTTAATTTCCCTTGGGGGGAGTTTGGGGGGGGGGGGGGGGGGGGGTAGGGGTGGAAGGATTGTGTTTTGTGTTTTGTGGTGTTTGTGTGTGTGTGTTGTGTTTTGGTGTTGGTGTGTGGTGTGTTTGTGTGTGTGGTGTGGTGTGTTGTTGTGTTTTGTTGTCTGTCTGTCGGTCTTCTGTCGTGTCCAAGCTGTTTTTTTTGTGCCATGTGTGTCTGTGTCTGTGTACTGTGCGGTGTGTGTTGTGGGTGTGGTGTGTGTGTGGTGTGTGTGTGTGTTGTGTGTGTGTGTTTTGTGGGGGCCGCGCGGGGTGCGTGCGTGCGTGCGTGCGTGCTTTTGTGTGTGTTTGTGTGTGTGTGAGAGAAGAAAAAGAGAAGAGAGAGAGAGAAGAGAAGAAAGGGGAGAAGAAAAGAAGAAAAGAGAGAAACAATTTTTTCAATAAAATAAGAAAAGGAAAAAAAAAAGTCAAATCTGGGTAAATAAAAAACACCCTTTTCCCCCACCCCTTCTACTTTTCTTTTTCTCCCACCAAAACTTTAACCCCCCCCCCCACCCCCTCTCCCTCCTCTTCCCCCCTTCCCCCCACTCTCCCTCCTCCCCTTCTCCCACTTTTTCTTCCTTCTTCTTCTTCTTTTCCCCCCCCCCCCCCAAAACAAAACTTACAAAAACTTTTAAAAATACCTCCCAAAAACCCAAAAAACCAAACAACCCGGTTCAATTTCCCCCTCTTTTTCTTTTTTCCCCCTTTTCTCTTCCTTTCCCCCCCTCACCTCCCCCCCCCCCCTCCCACCCCCCCTTCCCTCTTTCCCCCTCCCCCCTCCTTTCCCTCCCCCCTCCCCCCCCCCCCCCTTTTTAAAATTTTCTTTTTTTCCACCTCTTTCCCCTTTCCCCTTTTTTCTTAAAAAAAAACTAACCATAAAAAAACCCAAAAAAAAATTTTTAAAACATTTATTAAAAAAAAAAAAAAAACCAACAAAAAAAAAAACAAAAAACCCAATTAAATCCAAAAAAAAAAAAAAAAAATAAAAAAAAAAAAAAAAAAAAAAAAAAAATAAAAAAAAAAAAAAACCAAAAATAAAAAAAAAAATAAAAAAAAAAACCCAAATTTTTTTTTTTAAAAAAACCAAATAAAAAAACAAAAAAAAAAACTAAAAAAGGGGTAAAGTTAAAAAAAAAAAGGAAAACATAAAAAAAAAAATAAACAACGAAGGAAAAAAAACAAAAACAGAAGCAAGAAAAAAAAAAACAGAAAAAAAACAGACACAAGGGGAAAGAAAGAAAAATATAAGAAGGAAAAGGAAGAAAACAAAAGGAAAGCAAAAATCGAGAAAAAAAAAAAGTTTTGACGAATAGAGAGAAACGGGAAAAAAAACAAAAAAAAAAAAACAAAAAAAAAAGAAAAGAAAAAAGAGATAATTAATCAACTCCCGAACATAAAAAAAAAAAAAAAAAGGAAGTGGGGAAAGGGTTTAAAAAGAAAGGACAAGAGGTAGAGGAAAACAACAACTTAAAAGAAGGCCGATTTCTTCACCTCATTTTGGGTATTTGGGGTGGGTTAGGATAGGTCGGTGCTTGCTGAATCAACAAGTAACAGGGCCCCCCAGAGAAATCAGGGAAAGCTTTGAGAAAAAGGGCTGTTTTTGATACCTTCTGCAGGCGTCATTTTACGCAGACATATGGGGCTTATCGATGGCGGCGTGCTATTATGCTCCATGGACTGCCGATTCGAAACCCGATGGGCCGCGAGTGTAGCTATGTGGGTACGGGTGGAAAGAGGGGGGGGGGTGGGTGGTAAACACATGGGGGATAATGGACGATGATCGGGGAATGAGAAACCAAACAAAGAACCCCGATGACGGGCAGAAACCAAACAAAAAAACCCGACGATGACAGAAAAACCCCAAAAAAAACCCATTTTCTGAAAGAAAAACCCGGGTTAGCGGGTAACAAACATCCCAGCCAAATTTTTTTACAAAAACCCAATCGACAACAAATATAAGGTCGAACTCAAAAACGGAAATAAACGAAAATGAATTTTTAAAACCTTTAAAAAAAAAAATAAACGTTCCGCATAAAACCGATTTTTTGTCTATTAAGTTCATGCTTTTCCCCTTTAAGAAATTTTTCCCCCCCATTCTTTTTATTACCTGGGGTTGGGATACACACCACGTTTTCAACCGAAAACAGAAAAAAGTATGGGTTTGTTTCGTTCCAGGGAGCACACGAAGTCGACGATCACTACAGTCAGGCGTAAGGGAGATTTTCCACCCACCCCCAATCTTAACTGGACAAAATTTGGAAAGTTCGATTTTAGTCCAGTTTCCTCTAAATTCAAGCTGAACTGTGTGGGTAAAAAAAAAAAAAAAATACCCGCTCTTTTTGACATAATTTAACTCCCCAAAGTTAGTTTTTAAAGAGGGGGAAAAGAAATGGTCGCTGGTGCTGAAACTTGAGAGAGACAAAAAAAAATTTTTTGAAAACTGTGGGTTTTTTTTTTTTTTTTTTGTGTTCCAGTGCAAATCTTTTAAAATAGCAAAATTTTTTTTCTTTTTTTTTTTTTTTTTTTTTTTTTTTGCTGATTAAGAAACCAAAAAAAAAAACCAACGTTAGGTTTTTAGATCTAGGGAGTTGTTTTTCCCTTCTTTTTTTCTTTTTTTTTTCATAATAAGTTTTTTTCCCTTTTGTTTAAAATTAAAAAAAAAAAAAGAAAAAAGAAAAAATAATTAAAAGAAAATTCGTTGATAGTAAAGAGAAGTGGGGAAAGCCTTTGGGAGTTTCTTGGAAAACCTGCCTGGCCAACGGTCGCGATGCTAAAGACCGGTCCAAGTGTGTTGGGGGTTATATGCCCGGGTTCCCCTCCCACGCCACGCGCCCGGTCGGGGGGCGGGCGCCGAGGTGGCTGAAGGGGAATCCCACTGCGCAGCAGCGGAGGGGAGTGTGGGGGACAGAGGGTGGGGGGGTGAGGATGAGGGAGTTGGGGGGGGAGTGGGAGTGGTGGGGAAAGTGTCTCGTCATTTTTTTTCTTTCTCTCTCTCCTCCTCTCTCTCTGTCTTTTTTTTCCTCTCTCCCTTTTCTCTCCCTTTCTCTCCTCTCTCTCTCCTCCTCTATCTTTTTTCATCTCTCTCTCTCCTCTCTCCTTTTTTCTCTCCTTTTTTTCTCCTTTCCTTTTTCTTCTTCTCTTCCCCCCTCTCTCCTTTTTTCCCCTCTCTTTTTTCTCTTCTTTTTTTCGTTTGTCTTTTCCTCTCTCTCTCTCCTCTTCCTCTCTCCCCTCTCTCTCCTCTCTCCTTTCTCTCTCCCCCTCCTCTCCAGTTTTTTTGTCTTTTTTTTTTTTTTTTTTTTTTTTTTTTTTTCTTCTGCCCGGGGGTGGGTTGTTTTTGTTGTTGTGTTTGTGTTGTTTGGGGGGGGTGTTTGATGTTGGTTTTGTTGTGGTTGTGTGTGTGTGTGTGTGTGTGGTTTTGTGTGTGTATGCTGGTTTTTCTTTCTTTCGTGCGGGGGGGAAATATGTGTGGTAAACCTTTTTGGTTGTGGGTGTGTTTAATTATTCTAATAATGGGGGAGGGAAATAAAAGGGAAACCTTTTTTATCAAAAAAAAAAAGATTTTAAAAAAAAAAAATTTGAAATTGAAAAAAAAACATAAAACGGAAACATCCCTCAAAAAAAAAAAAAAGATAAAATAAAATATAAGAAACAATGAGGGAAAAAAAAGGGAAAAAAAGGGTTCCCCCAAAGGTAAAAAACCGTTTAGGTTTTTTTTTTTTTTTTTTAACCCCTTTGAAAAACCCAAAAAGGGGCTAAAAAAAAGGATAAAAAAATTTTTTTCTCTAATTTTCCGGGGCACTTTGGTTGCAAATTTTTTTTAATTTTTCTTTCTAAAAAAAACTTTTTAAATGTCTTTAAATTTTTTTGTTCTTTCCTTTGCCGGAAACAAATTGTGTTCCCCTCTTTTTTTTTGTTTTTTTTTTTTTCTTCTTTCTTTTTTTCGTTTTTTTTTTTCCCTTTGTTTTTTCCTTTTCGTTTTTTTTCCTTCCCCCCTTTTTTTTTTATTTTTTTTCCCTCTTTTTTGTTGCTTTTTTTTCTTCTTTTTTTTTTTTTTCTTTCCCTCCTTTTTTTTTTTTAATTTTCTTTCCCCGTTGGTTTTTTTCTTCTTTCTTCTTCTCTCCACCCCCCCCCCTTTTTTTTTTTTTTTTCTTTCCTTCTTTTTTTTTCTTTTCTTTTTCTTTCTTTTGTTTTCTTTCTTTCTTTCTTTTTTTCTTTTTTTTTCTTTTTTTCTTTCTTTCTTTTCTTTTTCTTTCTTTTTTTTTTTTTTCTTTCTTTCTTTGCCCCTTTCCCTTTTCTTTTTTTTTTTTTCTTTCTTTCTTTTTTTCTCCCTTTTTTTTTTCTTTCCCTTTTTTTTTCTTTCTTTCTTCTTTCTTCTTTTTTTTTTGTCCTTTCTTTTTTTTCTTTCTTTCTTTGCTCCTTTCTTTTTTCTTTTTTTTTTTTCTTTTTCTTTCTTTTTTCTTTCTTTCTCCTTTTCTTTTTCTTTCTTCTTTCCTTGTCCTTTCTTTTTTCTTTTTCTTTCTTTATTTTTTTTCTTTTTTTCTTTCTTCTTTCTTTGCCTCCCTTTTTTTTCCCTTTCTTCTTCTTTCTTTCTTTCTTTTTTTCTTTTTTCTTTCTTTTTTCTTTCTTTTCTTTTTCTTTTTTTTCTTTCTCCTTTCTTTTTTTTTCTTTCTTTGCTCCTTTTCTTTCTTTCTTTTTTTGCTCCCTCCCTTTTTTTTTCTTTCTTTTCCCTTTTTTTCTTTCTTCTTTTCTTTCTTTGCTTTTCCCTTTCTTTTTTTTCTTTCTTTTCTTTCTTTCTTTTTTGCTCTTTTTTTCTCCCTTTTTTCTTTTCTTTTTTTTTCTTTCTCCCCTTTTTTTCCCTTTCTTTCCCTTTCTTTCTTTGCTCCTTTTTTTTTCTCCTTTTTTTTGCTCCTTTCTTTCTCCCTTTTTTTCTTTCTTTCTTTTTTGCTCCTCTCTTTTTTTCTTTTTTTCTTTCTTTTTTTCTTTCTTTCTTTTTTTTTTTTTCTTTCTTTTCTTTCTTTCTTTTCTTTTTTCTTTCTTCTTTCTTTTTTGCTCCTTTCTTTCTTTTCCTTTTTTTCTTTCTTTCTTTCTTTCTTTCTTTTTTCTTTTCTTTTCCCTTTTCTTTCTCCTTTTTTTTTTTGCTTTTTTCCCTTTTTTTTTCCTTTTTTTTCCCTTTTTTTTCTTCTTTTCTTTCTTTCTTTTTTTCTTTTCTTTCTTCCTTTCTTTCTTTTCTTTCTTTCTTTTTCCCCTTTTCCTTTTTTTTCTTTCTTTTTTCTTTTCTTTTTTTCTTGCTCCTTTCTTTTCTTTCCTTTTTTTTTCTTTCTTTCCCTTTTTTTCTTTCTTTTTTTTCTTTCTTTTTTCTTTTCCCTTTTTTTCTTTCCATTTTCCTTTTTTTTTTTTTTTCTTTTTTCTTTTGCCTTTTTTTTTTTTCTTTTTTTTTTCTTTTTTCTTTTTCCTTTCTTTTTTTTTTTTCTTTTTTTTTTTCCCTTTTTTTTTTTTTTTTTTTCCTGTTTTTTCCTTTTCTTTTCTTGTTTTTTTTTTTTTTCTTTTTTCCTTTTTCTTTTTTTTTTTCCTTTTTTTTTTTCTTTTTTTTTTTTTTTCCTTTTTTTCTTTTTTTTTTTTCTTCTTTCTTTGTTTCCTTTTTTTTCTTTTTTCTTTTTCTTTTTCCCTCCCCTTTTTTTTTTCCATCCTTTCCCCTCCCTTTCCCCCCCCCCCCCCCCCCCCCCCCCCCCCCCCCCCCCCCCCCGCCCCCCCCCCACACACCCCAAAAACCACCCCCCCCCCAAAAAAAAACCCCCCCCCAAAAAAACCAAATAGACCGCACGCCCCACGCAACCACACCAACCCAAACCCAACACCCCAGAAGTACGCGTTGAAAAGGCAAAACCCACACGGGCCCCTTGAAGTGGGGGCCCGGGACGGCTTTAGGGGTAGGGGTAGGTGGGGAATTTTGAAATTTCAGGTTCCCTCAGTAAAAACACTCCCCCGCAAAGTACCGGATACCCCAAACAGAACAGCACGTTGGCCCCGTTAAAATTTTTTTGGGGGGGGGACCCAAAATTGGGAAAAAAGGGAAAAACGAAAAAAAAGAAAAAAAAGAAAAAAAAAAAGAAAAAAAAAAATCTTTTTTTGACACGCAAATTTTTTGTCGGGAAAAACCAGCAACCCAAACAATCTATACAAAAAGTTAAGGCCGCCAGATTTGGGATTAATAATGGGCTGATGGAAAAAAAAGCGCGTGTTTTTCAATCGGCAATTTAAAAAGCTCCAAAAAAACTGTAAACCGAAATAATCTTTCAAGAGCATTTTTGGGGGCGAGTATGCGCCAGCCCCAAAAACCCCAAAAACCGGAAAAGCAGAAAATTTTTCCAGGGGGCAAAATTACCAGCATTTTTTGATTTAAAAACCGCACAGGCACTGCAACCTCTAGTGAAAACTTTCAAGGAAATTTGCCAGCGTGGGTTAAAATAACGCTAAAGGGGCGCTAAATCCCCCAAAAAAAACCAAACCAAAACGCGGCCGGGTTTTTTTGGTCCAAAACTTCCGAAGGAGGGCAAATGGGGGAGCCACTCTTCAATCAAGTTCCCCGTACCGAATGAAAGGGCCCGGGAAACCCCGCCGGCGGCCAAGAATCACCCGGGAAACGATCGAACTTGTGGACGACCCCCAGGGGAACCCAATGCAACCACCTGCAGGACGAGAGAACCTTAAACCCGTAATCCCCCCAACCGCCGGGGGCCCCACAGTTTCCCAACCTCCCCAAAAAACCCCCGTTTCCCCCCCACCAGCACCTAAGGCCAAAGGAGGGTTTCGCCGTACCATGGACGGGGCCAGGAGCCCCTCCCCTCACCTTCGTTCTCCCTGTCCCAAATTTGCCGGGTAAAGCGTCTGGCTCGTCCAGGGAAGGCTTTGCTGTGGTGGTTTGCCAAAACGCATTGAACGGCTCCCTAAAGGAAAGGGGAGGATCCCCCCAAAAGGGGAATTTTTCCTTGTGCCAGGAAATTACTGGGGAAGAAAGAATGAAAGTAGGCCTTTATTATACCCAAGCCTGGCCCCCTGCCACCCTATGGGGAAACGCCCCCCCCCCTTTTTTGGGGAACCTTACCTACACACAGTTCCAGACTGCGGCATTTTTCCCCGTTGCCCTAAAAAATTTGGGACCACGGGAAGGGTCCGACAACCATCCCCTTTCCTCCCCCCTTTCCCAAGAATGGCGCCATCCTCCCCAACCCGGGCCGGGTCCCTTTGGGGGGGGGGGGGGGGGAAATGGGAATTGCACAAAAAAACAAAACTTTCGGAAAAATTTGGAAAAAAGGGAAAAAGTTTTACCGATTTGCCAGAAAAAAATTAAAATTTCAAAAGACTTTTCTGAAAAAAAATCTTAAAATTTTTCTTTGGGGTTATTCGTTTTTTGGGAGAGTTTTTTCTTTGGCCCTAACTTTTTGTGACCTTAATAAAAGGAAAACCAAAACCCAAAGGGGTAAGACCTTTGGAAAATTTGCAAACCAAAATTTAAAAAATCACCACGGTTTCTTTAAAAAGGTTTTTTCCCCCCCCAAAAAAAAAGGGGAAAAGGAACCCATTCCCCCCCCCCCCCAAAAAAAACAAAAGGTTTTTTTCAAAAGCCCGGATAAATTTTACCAAAAAGAAACGGGGGAAAAAAAAGGGGAAAAAGGGGCCCCCCCCTTCCCCGGGGCCCCCCCGTTTCCCCCTGCCCCGGTTTTTTAAAAAAAAAAAAAAAAAAAATTTTTTCTCTCTCTCTCCCTCCCTCCCCCCCCCCCCCCTCTCTCTTCCCCCACTTACACATACACACACACTCTCTCTGCCTCTGTCTCTGTCTCTCTCAACACAACACACACACACCACACACACACCACACACGCACGCACGCACGCACGCACGCACGCACACACACACACACACACACACACACACACACACACAGAATGGTGGGACGCGTCGAAGAAGGACAAAACCACACGGACTGTTGAAGTGGGGACCGTGGTACGGCTTAGGGCTCAGGGCTCACGGTGACGCACAGTTTGCACATATTTCACGTGCTGGAACTCCAAAGCTCAAAGTCACTCCTTCCATGTTCAACGTACGCGATTGATTCACCCTTTCAAACACCGAACAGCACGTTGGATCACCGTTGAAGAGTGTGGCGAGTGCGGGACATCCACAAAAGTTGGGGAAAAAAAAGGAAAGAACGAAAAAAAAGAAAAAAAAAGAAGAAAAAAAAAGAAGAAAAAAAATATCGAGAGTTTTCTGTCATCAGTCGCAAAAGTTCTGACTCCGCACGATACCAGCGATGGACCCAAACAGATAAGCTAGTCACAAAAAGTTAAGGGCCGCCTTAGATTTTGGGGGGTACTCTAAGTAATGGGTCTGAATGCTCGTAAAACAAAGCGCAGTGTTTCATTCTGAGCTATTCTGACAGCTCACACACCACACTGTATGACCGAAATAATCTTTCAGACGACGCATTTTTCGGGTCGAGAATATGCGCTCAGCCAAAACACCAAAAATCCGTGAATAATGCATGAAGTTTGGCCAGGCGCAGATTACACAGCAGTTTTGAATTGAGAAATCGGCACAGTGCACGTGCAAGGCCTGCCTATGTTGAACACTTTTCAATGACAATTTGCCAGCGGTGGGTATAAAATGATCGCTAATCGGGGCTGCAATAACCATGCCTCCAAGACGAAAACTGTCAACACTAGATCGCGGCCGGGCTCTGGGATGGCTCCAAGATGGCATTTCTGGAAGAGAGGTGGCAAGACGTCTGGGAGTGAGCCACTCAGTCATTCAATGCCTTCACCAGCGATACCAAGACACTGGAAGAGCCGAGGAACGACCACGCTCAGGGCGGCCAAGAATCACCAACGGGCAAGACGATCGCTACTTGATGCTGACAGCAGTCCGCAGCAGAACCATCAATGCAACCACTCTGAGACAGGAGCTGAGAAGAACGACTAACATCAACGTAAGTCGCCAGACCGTCCGAGGTCGTCTTCACAGTTTCAACCTCCGCTCAAGAAGGCCCGCCGTCCGTCTCCCACTAACACAGCACCATCGACAGGCCAGAAGGAGGTGGTGTCGACGTCATCAGCGATGGACGAGGCAGCAATGGAGCACCATCCTCTTCACCGATGAGTCAAGATTCTCCCTGTCCCGAAATGATGGCCGGGTACGCGTCTGGCGTCGTCCAGGGAGAGGCTTGCTGATGGCTGTGTTCGTGAGCACGATCGCTATGGAGGCGGCTCCCTGATGGTATGGGGAGGCATCCACCTTCATGGCAGGACACCCCTTCACCTTGTGCCAGGCAGACTTACTGGCGTAAGGTACAGAGATGAAATCGTGAGGCCGTTGATTATCCCCACTCTGCAAGCCATGGGACCCGGTGCCACCCTCATGGACGACAACGCCACTGCACACCGCGCCCGTGTGGTGAACGACTACCTGAGGCAGCAGCAGGTTCCACAACTGGACTGGCCATCGCGTTCGCCTGATTTGAACCCTATTGAGAACTTTTGGGACCATCTGGAACGCCGCGTCCACGACAACCACCCTCCTCCTGTTGACCTCCACCAACTGTTCCAATTTCTGCTGCAGGAGTGGAACGCCATGCCTCAACAGACCCTTGTGACTCTGATCCAGTCCATGAGGCCTAGATGCGTGGAATGTGTGGGTGCAAATGGCGGACATACGCACTACTGAAGCTTTTCAATAAACTTTCTTGTGAATTGTCAATTTTGTGATTTTCAAAAAGAGGGGTTATGATGTTTGATCCTTGATTTTGTCCAGAAAAATTGAATTGACACAATTGCAATGGCATTGACATGAAAGCTAAAGACATGAAATAAAATACGGTATAAGCTGTTTTCCTGTGCGTTATGTCGTTTTATTTTGGTGAGAGTTTTTCTGTCTGGCCCTTAACTTTTTGTGACTAGCTTAATAGGAACGCTCTAACCTAAACCCAACGACGCTGTGCACAGTAAACCCCGTTCGTGCACAGCCCAAAAAGTTTCCACGACAGAAACGGTCTACTCATCTAAATGTTTGTTTACTTCACCGGAAGGGGTCATCCGTACACGTTTCATCCCCTTTCGTGCCATTTCAAAAAGATCATGTCGCCGATCTCTCTCTCCAGAAACGGCTCAGACGGGTCGGGGGGGGGGGGGGGGGGGGGGGGGGGGGGGGGGGGGACTGGGAGAGATGCACACACACAGACCACACCACACCACACACACACAGACAGGAAGAAAGGAAAGCAAGATGAGCCGATACCTTGCCCACGTAGTAATTAGAGTGCAAAAGCGATTTCGTGTATATTTTCTTCAGATCTTCAGTCTTTGCAAGTCAATGAATACGATTGAGAGAGAGAGAGAGAGACTGTCATCATGTTTGTCCGTTTAATCTCGTTTGATGACTTCTCAGATTCAACGGAAACCACCCAAAGCAATTTGAGCACTCTGGAAAAATAGCAAAAACAAATTTAAAAACACACCGTCTACGTTCCCCAATAGAACGCACATTCAGCAGTTTCAATGCAGATAATCACAAAGAAACGAAGGAAAGGCATCCGGCAGTTTCATGCGGTTTATCTTAATACTGGGATTCTAACGATCTTAGTATTAAGTCTTGCCATTCACAGTTGCGAGTAAGCCTAAAAGACAAAGAAGTGTGACAGAAGAAAAGTACATATCAGATCAAACAGCAAGGACAGGTACAACAAGGACAGGTACAACAAGGACAGGTACAACAAGGACAGGTCCAAGGACAGGTACAACAAGACAGGTACAACAAAGACAGGTACAACAAGATAGGTACAACAAGGATAGGTACAACAAGGACAGGTCCAAGGACAGGTACAACAAGGACAGGTACAACAGGAAGGTCACAGGACAGGTACAAGGACCGGTACAACAAGGACAGGTCCAAGGACAGGTACAACAAGGACAGGTACAACAAGGACAGGTCAAGGCCGGATCAAGGACGGTACAACAAGGACAGGTAACAAGGACAGGTACAATAAGGACATGTCACAAGGACAGGTCCAGGACGGTACAGAAGTACAACAAGAACAGGTACAACAAGGACAGGTACAAGGCGGTACAAGGACAGGTCCAAGGACAGGTACAAGGACGGTACAAGGACAGGTACAACAAGGACAGGTACAAGGACATGTACAACTAAGGACAGGTCAAGGACGGTAAGGACAGTCAGGACAGGTACAACAAGAACAGGTACAACAAGGACAGGTAACAAGGACAGGTCACAAGGGCAGGTCCAAGGACGGTCACAAGGACAGGTCAACAAGGACAGGTAACAAGGACATGTACAACAAGGGACAGGTCCAAGGGCCGGTCCAAGGACGGTACAACAAGGACAGGTACAACAAGGACAGGTCAACAAGGACACTGTACAACAAGGACAGGTCAAGACCGGTACAAGGACAGGTACACAAGAAGGTACCGGAACAAGGACAGGTACAAAGGACGGTACAATAAGGACAGGTCCAAGGACGGTACACAGGAACGAACAAGGACAGGTCCACAAGGAACAGGTACAACAAGGACAGGTCAAGGACCGGTACAAGGACAGGTACAACAAGGACGGTACAACAAGGACAGTCACAAGGACAGGTACAACAAGGACATGTACAACAAGGACAGATCCAAGGACCGGTACAAGGACAGGTACAACAAGGACGGGTACAATGACAGGTCAAGGACAGGTCCAGGGAAAGTACCACAAGGACAGGTACCACAAGAAGGTACAAGGACAGGTACAAGGACAGGTCAAGGACAGGTACAACAAGGACGGGTACAAGGTACAAGTCAACAAGGACAGGTACACAAGGACAGGTACAAGGACAGGTACAAGTCAGGTACAACAAGGACGGTACACAAGGACAGGTACACAAGGACAGGTACCACAAGGACGGTACAAAGGACGGTGTACAAGACAGGTCCAAGGACAGTACAAGGACAGGTACCACAAGGACAGGTACCACAAGGACAGGTCCAGGACGGTCCAAGGACAGGTACAACAAGGACAGGTCCAAGGACAGGTCCAAGGACAGGTCAAGGACGGTACAAGGACGGTACAACAAGGACAGGTACAAGGACAGGTACCCAAGGACAGGTACTCAAGGACAGGTACCAAAGGAAATACCACAAGGACACAGGACAGGTAACAAGAGTCACAGCAGTACACAAGGACAGTACAACAAGGACGGTCAACTATTCAGTGTAAAAAAAACCACACACCTAGATATAGTTAGTGCCGATGGCGCTAGTACGAACTTCGAGGTTAAAGGCAATTGGACACTGACATTGATATGGCGAAACAGTACTTGGTTTCACCTGCAAATGTTCAGATGATGGTTGAAATACCCCCCCCCCCCCCCCCCGCCGCCTCTGTCCCGTCCCCCTCCTCCATAAAAATTGAAAGAAAGAGTGAAGCAACCATTAGTGGGAGTCTGCAGTATCTCATGTCCTTTAGTTGGGAATCTTGTGTTACATAATAGAGAACATTTTACCAGCAGCTGTTACGTAGTGGTTTGCGTCGTGGATGGCGGGTTTGCGGGGAAAGAGTGGGGGGGGGGGGGGGGGGGGGTGTTGTGAGTTCAATTCCATCAAAGCCATTTATTTATGGGATT
>CM031620.1:41233204-41244970 GCA_018398815.1 Conus ventricosus
GAGAGAGAAGAGAGAGAGACAGAGACATAACAGAGAGAGAAGAGAAGAGAAGAGAGAAGACCAGAGAGAGAAGAGAGAACAGACAGACAGACTGACACCAGACACACAGACACACAGACACAAAGACAACAGATGGACGGGGATTTGCAACTGCTTTACCAAAGAAAAAAATGAGTTGGGAGATAGCAACAATACTGGAGACATCTTGTTTTTTTTCTTTGTTTACTCAGGTAATAATAATAATAACTGAATACTTATATAGCGCTATTCTCGGCTAGAGACCAAGCTCTAAGGCGCTTTACAATCAACACTCGTTTACACAACGGGCTGCCTACCTGTATGCCGACTGAAGACTGCCAGCTGGCCTTCATTCAGTCGTTTCCCGTGCATCCATCATACGCTCAATATCGATCACTCAGTTTTCCTTACTTCCTCATTCGTTCCAGTTCCCCCCCTCACGCAGGGGCATGCTATGTGTAACGTGTCATCCATACCAACGGCCCAAACTGGCCTTCTCTTCCGAAAGTTGTGATGGGATTTAACGTGTGTGCAAGATGTATATGCGTGCGTTCACACACGGAAACCTCTTTATAGTCCTCATTCGAAGGACTGGTACAGTACTCCTGGTGTCTGCGTCTGTGCTCGGAGTATTCTGCTGAAACACGACTGAGAAAATAACAAGTAGGACATAGGACATGGCACCATGGAGAGTAAACACAGACGTGTTCCTTCGTTGTTATTCAGGAGGTACGGCGACGAAAGAAAGTACGCTTGTTCCTCCAACCAGCCAAAGAAAAAAGGCAAACACACACGCAAAACAAGATTGGCAAAATAGACACTTATTTATAGGAGAAATATAAAACAGACAGCTACATTTTGGTCCGAGATGTTCGTCAAATGTCATAAACAACAGACAACACCCCACACCACCCCCAGGCCCCATCTCCCCCCATGTCCTCCCTCCCCCACACACACACACACACACACACTTCACACACACACACACACACACACACACACACACACACACACACACTACAACATACACACACACCACACCTCACACACACACACACACACACACACACACACACACACACGGTACACACACACACACACACACAGACACAGCAACACACACACATCAACCCACACACACACACACCACACGCACAACGCAAATCCGCAGATAGTTTTTGTCGACAGCCACTTAGTAATACTGCTGTGCACCTATGAGTGGATTGATGTGACTTCTTTTTCTTTTTGATGCAGTTATTTGTAACTTCCGGGAGGATTACGTACTGCTCCTTGGGGTGTCTTCAGCTAACGTTGCTTAGAGACTTTGTGTCTTTACTTTTAAACAAATAAGTAAAAAAACCAACAAATTCTAAGACGAAAATCTTTTTCCGATCCGCCGAAACAAGACAAACCAAGTTAGCAAGGCAAAATACACGCGTTTTACCCCCGATCCACCAAAAACAAGGCACCAAAGGTTACAAATGCAAAATACGACGCCGGAGTTGACGCCCTATCCTCCAAAACAAGGCAACCAAGTTACAAGACAAACGCGACGCGTTGCCGACCCTGAGTCTTCAACGGTCGAAACGCGTCGTTGTTGTCATGTACTTTCTTTGTCTTGTTTTTGCGTACTCACTAATAATTCTCTTTTTTTTTTAAATGTTTTCAAAATCCGCCGTCAGTCACCTCATTTGAAACCAGACGAAGTTTGCTAGCGCGCCCCATCTATTTTTATGGTTCCTGTCCTGTTTCTGCTGCATGTCAAATGAGCTTTTACTTTGAACTTAGCTGTGTGTTGTGCTGATGTGTATTGTTGGCGTTTTTCAAGACCACTTACCTTAGCTGGTAGTAACCGCCTCCTTTGTTGCCACAATGCAGCAACAGACTTACTAACGAACGCTATTGGCGGTAACCAGTGCATCGGCGCATAATATCCCAGGTAAAGGCAACTAACCCAACACAAACCATTCCTGAAATTCAAAAGAACAAATTCCAAGTTGTTGTATATTGGTTTGCAAAGAAAAAAAAAAAAGAAGAGAGAGAGAGAGAGAGAGAGAGAAAAAGAAGAGAGGGAGAGAGAGAGGTGAAGAGAGAAAAGAAAAAACCCAGACAAACAAACCAAGAAACAAATACAATTTACGTTTTCTAACAAGTTCATGAGAAATGAACTGTAAGAGGTCTAACATGTGTGCTGATTATTACCAAATTAAGAGAGAGAAGAGAGAGAGAGAGAAGAAGAGAGAGAGGAAGAGAGAAGAGATGAGAGAGAGAGAAGAAGAGATGGGTGAATCAGCGACTTATGAGTAACCATATTCATCCTACCATCAACCCCCCCCCACACCCCCCCCCGCCCCCTTCCTCCTCCTCAGAACACCTCTTCATCCCTCCCCAACCGTTTACCCTCCAGCCCCCCAAGCCTCCCATCTCCCTCCCTCCCTCCGCTCACCCCCCCTCTCACTATTAACTCCAAGTACCCAACCAAAAAAAACCAATAAAAAATAAAAACCCATCACAGAATCAAAATACATCCACCAGAAAAAAAAAAAACCGGAAACGAACCTCAAAATCAACCATAACCCCCTCTCCTTCCGACAGATTTTTATCGCCCTCTTCTGGCCGCAGTCAGTCAACACACGAATTGAAAAAAACTATCAGAACAGGAATCCCTCCCACATTCCACCCGTCAAAGTCATTGGAGTCCCCTGGTGGCTCAGAGGAAGCGTTGCTTAATTTAAACGGAGGCTGTGGCCAGCCCTGCAGTCGCAGACTTTTTGTCATTGCATTAACCTCTCCCCCACATCACAACAGCACTCGTGTTCTTCTCATCGACATCCATTTTCGCAAGCCGGGGGGTGGGGGGGGGGGGGGGGGGGGGGGGGGGGGGGGGGGTGAGCACCGCGGCGACAAAACACGAAAAGCAACCGCCTAGGTTGAAGTTCCAGCTCTTTTCCTCTTCTTTTTTCTCTCTGAAGTCGCTCGCCTTCTTCTTAGTTTTCTCTTTTCCTTTTAGTCGCTCTTCTTCTTTTTTTATTCGTATCGCGCTTTGCGTTTTCAACTTTTTTTTTCTCCTCTTTTTCTTCTTCTTTTGTTGCCTTCGCTTTTTTTTTTGAATCGCCTCGCTCTTGTTTTTTGAAGCTCGCTCTGTTTTCGCTCTTTCGTTGATCGCGCCTTGCGCTCCGCTCTGTTCCTCTCATTTCTAGCTGCTCTTTTTTTTTCTTCTCTTTTCTTTGCTCTTCTTTTCCTCCCCCCCCCACCCCCTTTTTTTTTTCCCTCGGTTTTTTTCTTTTTTTGCGTTCTCTTTTTTTTGATTTTTTTTCTTTTTTTTTTTTTTCTTCTTTTTTTCTTTTTTTTTCCTGTTCCTTTTTTTTTTTGTGCTTTTTTTCTTTTTTTTTTTTTGTCTTTTTTTAGGGGTGGTGGGTGTGTATTTTTTTGTATCTTGGGTTTTGTGTAGTGTTTTTTTTGTTTTTTAGTTTTTTTTGTTGGGTTTGGATTTTAAGGTGTGTAGGGGGGTTGGGGGGGTAGTTTAGTGGATTTCGCATGATGTGGGAGGGTGGGGGGTTCTTTTTTTCGGTTTTTCGTTTTTTTTCCCCCCCCCTCTTTTTTTTTTTTTTTTTTCTCTTTTCTTCTTTTCTTTTTTGCTTTTTTTTTTCCCTTCCTTTTCCTTCCCCCCCACCCCCTTTTCCTACCCCATTGTCCCTGCCCTGTGAGGCCTGGGCTTCTGCCTGCCCCTGCCCTTAGGGCCCCTTGCCCCTGCCCGCCCCCCCTCCATGTCAAGTGTGCCTCTCCTCCCGGTGATAAAGTATTGGCTGTTGTGGTTGTTGGTTGGTTGGGTATGTTTTTTTGGAGAGAGGATGAAAAAAGTGTCATTTGTGTTGGGAAACAGTTTGTATGAGCCGGAGATAATAGATTCAGTTTATGTGACCCCTTTTATATGAAGCCGTTTGTACAGTTTACTGTGTCGTGTTGTTGGTGTTCCTCTCTCTCCTCTCCTCTCTCCCATCCTTCTCTCCTCCATCCCTGTTTGTTAGGGAGGGGGGGGGGGGGGGGGGGGGGTTCTCTTCTCGGTCTTCCCCCTCTCTTCGATTCTCTCTCCTCCCCTTCGTCCGCGCGACCATCTCTCCGCTCTCTCCTCTCTCACTCTCCTCTCATGTCTCTCTCTCTCTCCTCCTCGGTGCTTCCCCTTGCTTGGGCGGACCAGCAAGAAAGCATTGCATCAAGATCTTACAAATTTTATTTTTAATTTTTTGAAAGGAAACAGTTAACAATGGCCAGGTTTCAGGACTTCCAAACGTCTTTTGGAATTATGCTGAACAACGCGGTTGCAAAGACCTTTTCGCTGTCGTCATATTCAAAATTTGAAGGAAGATGAGCACAGACTGTTCGTCGTGTTACGTTTGAAAGAGCCGCCAAGGTCGAGACCGCACACGGCCGCGCACCAACAACACCCGGTCCAAGACAACACTGGTCGTCGACCGCAAGAAATTCTCCCTTCACAGAGTTCGAGAGACAGGAGACGGGCTGAGGTGCACAGAGCAGTGACAACACATAAGGCAAAGTCCCGACTTCATCTCTCCCTCTGGTTTTTCTTCTTCTCCCAACAACGCCCCAAGTTTGTTTTAATACGTTGGAAAAATGACTCTGAGTCGGACCATTTTACACGACAGGTCCTTTGCCTGTGTGGAGAATGTGTCACGTGAGAAAGTGTAATTCAGCAGTGCAGTCCATCATCTGCTGCTGCTGGCGACTTGACTTAAATCCTCCACTTTTGTTAAAGAAGGACGACAGTGATATTTTGTTTGGCAAACGGAGCAGATAAATCCACAAACCTAACGTTGAGAGACGTAAAAATAACTTCGCAGTCCTGTGGACACTCTGGAGAGAATACAAACGACAAAAACAGCCTGGGGCCGTTACCTCTACAGGAACTGAGGCAGAGAGCGAAGACACATGCAAGCAGGCAGCAACGCGATGTTCTGTGAATTCGGCTGACGCAAACCCATTACTACTGAGTTCTGTCATTACAAAGCCATAACAAAATTGTTTTGAAAGAACATCCAGAACAATGGACGATCCTTCTCAGTAGTTTTCAAATTAGAAGAAACGGAAAGAACAGATGTGACAGTAATTGCAGGTAATGATGGAAATCCTAATTTAAGATACTACCTAAGAACCATGAATTTCCTTTTATATCGCAGCTTGTTTTAATGACCCAGAGGCTGGTTGTAAGGAGTTTTTTGCTTCAATATTGAAGTAAGAGAAGGAAGGCCGCACATTTTAATTTGTCAAGTAAAACGTGTGCGATCCCACAACTCTGGTTTGAATGGAAATCATGATGTAAAGTGGTAAGGAAAGTGTGATTGAAGTTTGGTGTTGGCTGTTAAAACTTGTGTCTTATTAGCTGTGCCGAAACCTTTTGGAACCAATACTCAGAGAGTTGTTCTAGACTGTGGTCAGCACACCTTACCACGTAACTGAACTGTATTACCGTTATTTGGATTCCATGTCATATGCTGACATCCATTGTATACAGTGATATTGTTTTTGATTATCCTTCCCTTAATTCACCCCATCCCCACATTCTCTCCCCATGAGAATGGGCACAAAGCTAACACATTAAAGCATATTTCGCAATTCTCGCAATTCCTTCTCTCCCGTAATTGTCTTCTCTCTCCCCCCTCCTCTCCTCAACCGTCTCCTGCTCTACTCCTCTCTCTCTCTCTCTATATATATATATAAATATATTTATATAGAATATATATATGATATATAGCATTTTCAGGTACCTGTTGAAGAACTACTGCGATTAAATTTCTGTGATGCTCTTTTTGTTTTTTGCATTGTATTGTGTCAAGCTGTTATGATGATTGGAAGTTTGCTTGTTTGGTTGGTTGGTTGGTTGGTTGGGTGGTTGGTTCGTGTGTTTTCCTCAACTGCGGTTTTCGTATTGTGCTGTTGTTTTACCTGAATCGTGTTGCGTTTGTCTTGAGAGCATTATACTGTCGAATATTTTTTGTGTGGCATTGCAGCACAAGATGGGCGTCGTTATTATTTTTTTGTATTTTTTTTTGGTGAATTCTAAATGTCCTTGTATGATGGCCTGCGAGGATCACTGGCTCATCATTGGGGAATGACACAGAGAGAGAGAGAGAAGAGAGAGGAGAAGAGGAGAGAGAGAGGAGCTGAAGAGGATAGAGAGAGAGCTAGAGAGAGAGTAGAGAGAGAAGCATGCTCACAGTTCATTATTCATGCATACAACTACATACATACATAAATCCAATCCATCCCTATCTAATCCATCCACCCAGCCATCCATCCATCCATCCCTCCATACATACATCCATCCCATACAAACATATAGACAAAAACTGAGAGAAAGACACAGCGGCTGTGGCGAAGATTAGCATTGCAACTCCCCATCCGTGGGTTCCCCTTCCGTCAGATTCATCCCTTTGGTGGGATTATTCCTGTCCCGATCGGCTCCTGCCCTGAGCTGAGCTTTCCCAGATGCCCCGATTGGAAGCCTGAGGAACCTATGATGCGTCCCATCCACAAAAAACAATTGTGTCTCTGAGAGCGTGCTTTATATGTCCTATGCAAAACACAGCAGGTGTTCTGTATCTCGCGGGTTCTGTCTGCTGACACCGGATGACTTATATCAAACTGAGCGTAGTGTAAACATGTACATTCCTTGTCATGCACTCTCGGACCTTAGTGAAATTTGTAGCAACATCTTCAACATCCTCCACTTGTCATCCGAGCGCATTTACACACAAACACTCCACACGATAGATTGCACACACACACACACACACACCTCAAATTCTGTAATCCCTTTCACGTCCTCCTCCCACGGGACCCCTGGTGCACGGTGTAATGATGTGGGGGGTGGGGGGGGGGGGGTTGGGGAGGAGTGCGGGGGGGGGGGGGGTGTGGGGGGGGGGAGGGGGGGGGGGGGAGCACGACGTCTCTGGCCCTGTCGTGGACCTGTTTTCGGATCACACAGGTAACGGCCACGTTTTTTCGTTGGGGCGGTCTTTTGACGGACGGCTGGCAAACTCCGAAGTGAGGCTCACTCATTGCCGCTTTCCGGCCTCCGCCAATAAGAAATTATTGACAGCATAAAAGGGCTTAGTAGCTGTGTCTTGCGTAGTTAGATTCATTACCGCTTGCTTCGCCAGAGGATTTCACAAAACAGCGCTGTGTTCTCGTCTCCGCGTGATGACTTGACCATGCTACTTGGTATTGACCGCTCCTTGTGCTAAAGAAAGAGAGAGAGAGGAGAGAGAGAAGAGAGAGAAGAGAGAGAGAAATATTTCACACAGACAGAATGAAATACACGCACGATCACACACACACTTACACACACACACACAAACACACACACACACACACACACACACACACACACAACACGCGCGCGCGCGCGCGCGCAAGCAAGCAAGCAACCAAGCAACCTCGCACACACACACACACACACACACACACACACGGGCGCGCGGCGCCGCTCCGCCGCGCAACAAGCACACACACGACACACACACACACACAACACCACACACACACACACTCACACTCACACACATGCAAGCCACACACAACACACACACACACAACACACACACACACACAATAACACACACACACATCCTCTCTCTCTCTCTCTTCTCTCTCCTCTCTCTCCTAACACGTACAACACGCTCTCTTGTCTCGCGCTCACTGTGGATTGCATTTCACAATGAAACCTCCGGGCAAAACTTTTTTTTTTTTGGTCTCTCTGCAGGGGAGATGCAACTGCGCCTCCCTGGGGAAATGACGTCTTCCACAGGACAACTTCCGAATGTTAGTCGTCAGGGGAGGGAAATTCTCCTGGGAGCTGTTTTCACCGGGCACAAACACCGGCATGGAAAACAAATTGCGGTTGCTTCTAACATGGATCTGCATGTAGCAGGGGAATACCCACGACTGTCCCCACCATCACAAGGGACTTTACAAAACTTGAAGAATCCGGTAGCCTGAACCACATTGCTAATGTATCTAAATTACTTGATGGAGATGAAACATAAAAGACGGTTCAGTTGCAAAGGCGAGACACTGCAAGGAGCGGAAATCTACTTAGAACAAATCTTAAATAAAAATTATTAGCGAAACCGCCCAGCTAACGTGGACAAACCGAGTCACAAGACAAAACACAACGCGTATCGAACCTCTTAGGTCTTCGTCAGGGGGATATATAAAAAACGAATAAAACAACGAAAAATTCACTTAGCTTTGACGCTTTTTCAGAGAATATTCGCTTAGGCCTTCTTTCCTTGCCTGAACCCCTAAGCGATCTGAAGCCGATCAGAAAGCTGAAGTGAATTTTCCGTTGTTTTATTCCGTTTATATATTACCTGACGAAGACCTAAGAGGTCGAAACGCGTTGTAGTTTTTGGCTGTGACTCGTTTTCCACCGTTCTCATGGCGGTTCGCTCAAACATTTATTTGAGATTTATTAAACGTGTTCAGTCTGGTTTGTAATCCAAACTTCATTTCAATTTCACTTTTTTGTGCCATAACAAAATCTATTGCAACATCGAATGAACCAAAAACACAAAAAAAACTAGAGCAAACCATTCAAACAACAAACAAACAACGACGGTCACTCAAGGTAGATGTCAAACAAAGCAAATTTGTTTATAATACAAGTACAGAAGCTACTATGTTTTCCACCAAGCAAAGGAAAGAGCAACAATCGATGATGGGTAGACCAGAACCTCATAAGTTTTTTTACATTGCATGAGTGGTGAAAAACATGGCGCGTTGGCCAATTGGCTTGTGGGTGAAGGGGAAAGCGCAACACTGAGCTCAATTATTATGTATGCATGGCGTGTGGGTGTGTGTGTGTGATGTGTGTGTGTGTGTTTGTGGTGTGTGTGCGTTGTGTGTTGTGTGTGTGTGTGGTGTGCTGTGTGTGTGTGTGTGTGTGGTGTGAAGTCCAAGACAAAATGAACTTTATTTGAGGGTAAAACAGTATTCTTGACAAGGATGTTTTTCTGGTGTGTTCATTCTGCCCTCCCAAAAATAAGCAGAAGAATAAAGACAAACAAACAAAACATGAAATGGTACGGGATGAGCAAACAAAAAAAAAAAAAAGAAAACTTAAAAGAAACCAATACACCAAAAGATCTACAATTCTATCAAATTCTAACCAACGTTTGCCACCGAATGTACGAACACTTTGTAATAAACATTAAGTACGCATCAGAAACGGGCATAGTCAAAGACTTCAGAGCAACACCACACACATACTCTCTCTCTCCTCTCCTCTTCTCTCTCTCTTCCTCTCTCTCTCCACTCGACCTCTCTTCTCTCTCTCCTCCTCCCGCTCATCTCTCTCATCCTCCTATCTCCTCGTCCTCCGCCCACCTCGCTCTCACTCTCTCTCACTTCGCTCTCGTCACACACACACACACACACACACACACACACACACACATATATACATATATATATTTATACATATATATATATATGATATATATATATATATATATATATATAAATAATATATATATATAATATATATACAAGCAAAGCATTCTAAACACAAAGCATAATGTTCCCCCTTCTCTCTGCCTGCGGTCCTGTCTGTCCTGTCGGTCTGTCGCTCTCTCTCTCGTCCCTCTCTCTCTCTCTGGTCTCTTCTCTCTCCTCGCGTCCTCATCCTCAATCTTATCCCTCTCTCTCTCTCCTTCTCCCCTCCCGCCCCCCTCTCACGCCCACTCCCCTCACTCTAACTTGCTCCTCTCTCTCTGGTCTCTCTCTCCTCCCGATCTCTCCTCCTCTTCATTCCCTCCTCCCCTCCCTCTCTCTCCGTCCCTCTCTCTTCTCTCTCTCGTCCCTCTCTCTCTCCAAACACATACACACGCCTTGCCTCGCTCTCATGTGGATTTCCTACCACATAGAAATCTCCGGGAAAAAACTTTTATTTTTCTTCTTCTCTGGCAGGAGTGAACTGCGCCTTCCCAGGAATGACGTCGTCAACCAGGACCAACTCCGATGTTAGTTCGTCAGGGAGGAATTCCTGGGAGCTTGTTTTCACACCGGGCCGACAACACCGGCATGGAAAAAACAAATTGTGGGCTCAAACATTGTATCTGCATGTAGTAAGCTTGAATACCCACGACTGTCCCCCCACCATTAGGGCTAGGGACATAGACATAGGGAACATAGACCTAGGGAACATAGACATGCTCACCAATCACAAGGGGGTTTACAAACGTGGGAGAATCCGGTAGAGAGAGAGAGAGAGATGAGAGAGAGAGAGAGGGAGAGGAGAGAGAGAGAGAGAGAGAGGAGAGAGAGAGAGACAGAGACAGAGAATCAGACAGACAGACAGACAGACAGAGACAGACAGACAGACAGTCAGACAGAGGTTACTTTTATTATATCCATTACCTTCATATAGCATCACGCCTACAGACAACTCGATCCCCATGCGATTGTCTCATTCTTAGACCAGATTCAGTTGTGGAATCAGCGACAGCAGCAGCTGCAGTAGTAGTAGTAGGAGGAGGAGGAGTAGTAGTAGTAGTAGTGAGGAGGAGGAGGAGGGGGACGAGGAGGAGGAGGAGGACGAGGAAGAGGAGGAGGAGGAGGAGGTAGAGGAGGAGGAGGAGGAGCAGCAGCAGTAGTAGTTCTATTGTTGTTGTTGTTGTTGCTGCTGTTGTTGTAATGAGGAAGACGATAATGATGGTGGTGATGAAGAATGAAGAAAGAAGAAGAAAAGAAGAAGAAGAAGAAGAAGAAGAGGAAGATGATGATGATGATGATGTGATTAGTGTAGTGTAGTAGTAGTAGTAGAGTAGTTAGTAGTATGTTGTTGTTTGTTTGTTGTTGTTGTGTTCGTCGTAGTCGTGTAGTCGTAGTAGCCGTTGTTTGTTGTTCTTGTTGTTGTTCTTGTTGATGTCTTTGTTCTTGTTGTTGTTCTTGTCGTTGTCGTTGTTTTTGTTTTTGTTCTTGTGATGATGATGATGGTGCTGATGATAATGATGACGATGATGATGATAATGATGACGATGATGATGAGTGATGGATGAGATGGGTGATGATTGATGATGATGATGATGATGTGATGATGGTGGAATAAATTACAGAGTACACGTCTTCGTCCGAAGTCAATGGCCATTGAAGTTCGTTAGAAATGCTGATATAGGCCAAAAGTTAGACAGCGCTATCAATAAACTGGGCTTTGTTGTTGCTTTTCTGGAAGAACATCCAGACATTGCCATCTCCCAAAGACCCAGATTCGGTCAGAGCCAGACACCTCAATCGTGATATCTAACAAAAATTCCAAGGTTGCTGTTGTTGCAGTTTTTTGTTGTTTTTTTTTTTGTTGTTTTTTTTTGGTCCTGTTTTGTTTTCTACCTCCAGAAATATTTGGTTAAAAAGCCTTGTGGTGTCTCGCATTGTTTTTTTTAGTATGTTCCATGCCAACAAACACACCGATCCCTTTTCGGTCGTTGCAAAATTGAGCTGAATGCGGGGAGGGGGGGGGGGGGGGGGTGGAGGATTGAAACCAACTTTACGTGGTATTGAAAATAACTCCGCCAGTTCACATGGACAAACGAATTTTAAGACTAAACACGGTGCGTTTCGACCTCTTAGGTCTTCTTTAGGCAAGGTCAACACATTCAGGACAACTAAAATGAAGAACGAGCAATCACTTACATTCAGCGCAAGAGGGCTTTGAATGAAAATGAGGTCGTT
>CM031620.1:41245070-41256876 GCA_018398815.1 Conus ventricosus
CCAAAGGTTAATAGGCAAACTCCTCTCACAATGGAAACACGCGAAAACTATAACAGCTATTTTGTGTGAAGCTGATGTCATCTCTTTGGTCGGCGCGAACACCGGTAGGCGCACACACACACACACACACACACACACACACACACCACACACACACACACACACACACGCACACACACACACACATAAGCGCGTGCGCGCGCAAGCACACACACACACACACACACACACACACACACACACACACACACACACACACACACGCACGCACGCACACACACAGATACACACAAAAATGCATTACACTACACTGCACTACACTACACTTCACCACACACACACGCGCGCGCGCGCGCGCGCGCGGCGCACGCAAGCACGCATTCACAGTCGTTTGATGCTTAAACAACCACCAGATAAAAAAGTTTATCTGTACGTGACATTTGCAAAAGGAGCCCAACCATTTTGTTTCTACTTGCTCGCTGAGAATTTCCTTTTCTTCAACTCCGGAATAGTTGATGACATTGAGATGCTGAATTTGCAGACGAAGCAAAAGTTTCACGCTGTCTGTCTATCTACCGATCTCTATAATTATGTTCTTTCTCTATGGTGTGTACATGTGTGATCACATATGCTCATAAGACTGAGCACGCTTATCTTCTCTCTCTCTCTCTCTCTCTCTCTCTCTCTCTCTCTCTCTCTCTCTCTCTCTCTCTCTCTCTCTCTGTGTCTATATATATATATATATATATATATATATATATATATATATATATGTGTGTGTGTGTGTGTGTGTGTGTGTGTGTGTGTGTGTGTGTGTACATATATTATTGAATTATAAACAAAGGTTGCTGTTATGTCTTAGATTAAAAAAAAAGGGGGAGATACGATTTTTCAATCTAAGACATAAGAGCAAGCTTTGTTTATAATTCAGTATTTCTTGCAGTCATTGCAACACCAAGCTGCTCTGAAAATTTCTGGAATGGTGCTCAGTTACTTACCCTTGGAATCGATTAGTTCATGATTATTCATTATATATATATATATATATATATATATATATATATATATATATATATATATATATTATATATATATATATATATATATATATATACAACCTCTCAGGCTCCCTCACTCCCCATGTGCATTTTGTTCCCCCTCATTCTCACTTTTTTCACGACTAAGTACAGCTGAGACAGAATCTCATGAAATGCAGGACACTATCTCCATCCCGCCTACTGCACTTTCCCCCTTTCCCTTCGTTTTTGTCCCTCCTGTTCCCCTCCACCCTCTTCCATCACTGTGCCCCTTTCACCTGTTCCCCCCCTCCCCCCTCCCCCCCCCCACCCCCCCCAGGTTTCCCCTACCCTTGGTTACTTGAATGACGTCTCCTGGGGCAGCAGGGGACAGCTGAATGAGGGTCTCTGTGAGAGAGAGACTTGAGAGATTGAGTATGAATGTCGTGAATGTGAGAGTCCACCGTCTTCACCCCTCCACAATATCCCCTATCCCTAACCCTTTCCCCTCACTTCCCCTATCCTCTCCAACTGCCTCTTTCCCCTTCCCCCTTGCCTCCCCCCCCCCCCTCCTCCCCCCTCACCTTCACCTCAAAACCTCTGTCTGGTGTTGATATCCTTTGGCTTTCATATTTTTCAAACTGAATCTCGACTCCACCCTTGTCTCTCCAATTCGCCTTTTCCCGTAAGTGACACTATGTGTGTGTGTGTGTGTGTGTGTGTGTGTGTGTGTGTGTGTGTGTGTGTGTGTGTGTGAGAGTGTGGGTGGGTGTAAGTGTGTGTGTGTGTGTGTGCGCGCGCGAATGTGTGTATATGTACGTGCGCGCGCACAGGTGCGCGCGTGCAAATTCATGTAGGAGGGTGCTATGCATGCAGCCCTATATGTGGGATAGTATGGGTGTGTGTGTGTGTGTTGGGGAGAGAATTGTTGTCAAGTGTCACTGCACTGGTATTTCTACCCCCACCTCTTTTTTTTTTTTTTTCCCCCTCCAATTCAAGTGAGTGATGTTCCTTCTTTATCCCGTAGCTGTGGTTGGGTATTGTGATCTGTGTTTTGCTCAGTTAATAAAGTTTCTCTGAGGAAGGCAAGATTGCCGAAACGTTAGAGAAATATGTACAACTTGTTGTTTTGTCTGTCTTTGCTGTGATCGATATAATATATATATATATATATAATATATATATATATATATATTATATATATTCTATTATAAACAAAACTTGCTCTTATGTCTTAGATTGAAGAAATAGGGGAGATAAGCATTCATATCTGCAGTGGTAGATAATTCTGCCTAACGAACAGTATGTGCTTGAGTGGGTGAATGGGGAATAATAAATGCTTCTCAAATGAGCCTTCAGCAAGCTTATAGTCTCCAAGGGGGAGACAATCTCCAATGGGGAGGAAACTCTCTAACATATAACTCCTGGTCAGATACCGATATTTCGAAACCTGATTGTTTCTCCTCAGTGACCGCGGTAAGTGGTAACTTGACTCCTCAGCCTTTTTCGGTTTTAAGAAGAATGCTATCCCAGAAAAAGGCTGGTGTGCAATACCTTCGTATGTTTGTTGAATTTTCAAGAAAACAACCAAAGGTGCCACTAAGAAGCAAACGAAAATGATGAAAGAGCAAAACAAGCAACATTTTGTTGTGAAAGATAGAAAATATAAAAAGATAACCTCTTAAGAGACAAGTGCCGAGGGCCAGTTCTTATATATATATATATATATATATATATATATATATATATATATATATATATATATATATATATATATATATATATATATATGCATGCTATGCTTAAATGGACCTCTTGTTGGATCGAACCTCACCCCCTTAGATGGATGATTCCTAAAGATGTTCCATATCACATTTCCTACCCAATACTAAAGGTGATCGCTTCAAATAGATCTAAGATATTTGTCGAATCCTGCTTCCTTTTGTTGGTGAGATCAGCCGTGTTCATAAACGACCTATTTTCTCGGTTGTGTTTTTGATTTTTTTTGTTTCCTTCCAAAGACTACTTTCATTATCCGTTTGATGTTCTCGTAACCTCTTCTTTTATCTACTTTTGTACACTAAATATTGGTCTTTGATAAGATGAACTTGGACCTTCAACGAGTAGGATTTTTGATTCCTTTTGGGATCAATTCTTCCTGTCAGTCATAAAGGTGTTTCTGTGTATATTGACAAGATCCATTTCCTCACTTTAAGCAATAGACAGGACAGATATATATGTAGTCACCAGACAGATAGATGGTGGATAGTTAAATAGATAGAAGATAGGTAGATTATAGGTAAGGTAGACAGATAGGTGAATTGTGGTAGGTAGTTGAATACAGATAGATATGTAGATTAGTCACATAGATACATAATACATTACATAGTACATAGATGATAGATTACATAGATGGTTAGATAGATGATACATAGATGGATAGACAGAAAAACACAGGTAGATAGGTAGACGGACATTTAGTTGTATGTGCAGGGGCAGATAAATGATAAGCAAAGATAAGTAGATAGATAGAATAAATAGATAACAGACAGATATTTAGATAAAATAGACAGACAGATACATAGTTATAGATAGATATGCACGTAGGTAGATAGACAGATAGTTAAATGCACAGACAGAGAGATGCACAGACAGATGACCAGGACTGATATGATAGGAAACTGATTATCTTTGATTTGAAACCAGCTTGTAGTAATTTATGTTATGGTTATGATAATCCTCTTCATCCCGCAAACCCGAGGACATAAGGCGCCAGCAAGCTCCTCCAGTATTTCCACCTTTCATTTTTGGTTTCAGGTGCTCCTTATCGTCTGATTGTCCCAGACGAGGTCAGTTATAATAAGCAAGTGTTCGCATTGGGCATTTTTGTTGTCTTCAACTCGCTTGTTTTCGGATGAGTTTTTTGCTTTAATTGTGCGGTCAAGACCAGTTCAGCATTTTTCTATTTTTTTTTTTTAAAGTTGTATTGTCCTCAATTTAGAAGGGAGCTATAGTATGAATTCCCATGATCTTGTATTATAAAGTCAACGGATGATATCTACGATGTTATTCGGCGTTGGCGTTTCAGTTTGCGGAAGGTTGTGGTTTTTAAGTGTTGGTTAGCGCACAGACGCCAGATGGATAGTGATACAAGATGGGAAAAGAGAAAAAAAAAAAAAAAAAATAAAACAAAAAAATGACAGTGTGTGTTTTGCTATGCTGGGATGGTGCTATGTAGAAGAGAAACAGGCAACTTGTTGCTCCGTGCGACAACTTGAAGAGAAAAAAGTTGTAGAATGATTGCTCGTTCGAGGCTAGCAGCAATCTGTCGTTTACTGACAACCTATTACGATGTTCTATTTGTACTGAAATGTGTGTATCTGCGTGACTACTCTGGTCATTTACCTCAAGCTCCGGTGGTGTTGAGTGTGTGTGTGGGTGTGTGTGTGTGTGTTGTGTGTGTGTTATGTGTGTGTGTGTGTGTGTGTGTGTGAGAGAGTGAGAGGAGAGAGTGCTGAGAGGAGAACGCGGACGGAGGGAGAGGATGAGAATGATGGAGTGATGAGAGAGTGAGAGGGAGAGAGAGAGCGAGAGAGAGTTCTTTCTGTGTCTGTTGAGAGAAAAAACAAGATGGAAGAAGTACAATAATGTCGCAAAAAAAAAATGGCACCCAGAGCTAAATTCCTGACCAGAACAAATACAAGTGTGCGTCTGTATTGGAGTAGTTGAAACCATGATCGTTGACACTGGAAGCAATTTTTTTCCTTAGTAAAAGAAATCATTGATTGATTAAGAGAAGAGAGTGAGGGGAGAGAGAGAGGAGAGAGAGAGGACTGAAGAGAGGAGAAGAGGTGAGAAGGAGAGAGAGAGAGAGAGTGGGTGGTCGAGAGAGAGAGAAGAGGAGAGAGAGGATGGTTTATTGTTTATTATACGGAGATGGTGGGGTGGGGATTGCGCTAAAACAAAAAAAGTCCAAACATTATTGAATCGATTTATTCAAGATCGTGATTTTCAAAGCAAAAAGGCGGAAAAATGGTGGTCTCGTGATCCCGACATATTGATTGTTGGTGGCACTCGGCAAGCCATGGACGGGCGTCGCCAAGATTCGGTTGTCGTAGCTGAACTATTACTCGTAGTCCTCTTTGAACTTCCTCACTAGAAACACGGACGGGACGAACTGTGTCATTTTTTTTCTCATTGATTCCTGCAGAAAGTATAGGATCTGTAATGATAATATATAATAATAATTATGGGGCCGGATAGCTCAGTTGGTAGAGCGCCGGACTCTGATCCTGGGGTTGCGGGTTCGAATTTCGGTTTAGGGATTTTTTCCCTCGAGTTTACATTGGTTCTGACTCCATGCCCCATACAGGCCTTCGAATGAGACTATAAACCGAGGGTTCGTGTCTGAACGCAAGCATAACATCTTGCACACACGTAAATCCCATCAACAAACTTTCGGAAGAGAAGGCAGTTTTGCGTTGGTATGGAATGGACACGTGTCACATAGCATGCACCTTCCCCGGAAGGATGGAGTATGGCTGCCTTAATGGCGGGATTAAAAAAGGGTCATACACACAAAACTCCAGGCCTTGCTATACTGTGGAGGTCCGCAGGAGTATCAGACTGCGTACCAGAAAGAAAGAAAAGAAATAATTAAAAGAATAATAATAATAATTATAATAATATATAATTATCATCTTCATTCATCATCATTCATCATAATGAGTACCTGATATGCGCCTATTCTCGGCTAGAGACAAGTTCTAAGCGCATTACAATCCACACATTTACACATAGGGCTGCCTACTGGGTAGTAGTGACCGACTGAAGGCTGCAGCTGCGCTTCATTCAGTGTTTCCCGTGTCATCCTAATCCAATATCGTCACTATCGTTCATCAATTTCCTTAATTCCATCATTCTTTCCATTTTCTCACGCAGGGTGCATGATATGTGTACGTGTCATCCATGCCAACGGCCAAAACTGGCCTACTCTTCGATAAGTTGGCGTTGGGGATTTTACGTGTTGGGCAAGATGGTTATGCGTGCGTTCACTCCGGACCTCGTTTTATTGTCTTATTCAGTATTGACTGCCGGTGTAAATGGAATATACCAAATCGCGAAGAAAATTCAGAAATTCGCTGCATTCCAAATCACAAACGTTTCCTGTTCTTGGCAGCTGTTTGTTGTTTTGGTTTTACGAGGCCCCTCACGTTGACATCCACATTATGAACCTAGTTTCCCACAATTGTATAGCACTTTTTTTGTCTTATTCACTGTTCCTGTCACGAGACCTTCTTTCTGGCCACGAGTGTACCTGTGGTGTCATTAAGTTTCCTGCGTCATATCTATTTCTCGAAGTCTTTCTCGCAGTCTGCGTCCAGAGTTGTTCTGCGCATGCTTGGGAAAGAGCAGGGGGAGGTTGACTATCACACGAATACTCTGTTACAGGTAACGCTACCAATGTACGTTCGTTTTGCCATGGTTTGTCAAACCTTATAGAGTAGATGAGTGGTAACAGGAAAGATAAACTATGACCTGTCTTTACTTGTTGTCCCGTTGTGTTGGTTCTTGTTCTGCGATTGTCCCTGTGCACATGTATGAAACTCTTTTATCAAACACATCGGTTCATCTTGGGATCTTTGTGCAGGGGGGCGGTCGTGAAGCCGTTGTCAGTCTCACTCAACACGACGACAGTTGTGCCTCTCTACCTTGTGAAGCTGAAACGATACCAGGCTAGAGTGAGTCATCAAGCAGATTACTTCGAAGACGAGGACAGTTGTATTTCGGTCCACCTCAAATAAACTTCACTTTTTTTTCCAAACTACGAAATATAGTACATTTTTTATTCCTTTGCCCAATAGGGAAGATTCATGGCATGGAAGGTTTGGAGTTCGGCCTCACGCTAAATTCCCCTGATGGAGTCACCACAGACCTGCCCGGGTTGATCCTCGGGGTGGAGCTCACTCTGGTTCAATACCACCGGAGAAAAAAATTGTGAACACAGCCTGAGTTTCAAGACGACACTGGGCTGAAATAGACAGACATCTTAGAAAGAAAAAAAAAAAACAGGAAAAAAAAAACAAAAAACATAACCAAACAACAACAACAAACAACACCCGCAATTACTAGACGTTGAACACACTTCATTTCCAACCCCGACCTCTCTTTGGTTATATTTTCCGACCCAGGAATGTAAAAGAAATCTTTCCACTATTTAAACTCGGTCAGCCACATACCGAAGACACAAAGGGGAAGGGTGAGAGTGGGGAGGGATTAAAAATGGAGGGGGGGGGAGAAGGCAGCGTCGAGCAAAGCGAGGAGCGTGCGAGCAATGGAGAGAGAGAGAGAGAGAGGAGATGAGAGCGAGAGAGAGGAGAGAAGAGAGAGAGAGACGAGATGAGACAGAGAGTATTCTCAGCAGGGTTTGTTCACGTTATCCAGCGGTCCACAACTTGCGCAGCCACAGGCTTGACAAGAAGGAAACTTGCGGACATCTTGATGTTAAGTGACTGGGTGACTGACTCGGAAGAGGTCCTCTGTGTATTCCTTGGTTGACCAGTTATTGTCCACTCTGGGAACCACTTTGTGTGTTTGTGTAGACACTCGTCTTGTTTTCTCCATGCACGAGAAAATGTTGATAGCAAGATCTGGTTTACAGATTATCAAACTTCTCTTCTGTTGGACTAAAAATACGTTTCACACACGACTGATTTTTCAACTGAGCCTAATGAATTTCAGTGGGGCTATAGGTAGCATCGAACTTTGAGGTTTCACAAAAGTGTTTGGTGTTTTATTTTGGATTATTTTGTGATATTTCTTTTTTTTGTATGTGTTTCCGATTCTCAATAAAGTGTGTGTTGTTGTGGGTGCCTAGAACACTCCAAAACGAGAAGCATGATGTTGAAAGAACTTTACATGTGGAGAAGGGAGTAGACCAAGCAGACATGTTAGTAGGTTTATTAGGTCAAGGTACATAATCACTGACCGGTATTCATTTTATTTGTACAGATGCAAGAAGTACGGTTTTGCAAGGACCCAAACGTTAAACTTTCGGGCGGTGGACGGCAGACCCTCAAAAGCCCTATGTGCATTTGATGTAGAACATCCATAGAGGCTATTTCAGCTTCAGCTGATACGTGTGCGTGTTAAGACACTGTAAGTTTACTCAGCCACTGGGTAAAGATACCACCAGACTCTCTGTCTACGACCATTCTAGGGTACATAAGAGAGGATGAGCGTGGCAGTAGAAGGCAGGGTGGGACTAAAGGGATGACTTGGTTGCATTCACTCTTTTATTGGCCGCACAGGATAGCGATCCTGGGAGAATGGGGGGGGTCTGACCTCCTCGCGGGGCACTGCTACCACCAGAACGACAAAACTTTACGACAAGCAGTGACATGACCATTGCTATGTCGCGAGACTCACAGCACCATCACCTCATAGCCAAACTTGGGTGATCGACCTTCCTCTGAGTTAAATGAAAGCAGCAAACTGAAGGGGACGTTGAAGCACAGTCCTAAAGGACTGACCTGGTGACGACCCCTCTACCGTGTTGCCCGGCATGACTGGCGCAGACTCTTCACGACTTCCTGACCCCTTGATTCCCTGACCTTCTGACCCCCTGACCCCTAACTCCCCCCTCCCCCCCCCCCGACTGTTCTCCTGACCCCCTTCCCCACCACCTGCTTTTCTGGAATCGTGCTAAAGATGACTGGTCCTTCTTCTGGGACCAGGACACTGTGCAACCTTCTCTAGTCTTCAGTTTTCGACAGAGAGGTCGTTTTCACGTTGTCTAAGGCGCGACTTAAAACGTGGTTAGTTATGTTTGTGTGCCCTATGTCTTATAGGTGTCTGGTCTCTCTTTCATTGTGTGTGCTCACGTTCACATGCAGGAGCAATAGGGTGAACGCGATGAGGTTGCTGCATGTGTGTGCGTATATATATGTGTGCGCATTTGACCTAAAAAGAAATCACCCTCATACACGAACACTGTTGCACAAGAGGAGAGAGAGAGAGAGAGAGAGAGAGGAGAGAGAGAGAGAGAGAGGAGAGAGAGAGAGAGATGAGAGAGAGAGGAGGAGAGAGAGGAGAGAGAAAGGAGACAGACAGACAGACAGACAGAGTTTATCTTAAATCTAGTAGTTTTATTCAGTAACGCTACTGGCTCTTCTGAAGCAGCACATGGACACATATTGACACAGAATAAATGATGTGCTTTCAGGATACACAACCAGCATCATGTCAATATATCTCAGAGAGAGAGAGAGAGAGAGAGAGAGAGAGAGGAGGTAGAGAGAGAGAGAGAGAGAGGAGAGAGAGAGAGAGAGAGAATCTACCCCCGTATATTCACAGCATACCCACTCAATCTATTCTGTCCATCTGTCCGATTTCTAGTCACACTACCACAAACACCAGCCGCAGAATGCGAAGGTCTCCATCTGTGTGGAAGTACTAGTGGCAGTAAGGCTGAGCTAAAGAGTCTCGTGTGGACGACTGCTTCTAAGTCGTAACATCTGCTTTGTCAGCGGAATTCTTTCTGGATGTAGCTATGTATTCGCCTCGGTATTTTGTACTTAATGTTCGGCAAGCGCTTGATCGTCTTTTCTCTATAATGGGGCCTGTGTCTGTATCTGATCTGACGTCTGCTTTTACCCCCCCCCCCCCCCCCGCCTCTCTCTCTTTCACACACACCACCACCACCACTTCCACCACCCACCACACCACCAGCAAAAAACTGTCTTTGAATGTTTTTATCTCCTATTTCTATGCAAACGGTCCAACGCGGACAACAAATCCACAAAAGCGAAGCTGGTAACAAAACGCAGCTCATGCTGATTTGTAGACTCTAATCTTTTGTCAAGACCAGCAGAATGCTATATATATATATAAAAAATCCCTATCATTATCATTTTTTTAACGATTTGTATGATTTTTCGTGCTTGAATTTACATGCTTTTGCCATCTTCCAGATTTAATACTTAAAAACAAAACCATGCATACCAATAAGGAAAAAAAAAATCCTTCTGACATGATATGCTGTTGCTTGATGTGAAGTTGTAATAACTCTTTTGTAAGAGTTTGTTTGCCACAACTTGGTAAAAACTGTTAAGATGCTTGATTAACATTCTGTGTTTAATATTTGACTTTTTGCCAGTATGCAATGCTATCTGTTAATATGATTACTGAATATTACCTTATGACAGGAAAAAAAAACAAAAACAGTATGCATATACTGGGTGAAATCTGTTAAGTTGATGTGTGTGTGTGTGTGTGTGTGTGTGTGTGTGTGTGCGTGCGTGCGTGCGCGCGCGCGCGCGCGCGCGCGCGCGTGTGTGTGTGTGTGTATGTGTGTACATCATTTAAAAAAAAGTTTCACGTTAAATGCCATTTTCTTCTTTCAAAGATTCTGATTATTTTTGGCTAACTGAAAGCACAATTCAACTTTGTTCTTCGTCCTATGAAATACGTAACAGTTAGAACATGTGAACGTCTGTAAAGATAATTCAGTTTCGCACCCTGCTTTCATTTCAATGGTAGGATATATTTGCATCACAAACACTATGCGTTATAGTTATTCCGCTCAATGTAAGAAAATAATTTTACTCATAATAGAACACCAAATGTCCCAAAAGGTATTCCAGTCATAAAGGAAAAACGGTTTAATCTGAAACATCTACGCTCATGAACATCTTTTTTCATGCAAACTCTTACCTACCAAAGAGTACCCCATGATAAAGTATGCCACTGATGCTCACGTATTATAACCTCTAATCAGATCAATTATGCAAAAATGAAGCAAACTCTAGACAGAAAAGGGGTTAGATACCGCCAAGGACACAGACAAACAGATCACAGGATAAAACACAATGCGTTTCGACCTCTTGGGTCTTCTTCAGGCAAAAACAAACAACATTTGGGACATTTTGCCCCCAATATGAGAAGATAGGCGGTTTCTCTTCTTCGTTTTCACTGACCTAAATGTTTGATTTTGCCTGAAGAAGATCCAAGAGGTCGAAACGCATTGTGTTTTGTCCTGTAATCTGTTTGTCTGTGTCCTTGGCGGTAACTAACCTGTCAAGGAGCGTGAAACCTCTCACAAAAGGCATTAGACGCTTGGAGACAAAGGGACATTGTACGTGGTATACAAATAGGTAATTGACCAATTAACCAGGGTACCTTACCCACCGCACACGGCCGAACTGTGTGAAGGAGGCCGGAGTGGTCAGATGACAAACAACACCTAGGAGAGAGTTCGGACCTGCCGGTGGCGAAAGGGGAAAGGGATGTAACCACTACGACCTCGGCGCCCCAAGTGGGCGCTAAATGCTCGGTCAGCTGAGGTTCTTGTGTAAACAGTCAGTGAAGAGCAGGGGTCTTGGATTCGTTCGGATGGTGTTGCCGAGGGTCACTGTGTTGGTTCTATTGTCAGGCTGGTTGAATGCGTGTGGAGGTTGCCGTAGCCCTCTTTAAGATAATTACTGTGTTAACTGACCACCGAAAGTCGGCGGGAATTTTCGATGTCCATCTGGGGCTAAGTGTGTGTTTGCTAATCAATTAGGTAGGGGTGTGTGTAAATGCTGATGTGTGTGGAATGTAGCGAGTGGAGAATTCAGGGTACTTGTGAACTAGGGGTTTGAGAAGCAGCAGGGACAAAGGCATGGCCCGAAGGGGAATCCTTTGTTTCCCTCCCTATATAAACTGAGGGAGAACAACGTGTCGGGAGAACAACACCAGAAGGAAGGCAGAGAGAGAGAGAGAGAGAGAGGAGAGGGAGGAAAGTGAGGAAG
>CM031620.1:41257876-41272876 GCA_018398815.1 Conus ventricosus
TAATTTAAGTGGAATATCCTTTCCGTTACGTGGGTTCCATTGATATTTGAAGAACAAACAAACAATAATTATGATACCATGGATGAGAAACAATTGGTGCAATTAAAGTGTCCAAGAACAGCCCAACAATTGCGAACCAGACAAAAATCATGTTGACTTATACTAATGTTTTTCACCAGCAGGGCTACCACATTACACATTGATACGAACAATGAGTAGATTATTGGCTCATACTTCAAAAATTGGGCATAAACAAGAATTCTGTAGAAAATGTTTAACAAGAATGCCATCTGTTCAAGCCGCAAGCGAACATAAGAAACATTGTATCGGCCCAGTTGACTGTAATACAGAACTAATTACGCCCCCAGAAGGCAGTAAAGTTAGTTTTAAGAACTGGAAACGGATGCAAACTAGTCCATATGTTGTTTACGCAGACTTTGAATCACTCATTGTTCCTTATGAGGGGCCAGCGCCACAAAAACTTCGAAAAACAGTCTTAATGAGTAATCATCAGATTGTTCATTTGCTTTCATTATTGTCAGGTCGGATGGAGCTCATTCAGCACCAGAATTATATAGAGGGCCTAATGCTGCAGAATACTTCTTAAAACGCATGCAGCAAGTGCGTAAGGGAACTGTTCTAATAATCTGAATTTATCTGAAATCATAATGACGCCTGAAGACCAAGAACAGTAGACTCAGCCACACATTGTTGGATTTGTGGTTTAGAACTCAGTGAGGAAGCCAATCCAAAAGAAAGAGACCATGATCACATTAGTGGAAAGTTCAGAGGAGCAGCACACAGTAAATGCAATCTTCAACTAAAGTTTGAACCAAAGACATGGAAGCTGCCTGTATTCTTTCATAACTTGTGTCACGCCCGACCCCTGGAGGTCTGCCCTGACAGGATGGTCTAGGTGGGAGTGAAGGGAGTGACTGACCTCACACGCTCCGCAAGAGACCACACAATAAAGATTACGATACAACACCCATTTATTCACACCAGCAAAATAAACATTCCAACACACGCACCATGCACGATCACGATAAAGCACTCCAACGCACACAACATGCACAATCACGATCAAGCACTCCAACGCACACAACATGCACAATCACGATCAAGCACTCCAACGCACACAACATGCACAATCGCAATCAAGCACTCCCACACCCCACAACATGCACGATTATAAATAAATATTTCGCCATACGACGTACACGATCACAATTACAGCATTCCAGCGCATATGACATGTACACAATTATAAAGAAATATTTCCAGTATTGACCCTTTCTCACACCACGGAGTGCGTCCACATCCCTGCCCCTGTCAAGTCCGCAGGGAGCACCCTGTCGCACTAGGTGCTCCGAGCCGGGTTGGTTCTCGCAGGGAGTCGCCCAAAGCCGACACCCTCGACTCCCAAGCGGGCAGTGAAGAGCGTGTCCCGGGGGGGGGGGGGGGGGACGTAGCTGTTACTGGAGGTCCTGGACGGGCGTCCAGGCCGGCCAGTCGAGACGGCGGGCTCCCCTAGCAGTCCACGGTCCCGACCAAGGCGTGGCCTCGACCAGCGCGTGGCACCATCTCGTCCGTGGTCTCAGCCAGAACGTGGCCTCGACCAGCACGTGGCACCGTCCAGTTCGTGCTCCAGGTGAAGCCCCGGGGGGGGGGAGGACGTAGCTGGGAGGAGAGTCGGAGAGGAGGAAAAGAAGAAGGAAGGAGGAAGGAAGAAGGGTACAGCTACCCGGGGTGACCCCGAAGAGGCGGGTCAAAGGACTCTCTCTACCCTCTGTCCAGTCGAGAGGGGCAGAGGCGAAGATGCGGAAACAGAAGAAATGATGTCCCTTCCTACAGGCCGACTGCAGGAATTGAAAGTACGACTGTACTCTCGACTTTAAGGAAAAGAACCGGGACGGGAGCGGGGCCCCCCCAAGGCCCATCTTCGCTCGATTTTAAAAGAGCTAACCTCCCTCGGAATGGGGGCCCAACTTTGCCATGCTGCTCAAGAGGTGACATACTTTCAAACAAAAAGGGGAACGAACCGTCCCGAAAAGGTAAAAAGACAGGCGAGAGCCGATAGACAAAAAAGTTCGAAAAAAAAGGGTACCGGCCCCCCGGGAAATTTTTGCGGGAATGAATACAGGGGGCGGGGGAAATTTAAAGAAGAGAGAAAAAGGGGACCGAATTGAGTGAACCACACCAAGGGAAAACGGCACCACAAGCCCCCAAAGGGACGGATACCAAAACAGCAACGACAAAAAAAACAAATAAGAAATTTCCCGCCACCCTAGGGGGGTCAACGCGTGGGCCTGTGACAAACTCGTGAAAAACCCCCCTTCAAAAACCCCATCTGTTTCCTGAATCCCGTGCGTTTTTGGGAACCCTTTGTCGCAGGGGTTTGAAAACTTCACAACAAGGGGCCCCAAAACCCAACCCCTCTGTATCGACAGGGGCCCGGAAAAACCCAAAATTACAAACTTTCCCAACGATAAAATTTCAACCGGGGAATTTAAAAATTTACAAACTTTTTATCAAACAACTAACAAACCTTCCAACCATGAAAGTAACAATACAACCCTTGGTGATTCACTACCGTTAACCCACAAAAAGTGAAACTTTCTAAAACCGGGAACAGGGGAAAAAAAAAGGGGGAAAATTTTTAACCCTGGGGGGAGGGGGGTCCCTCTGCCCTGTTTTTCCCAAAATTTTGCAAACCCTGGGGAGCTCGGCTAAATTGTCGCATCCGTATTACGGGAAAACCCTTGAAAAGGGAAAAGTAAACGCATGACCTGAAGCTCCACTCCCAAACCCCATGATCAGGGAATGCCCGGCCGGGATCCGGTCCAGTATGGAGGGGAAATTTGTCGCTCTCCATACAAACCAGGGCCGTAAAAGTGGGGGAATAAAACTTTCCGGGATGCCCCACCAAATGCTAAACACTCTTGTTAAATCGTGGGTACCTATCTCGGCTTCAGTGATTTTTTTGCCGAAAAAGGGCCCCGGTTGGGGCCCCTTTTCCCCCCTGATTTTGAAGAAACCACCCCCCCAACCCCCCACCGCAAAAAGCATCACCCCCGGCAGGCCCCAAAAAGGGGACTAGGATGGGGGAGACCGGACGGGGGCGAGTAGGGAGAGCCGTTTTAAAGCGTCAAAACCCGGGTGGCAACTCTACCCCAAAATCAACTTTTTCTGGTTTTTCCCCCCTTTTGGGTCGGTCAGTGAGGGGCCAAGGAAACCTTTTTCGAAGTCTTGGATAACTTGGGGTAGTACCCCGCAAGCCCAAAGGGAAGGACCGCTTTTCCCCTTTTTTTGGGGTCCCAGGGGGTTTTTGGCATTTGAAACCCTTTGGCCCACCTTTTTCCTCCCCAGGAGCAATCAAAACCCCCCCGCAAATGATCCCCCAGAAAGGAAATCTCGCCTGACCAAGCTGACTTTTGGGAAAGGACGACCCCGACATCTGAAACTCGCGCAGACGAAGGAAAGACGACGGAGGAGCAAAACCGTGGCGAGCTCCAATCCCCGAGCTGATAGCTTTTTTTTTTTTCGTCCATAAAAATTTTTTCAAACCCTGGCGTATCGAGCGGGAGAAGCAACTGTCGCAGGGGGACGCGATGAAAATTGCTCCAGCAGTTTTGGGGCCCAAAAAGGGATCACTTTTCCCACTGGAACTGCCCTTTCCCAGGCGTCGGGGAAATGCCTTTTTGGGTTTTGGCCCTTTTCTGCGCAGGGGAAAATTCCCAGCCCCCCTTCGCGAGTCGAACTTGGAGAAATATTTTGGGCCCGACCAGTGAGCGAATTTTTGGGTCGAATGGGCTTTGGTTCAGCATCAAACCCGGAAAACCCTTTTTCCCAGCCCAAAAGGGAAAATCGACGCAGAACTCTTTTTGGGGCCATCCTTTTTTTTTTACCAAAGGATGGGGGATGATACGGAGAACTCGCACGTTCAATCCCCCCCAAACCTAAAACAGGGCCTGCACCCCCTTGCGGGAGACAGCCCGCCTGAGAGTGAGGCAAAAGGGTACTGTTTGACCCAAACTGGGGTCTCGGGGGTTTCTTTGCCAGTGAACATTGGGCCCGGGGGACTGTGGGGGGGCCGACTGTAAGTACGTCCTGGAATCCTGGCAAAAGCCTTTGCAGTTGGTCAGTCTGTGTGGAGGAGAGGTTAGCCCAACCCAAACATCCCCCCCCACGACTCTTCCTAAACGAGGGGAAAGGGTGGGGTGTCCTGAGCCCCCGGGACACGGCGTGTCACCCCACTCCCCACAACGACGGGGGTAAAGCCTCCCGGGCACGGGTTTGTCGTAGAAAGCCTTCAAGGGGGTTGGCATGTTTACGGGCGTTCTTTGCCTCGCACGCAACCCTATAGTCCCAGTCCCCCCACCCGACTGCAGACTAAAAAAGGGCCCCCCTTGGGGCCAAGCAAGTTGCAACTTGTTCTTTTTTTGTGGAAGGAAAGCAACACCTCACCCCCCGGCTAAACCCAGCGTTCAAAACACGGCGTGGGTCGTCCCAAAGCCGGGTATTTGGTTTTCCCCGACTGCAAGTGTTGCGGGAAAACCCGGGCAAGTGTCACAAATGGGGTTTTGCGCAGATCGACCAGTAACAAACTTTTTTCCCTTAAACCCACCGGTTCCCCCTCGTCTGGGTCCACATCTCTTCAGGTTTGCTGGGGGGCCTCTTTACTGTTCTGCCTACAGGGGGTTCAAAGGGGGGGAAAAACCGCAGGGCTTTCCTGGGGAACCCTCCCTTTTGGGGCGAACAGAAAAAGCAGGAACAAGCACCCCACTCACGGGGTTTTGGGCTCGGGCACAGAGGCGACGCAACTTCTGCTTCAACGCCCTTGAAACGCCCGAAAAGGAAATTTGGCCCTGCGATGATAGGGGGGAGTTGTCTCCTTAGAACATTAACAGATTTTCACCTCCTCTTTTTTTATCGGACAAAAACGGGGTTCCCCGGGTCCGACAATTTTTTTGGGGCACCCCCGTGCGCGCCCAAAATCTGCCAGGGGACCCTCAGCAACGTAGGGGCCGATAGTCCTAAGTGGGAGGGCCCCTCGGGGATACCGATGGGCGTACCCACCACTCCCAAAAAGTAGGGGTGACCGCGACCCGGTTTGGGGGGTTTAAAGGGGGCCCCACCAGGTCCCCCCAAACCCTTTCCCTGAAGGGGTTTCCCCAACCAGTGGCAGGGCCCCCGGGGGGAAAACCCGGGCCTAAAAAGGCCCCCCCTTAGGCGTTTTTTCCTTTGGGCGGTATCGAAACTGCGGCAGTACTGCCTAACCGGTGAGTTCCCCCGGGCCAAAAAAAAATTTCCCCCAAAACCGCTCGAAGTCCGTTTTTGGGCCATATGCCTGCCAGGGGGGAACCCGGGGGCCCTCCCGGGGGACAGCCCCTCTCCTAGGTTTTTGGGGAACCACGAGCTGCGGGCCCACACGTCTGGGGGGAAAAAAAACCCTAAAAGGATCCCCCGGGGGAGCTTGAAGCTCCCCTTTGGGCCCATTCGGCAGACTGAGCAGGACGACCTCCGGGTTGTCGCGGCTTTGGGAAACACCCCAAGTCCCGGGGCCTGAAGACGGCCCCATGGTAGCAGGATCCCCCCTGGCCAAAACCCTCGTCGAGATGGGCGGGAGGGGGGGGCCAATTCCTTTTCCCTGTTTCTTTGGCGGCGGGGGTGACCCCCCCACACCCCCTTGAAAGGGCAATCCTAGAACGGACTGCTTGCTCCGCAGCAAAGGTGACGTTTCCCATGGGGAAGGGGGAATAAAATGGGTTCGCTCCACCGCCAATGGCCCAACTTCCCCACAGAAGTAGGGGGTGGAAATGGAATAAGTACAAAAGGGGACGGGTGGAGGTAAACCCAGCCTAACCCCCACACCTCATAACCCAGGGCCCCCCCGGGCCCTTTGGGGGGAAAAAAAATCCTTATCACAAAAGGGGTTGATGCTCCCCAAACCCTGATGGGGTTTGACCCAAAGGGGGAACCCCCAAAAGAGAAACACGGGGGGACCTGAATCCCCGAAGCTTTGGGTGGAAACCCCCGTTAAGGGTGGGACGGGAAAGTTGGAAAGGGCCAGCCCCACGCTACCACGGGTTTGGGGCCCCCCTTTTCCAATGTGGCCAGGGGGACCACAAAGGAAAAAAACATCCCGGGGGCCGGGAAAACCCCATGAACTGCCGCCCCCGGGTTTCCCCCCCACCCAGCAGTTTTTCGGACCCTTTTTGGCCCCCAAAATCCTGTGGGGGCTTCCTCTCCGTATCTGGGGGATGCCCATAAGCCCTGCGAGCTTTTAGGGAAAAAACCTTTAGCTGTGTTGGAAAACCAGCCCCCCGAAATCCTGAAAGGTTTCGTCTGCATCCGGATCCCAACCCCGGGGACACCAAAATGTTGGGGAAAGGCTGTTTCAAAAGAGGAATCAGATCCTCCAGCCCAAAATTAGCAACTGACGCCCCGTTCCCCACGTCTTGCGCAGCCTATCACCAAAAAATGCCGAAGGTTTTCCCTCATTTGTCTTCTTCCCGGACCAAACTTCCCCTGTAGGCTCTGGGGGAAGGGGGGGAAAAGCTTCGCAGAGCCAAATGCAAAGTCTGCATAAAACCACCCTTTATTTAGGTGAGCACCACCCCCTTTCAGACCAGATAATCCTAAAAAAGGTTTCATAAGGGCCTTTTTTTCCTCAAAAAATTGGGAGAACCAAACAACCTTGTCGAAAAGCTCTTAAAACATATCAAAGTCCCACTAGGGCTGAAAAATCTGGAAGCTTTAAAATTTGGGGCCCTAACTCTATCACCTCCTGGTGATTAACCCCCCCGGTTTACAAAGCGGGGGGCCGCGAAAAAAGTTGTTCCCTCTCCCCCTGCAGAGCCTCCATCCCGTCTAGTTTTTCCCTACGGAGGGGTTTTCCCGCCTGTCGCCTTTCCCCCCTACCGGGGCAGCCCTTTCCTTTCCCCACGCTGTCCTTCCGGGCGGCCGCCTTTTTTCCCTACGCTGAGCCCCTGTCTGGGGAGCCCTTCCCACGCAGCTTTCCTCCCTTTCCCCATGCAAAAATCCCTGTCTGAAACTCCTTTTCTGCGCAGAGCCTCTATCCATTTCCCAAATCTTCCCCTACGCTGGGGAGCCCCTTTTTCCCCACGCTGGGGACCCCTTCCCTACGCGGCCCCTTCCCGAAACAAAGGACAGAAGCAGTCCTGGGCGGGGGTTTTCCCCCTTCCCCACACGGGGGGAGGGCCTCTGACCCGTCCCTTGGGGGCTCGACTTTTCCCCAAAAAAAAAGTCTTTTTGGGGCATGCCCCTTAGAGGGGGAACCCGGAGAGGGGAAGGTTTCGGTTTTTCTGGGGACTCAACAGAAACCCACAGTTGCTTCGCTTTTACTCTTTACGCTTCCCACGGGAAATGCCAGTCGGGCTCGACAGGGAGACCCCCCCGCGAAGAGGTTGTAAAAAATTTCTCAAATGGGTACCTGCTACGCCCCTGGAAAAAGGGGAAGAAGTTACCCTAGTCAATACTAGTAATAATAGGGGACCCACAGTAACATTTTGAAAAACCCTTTTCTTCGACGCCCCGTCCCCCATACCACAGCCCCCGGGGCTCCCCTGACAACAATATCCTACAGTTTTCCCAAAAACAGGGGAAAAACAATTCCCAAATAGAAAAAAAAAAAAATAAAAAAATTTTAGGGGCCTTGTGTATATGTGGGGTAGGGGTGTTGTGCGTGGTTCGGACCCAAATTCCGGCTTTCTCCCACTCGGGAACCCCCGCGTTTTACAGCACGAGCAAAAAGTGCGGTGGGGCTTAACCCCAAAAAAAAACGAAACAAAAAAAATTCCGGTGCCCCCCCTTTTGGGAACAAACCCCGCTCTACAGCACGACAACAGTGCGGGGGGGCGGCCGGGAAAAAAAAAAAACAAAAAAAAAACCCAGCAGGAGGGTCCGGAGAGGGGAAAAAAAAAAAAACTAGCGTCCCCATAACCCCCCCCGTACTCAACAACCCCGGGAAAAGAAAAAAAAACAAGAATTGGGGTAAAAAACAAAAAAGGAATGGGAAAACTGAGCCCCCCGGGGGCAGAAGGGCAAGACTTACGGCCCCCACCTGCGTTTTTTTAGGTTTCCCGGCGGAAGGAGGGCCGGAAGCGGGCGACTCCTCCTGGGCTCAACCCGGACCCCCCCCGGGCACGCCCGGGGTGTTCCCTCAGGCCCCCAAAAAGGGCTCCCCTTTAAACCCCAGAGGGCACCCAGCCAACCCCCCACAACAAACCCCGACGCCCGGGCTAAACCCCTATACAAAAACAGAAAAACACTAAAAAAGGGACTCCCGCGAAACCAGGGGGAGACAGCCAAAACCCTTCACATCCCCACGAACCCCCCCAAAGGGCACGACCCACCCCTGGAGGTCGCCCTTACAGGATCGGTCTAGGTGGGAGGGGAAGGGAGTGACTGACCTCACACGCTCCGCCCAAAAGGAAACCCACCCAAAAAAGATTACGATACAACACCCCTTTTTTTACACCAGCAAAATTTAAAAATTCCCCAACGGGACCATGCACGTCCCCGATAAAATCCAACGCACACAAAATTTCACAATCCCCGATCAACACTCCAACCACACAACATCACAATCACGGGTCAAAACACTCCCAAAGCCACAACCTCACAAATTGCAATTTTCCCTCCCACACCCACAAAAAAAGCACGATTTTTAAAAAATTTTTTCGCCCTACGACGAAAAAACATCACAATTTCAAACTTTTCCCCCCCCCTATGACGGGACCAAATTTTAAAGAAATTTTTTCCGTTTGACCCCCTTTTTCACACCACGGAGTGCGTCCACATCCCTGCCCCTGTCAAGTCCGCAGGGAGCACCCTGTCGCACTAGGTGCTCCGAGCCGGGTTGGTTCTCGCAGGGAGTCGCCCAAAAGCCGACACCCTCGACTCCCAAGCGGGCAGTGAAGAGCGTGTCCCGGGGGGGGGGGGGGGGGACGTAGCTGTTACTGGAGGTCCTGGACGGGTCCAGGCCGGCCAGTCGAGACGGCGGCTCCCCTAGCAGTCCCCGGTCCCGACCAAGGCGTGGCCTTGACCAGCGCGTGGCACCATCTCGTCCGTGGTCTCAGCCAGAAACGTGGGCCTCGACCAGCACGTGGCACCGTCCCAGTTCGTGCCTCCAGGTGAAGCCCCCGGGAGGGGGAGGACGTAGCTGGGAGGAGAGTCGTGAGAGGAGGAAAAGAAGAAGGAAGGAGGAAGGAAGAAGGGTACAGCTACCCGTGGGTGACCCCGAAGAGGCGGGTCAAAGGACTCTCTCTACCCTCTGTCCAGTCGAGAGGACAGAGGCGAAGATGCGGAAACAGAAGAAATGATGTCCCTCTCCTACAGGCCGACTGCAGGAATTGAAAGTACTGACTGTACTCTCGACGATAAGGTAAAGAACCAGGACTGGAGCAGGCGCCCCCAGAGACATCTTCCGCTCGAGTGAAGAGCTAACCTCCCTCAGCAATGGCGGCCAACATGCCATGCTGCGTCACAGAGAGTGAGCATACTTCAAACTAAAAGGAACGAAGCACGTGCGACAGGTAAAAAGACAGGCGAGAGGCCGATAGACAGAAAGTTCGAGAGAAAGGTACCGGCCACCCGTGAACTTGCAGGATGAATAGCACGGGCGGTGGAATTAGAGAGAGAGAGAGAGAAAGCAGACCGAAGTTGAGCTGAACCACACCAAGGTGCAACTGCACCACAAGCCACCCAAAGGGACGGATACACGACAACAGCAACGACAATAAACAAATAAGTAATTCCGCCACCCAGGTGGGTCAAAACGCGTAGGCCTCGTGACAAACTCGTGACAACTTGCGAGGTTACGACTCTCATCTTATAATGAAAGCAGTAGACGACTCCTTCAGGGTAACATGCATTGCACAGTCATCAGAAAAGTACATGGGGTTTCACTTTAAATAACATGTCTTTTTATTGACTCTATGCAGCACATGATGGGTTCGTTAGAGTCGCTGGCTATGTCCTTAAAGTCCTGCCCATAACGGAAGAATATTTTGACCCAACTCTCGTTAGAAAGGGCGTTTACCCTTATGAATACATGAACAGTTGGGAAAGGTTTGGGCGAAGACACACTTCCTCCTAAAGACGCGTTCTTTTCTAGTCTTAGAGGAAAGGACATCAGTGATTCTGATTACCAGCATCTCAAGATGCGTGGCAGAAGTTGGGAGTGAAAAAACGATGGGAGACTATCATGATGTATACTTAATGGCTGATACATGTTTTTTGGCGGACGTCTTTGAAAATTATAGGAAGACCTGCATGAAACATTACAGTTTGGATCCCCCGCATTACATTTCTGCGCCCGGGATGAGTTGGGATGCTTTCTTAAAGTTTACTGGAGTACAGATTGATTTAATTTTCTGACCTTACCAATGATTTAGATGATTGAAAACGGATTGCGTGGGGGAAATTTGTATGGCGTCGCACCATTACTGTAAAGCAAACAACAAATACTTGGACGACTATGATCCGAGTAAAAGGTCTAACTATCTCATGTATTTAGACGCAAAAAATCTGTATGGTTGGGCATGGGGCAATCACTTCCATTACGCAACTTTAAAATGTACACAGGTACAAATAATATTCAAAAGGGATTAAAGTGGTTGGGCAGTTTGAACCGGGTCAACAGCGCGGATACATTCTAGAAAGTTGACTTAGAATATCCTCCTGAACTCCATGACCTGCATAATGACTATCCATTAGCAGCAGAAAGTCTAAAGATGGAAAAAACAGAGCCGCCTAAACTTGTCCCCCTTCTTCGAGGAAAAAAAAAATTATGTCTGCCCAATACAGATTTTTCTAAAAATTTTATTTAAGCCCGGGGTTTGAATTTGGGACAGGTTCATCGTATAATCGCTTTGATCAAAAAACATTCATGAAACCTTTACACCCATGAAGAAAACTGATCTTAGAAAAAAAACCCCCACAGTGCCTCAGAAAAAGACTTTTTCAAGTGAGAACAACAGCTGTTTTGGAAAAAAACTTTAATGGGGGGGGGAATCCAACAAGCGCAAAGAGTCGGGGGGGGCCACCAGGGGGAAAAGAAGAAATTTAAGCTGATTTCCCAAAACCTAATTACAGGACTTTAAAAGATTTATAAATCAGTTTTTTGGGGCATAATTTTTAAAAAAAAAAAAGTCAAATTGGACAAGCCCTTTTTTTTGGGGGTTTACCGTTTTAGAATTATCAAAGCTTTTGATGTTAGAATTTTTTTATAAAAAAATTTAAACCCCTCGTTTTCCTGGGGTCCAAAGTACTTTACACAGATACAGAAAATTTTTGGGGGGGGGGGGGGGTTTAGATATCCCTACTGAAGACATCTATAAAGCCCAAGGGAAATAAAAAAGTAGCTAAAGGGAAAATGAAAGGTGGTACACACATCTGATTACCCAAAAAATTCGCCTTTTGCATTAAATTTACTAATAAGAAGGTTTTGGGGAAAGATAAAAGGATGAATTATTTGGAAAAGGGGAAATCAAGGAGTTTTTTTTTTTAAAAGGTCGAAAATGTCCCAGTATTTCAACCCGGGGGAAAACCTTTTAAGAAAGAAAAAGGAATATCTCGCAGTGTTGTCCCGGTCAAACATATCGCAGGGAAAACTATAAAAAAAGGCCTTGTTTGACAAAAAGGGATTTTCATCTTTAAACGTAAAATGCAAACAAAATCTACATGAAAATCAACAAACGTTGTAACAAAGAAGTAAATTAGATAGAAAAAAACCCCAAAACGGGGGGTTTGTTAACCCAGATTTTTCATTTTCATATGGAAAAATTGGAAAACCCGTAAAAAAATTAAAGGGGGAACTGGGGTTGGTGGGATTATCTGCAGTTCTTCTTTCACAAAAGATCTTTGGGGAAAGCTGGTTTTTTTGGGGTGTCAGTTTCTCCCGTAAAAAAAACCCCCAAAACCGGGCGGTTTTTTTAAAATTTCCCTTTTTTATTTCATTGGATCAACATTTCCCAAACGGAAATGGGGTTGCCCTGATGCGAGGGGGTCCCCTTCTCCCTTCCCCCCGGGTAAAAAAAGGTACCTTATTTTTCCAAACCAAATGGTAATATTTTGGGCCTGGATAAAGACTCTCCTTCAAAAAAACTTTTTATTTTTTTTTCCTTTTGATTGCTTGAAACGGTTTTGGGCGTTTTAAAAATTTCTTCTTTTATTCATTGCGCCCCCAAAATGAGGGCCTTCTTCAAACCCCTTTCTGTGTTGGGGGAGAATTGTAAAAAAGCTCTCTGTGATACGGGTAGGAGAAAAAGCCCTTTCCGAACTGTTTTTAAAGTTTTGGGATTTAAACCCTGTGATCTGTGAACTCCTGGAATGCCTTTTTTAAATGGTAAACTCTATGTTTCAAAAAATAATTGATTACTTCCCCTTTAAAAAATTTCCCTTTTCCAAAAACGATTTGGGAATCATGCGAGGATAAGTTAAAGGACCTCGTTGGTTTACAGCTGTATACCCGACGAAACGCAAAAGGGAAACTCTTTTGTTTTAAAGGGTTTCCCGCCCTTTGTATCTTAAAGGCTACGTCAATGACTGTAAGTGCGTACTTAAATCTTTTTTCGTCTAATGTATCAGAGGGAAAAATAAAAAAGGGGTCCATTTGATGGTGTCTTTTTTGGAGGTTTTTCCCCAAAGTGTGGTCTCGGGAAAATTTCGTCTAGGCCAGGTAAAAAAAAATTTTGCCAAATCCCCTTGTTTAGAAAAACCCTTCCCTTTTTTCCCTGTTTGTTCACTGACTCCAGCTCCCTTGGCTTAGTTTTTTTTGGTTTGGCTGTTATTTCCCTTCCAATATCCTTTTGGGAAAAATAGATTTTGTTCATTTTTTTTTTTCCGCTGAAAATTATGTCCCAACAAAATACAGGGGAACACCCAAAACCAACGACAATAAACCAAATTTTTTTGGTCTTTTTTTTTTTTCCCGGGAGGGTTTGAAAAAAGGGTTGCTGAATTTTGGTGGGGGCAAGGGTTCTCGTTTGGGTTTGGGCCCTTTACAAGAAAAATACTCTTTTTTTTTTGGCTTGATCAACATCTTTAAAGGTGTAAGCTGCATGCCCCTTTTTTTTCAGTGTGCCCATTATAAAATCTAACTGCTCAATTCTATGTTTTCATAGGCGTCTTGGGGCTGCGGAGTTGCTCCACGCTTTGTTAAGTCCTTTTTTCTTCCCCCCGTCATCCCGTAGTTTTCTAAAAGGGGTAATTACTTTTTGCTAAAAGCAAGGGGCCCCTTCCCCCACGGGCCCCCTATCATCAATTGGGGGGTGAAAACCATTTTTTAAAAAATGTTTTTTTTTTTAACCCTATTTATATTCTCTGGAATTTTCCTTGCTTAACTAGAAAATCTTTTGGGAGCAAATGAAGCTGCAATAAAAGCAAAACAGCTTTGCCGGGAAACCTCAAAGTCTAGTTTGCCAAGATCTGGCCCCCGGTTTTATTTTTTAAAAGGGGTTTTCCCAAACATCGTGTATCCTACCCCTTAACCTCCAAAAACGGAGAATGGTATACAAGGTTGGCGACAGGTTTTTTTTTTGGTGCTCCTTTTTTAAAAAAATAAAATAATTTTTAATTAATAAAAAAAAAGAACAGCGATGATCTAATTTACTACAGAGCGGCCAACAAATGTCCCGAACTTACAAATTTAAGAAGTTGATGATCAAGCATTATGCCCCCAAAAAAGGGAAAAAGGGTTGGGAAATTTTTTGGCAGCATGTGGGAAAAAACAAAACAGTTCCCCGGAACTGAATTCCCGCATTGAACAGATTTTAAAAAGATGTCGCCCCCCAAAAACATTATAAAATATCATAACAGGGATGAAGCGCAGCGGGGGGCAGAATGGTAAAAAGTGGAGGACAAAAAGGTTTTTTAGTTTGGGACACTAAAAATAGTCATAGATTTTCTCCCCTTGATTCTGAACAAGATCTTCGTTTTTGGGTTTAAAAGCAAAGGGCCGTTTTAAAAAAAGTCATTAAAAGTCCTAAGCTGTGATTTAATTTTTACAAAATTTGGAACAATTGGGGGTCCCCCGTTAAACATGGGATTAAATTTTCTTTTAATAAAATAGATTTTATTTCCCTTCAAAAAAGAAAAGGCAGAAAACAGGGGAAAAACCCGAAACAGGGGAAAAAATTTAAAACAAGTCGAGAAAGTGACCCCAGTTTAAAAACCCCCTCATCCTGAAAGCATTGCAGCAGGAAAAAAAAATTTGCAGAGTGGAACCAAAAAAAAAAAAATTCAGTTACAATCACAGAATGAAAAAAATAACACCGGCCCCAAAGCCAACAGTTGATCCAAAGGGCCCGCCTAGAACAAGAGCAAAGTTAAATTTTAAGGGGACCAAAGTCTTCATGGGGAAAATTGAACTTAAAAAAATGTTGCCAAATTTTTTGGCGCCATTTTCTGCCCGCTGGGGGGGGAGTTTTTACGGTTATAAAAATATTAAACAATGGCGACAAAAAAAAAAAAAGTTTAAAAAAACCTTTAACCACTAAATACAGAAAAAAACCAAAAGGGGAAAGCCCAAAAACCCCAATAACCAAAAAAATCATTTTGGGGGGGGGGTTTCCCTTTTAATGCATAATAATTTTTTAAATTTTTTTGGGGGGGTTAAAACAAGGAGGGTTAAAATTTTTTGTTTAAAAAAGATGAAGTCAATAAATAAAGACATAGGGTTCTTAAAAGGGACATTTCCCCCTAGACCAGAATTTTAATCCCAAAGCGGTTGCTTAGGATGTAAGAACTTTTTATTAAAATCTAAGCTAAAACCCATCTCAAAACCAAGGGGTTAAGCAAGGGGCACCCCCAACGACCAAAAGCGTTTTTTTGGGGGTGTGTGTACTATATTAGACATTTACTATTTAAGATAAAAGATAATTATAAGATAACTTGAATAAAAAACTTGAGTAAAAACTTGATTAAGAACTTATTAAGAATTTGGGGTAACTTAATTAAGAACTTGTAGTGACT
>CM031620.1:41282004-41300987 GCA_018398815.1 Conus ventricosus
TATTCGATTACTAAAGGATAGAAATGCGTGTACAAAAAGAAAGGGCGCAGGAGGTTCATGAAATTAAGACTGGGTACGTTTACAAAGTTCATCGGAGGTAGGCTTGACATAGGGCGTCTCGGCCCTCTAACATTAAACAGGTGTTGGGCACGTTGTTGTAGATGAAGCTGCTCATCGTGATGTGATAGGCGGGGTTCCAGATGGTGGATTTACTGTACATCGTGCCAGAAAAGGCTGGCTGAGTCACGCCCGCTGCCGATTCCATCCCTGCGACTGTAGCACTCCTGCAGAAAAAAAGGACGGGTTTGTTGATGTATCTTGTCCTTTTCCTTTTCACATCAGTAATCAAAATTAGAAGAAGAAAAACGTGTCCTGCGGAACGTGACAACAGTTTATGATTAGACGCTTTTGTGTGTACAAATTGCTGTAATAAACAGCCACTTAGCAACTACAAAACCTGAAAAAGAATCTCTCTGTAAAATATCTTAAAATGAACACATTGGGTACTGGACTTCTGCTGACAGAAAACAGTGTTAAAATGAAGGAGACAAGAACCAAGAGTAGGAGAGCCACGACAGACGGGAAGAAAAGGAGGATTTCAAAAGTAAATCCGATAGAAGAATCCTATTGGTATCTATCTTCCGTAAACTTTCATCAGGGAATGAACTACAAACAAAAAAACAGGAGAATATGTACACACACACACACACACACACACACACACACACACACACACACACACACACACACACACACACACACACTCTCACTCACTCACACACACTCGTTCCATCTAATCTGATGGATAAGTTTTACATGTAAGAGTACTAATAATGAAAGCATCGGAGTTAGAGTGGGATAATAAAATCCTACAGTATTTCCCGCGGGATGTTTTTTTCTCCTTGTTTCATTCCACTGGGAATAAACGCTAACATCAGACAGACCGTCGTAATGTCGTCGATATATATCAGTTACAATGCCAGGGATGGATGTCACCACTGACAGACTCCCGCAAGAGCCAAGTGGATAAACAACTAGATGGAAAAAAGTAAGAAAAGGACTTGACTTCCGCTCGTCGAGCTGAGCAGACGTGTTTTTTGTTCCGTCCCGCTTGCTCGCCCGGTCACCATTTCGCAATGGAGTTTACAACTGAACTTGTTTGACCAGCGAGTGAGGGGTGCAGCACTTTGTGTGTGACCTTTGTGATGTGCTATGTGGAGTGTGTGAAAATGATAATTTCAACATAATATCTGGAGAAAAAAAATGCAGATTTTCGTATGGATAGCACTTCAGTATGAGCACCCCTGTCACTGAACACTTTGTGAAGACGCGGTCCAAGGGAAAGTGTGCTAGCTCATCTTCAGTTAGGCCTAGTGATATTTCTGGAAGTCCAGAAACCGCGAAAGTGAGACAAATTCAAACTGCACAGAAAAAATCAAGTAAGCGTGGTGCTAGTGAGAAGACGAACATGTCTATGCAGGAAAATTAGAAGAAATAAACAGCAAACTCGGACTATTAACTTCAGCTCAGGAGGATATCAAACAAATTTGGTTGGACATTGATAAACTAAATGTGAAACTGATGAAAAGGGTCGATATGCTGGAGGGTGTTGTGTATGAACTGAAGACTGACAGAGACAATCTACATGTGCAAATAAATAGTCTAAAAGAAGAAAATGAAGATTTACGGCAGCAGTTGGTTCAACAAAACAAGGAGCTGAACAAAAGCAGATTAGTTGAAAACGACATTGAGCAACACGGACGCTTCTGGAATGTCCGGGTCCATGGTGTGAAGGAGGAGCCACAGGAAAGGTGGAGACTGTGGCGGACTGTGTCAAAAAGTGCGCAGAGGTCTTCACCAGCCGAGTCGGGGTTCCTGTGTCAGCTGAGGACATCGAGATGGCGCACCGCTCAGGTCGACCCGGCACCGGCAGACCACGACCCATACTGGTGAGGTTCTTCTCCCGTCAGAAGAAGGGGTCTGTGTTGGAGAACCGGAGGAAATTGAAGCAAACCGGAGTGTCTACATCTGAGGACTTGACGAAGGCTAATTATAATTTGTCAATGAAAGCAAATAGACACTCGGCAACTCTCTCTGCGTGGTCGTCCAACGGGAAAGTGGTGGCCAAACTCAAAAATGGCGTGACAATGAAACTGGACATTAACAATGATCTGGATGCGGTTTCCTTAAGGCCATGGCTTAACGAAAGGTAGAAATGTGTGTGTTTGTGTGTGTTGAAATGCGGTGGATTGATTCATTGTGTATTTATTTATGTGCATGGTTTGCTTGACATGTACATAACATGTGTGTTTCATATTTGTGTATATGTTAAGGCACTTCATATTGTATTTTCCATGTCTTCACTTTTAAAAAGGAAAATATGGGGAAGACGGAAGGACATACAATTTTGGCAGGATGTCCTTTCTCAACCCTTTCTCATTGGACTGTGTGACCTTGCCCCAACCCTGTCCCTTACCGCACATGATCATCTTCTCCTCCTTCCTTCCCACTAGGATTGTTATCATTACTTTTCTGCCCATCAGGAGTTTTTCAGCATTAATTTCATCTTGAATTATTTGTTTGTTAATTATTCTCTCCATGCTATCTAAATATTATTTATATGTGTGTGTAGGCATACACATGTATGTGTGTGTGTGTGTGTGTGTGTGTGTGTGTGTGTGTGTGTGTGTGTGTGTGTGTGTGTGTGTGTGCACGCGCGCGCATGTGTGTGTGTGTGTGTGTGTGTGTGTGTGTGTGCGCGCGCGCGTGCATGTGTGTGTGTGTGTGTGTGTGTGTGTGTGTGTGTGTGTGTGTAAACTTGTCAGTCCATTGGTTGTGTACGTGTGTGCGCGCGCGCGCGCGCGCGCGCGCGTGTGTGTGTGTGTGTGTGTGTAACAATTGTAGAATCATTCTTCTGGTGCCCCTCTCCCTCTCCGCCCTTTTGTTCCCTCTGCTCTGCTGGACTTTTTTTCTCTTTTTTTTTTTCAGTCAGAGAATAAGCTTCATTTGTTGGAATACTTTTGGCATATTTATTGTGTCCACTGGACTCGTATCATGTTCAATATAAATATATATATGTGTGTATATGTATGTATGTGTGTGTGTATATAAAGTGTGTATATATATGTATATATGTGTGTGTATGTATATGTATGTATGTGTATGTATATATATGCATGTGTGTATATATATATATGTAGTATATGTGTATGTATATATATATAATATATATATATATATATATATATATATATATATATATATATATATATATATATATCGATCACAGGTAATCGTGTAGTTTAGCGTACTAAACCCACGTGATCAGCAGTCAAAATGGCGTGCAGTTCGGGAATACTACTTACCGTGCATTTCTCGCAGTTTCGTGGCAAAAGTAGTGGTCTTAGAGCTTAGCTGAGGGTTGCATTCGACTCAGCGCATCGAGGTTAGTGTAAAACACCCTCTATGTTTTCATTTGAACGGCCCCTGAGTTTAGCGTGAACACCCTCTATGTTTTCATTTGAACGGCCCCTGAGTTTAGTACGCTAAACTACAAGATTACCCGATCACAGTAATGACGGACAACACAACAAGTTGTACATATTTTTCTTTGACGTTTCGGCAATCTTGCCTTCCTCAGAGAAACTTTATTTACTGATCAACACACAGATCACAATACCCAACCACGGGATAAAGAACATCACTCACTTGAATTGGAGAGGAAAAAAGAAAACAGACAGAGGTTTTGAGGTGAAGGTGAGGATGGAGGAGGGGGGGGGGGGGGGGGGCATCAGGGGGGGGGGGGGGGCACGGGGGGGGGGGTTGGGGGGGCAAGGAGGGAGGGGGGGAATGGGAATATGGAAGGAGGGCATTTGGAGAGGATGGGGGAAGTGAGGGGGGGAAAGAGTTAGGGATAGGGGAATATTGGGGAGGGGTGTTGTAATGACGATGGCTCTTCACATTCACGACATTCATACTCAATTCGCAAGTCTCTCTCGCACAGAGACCCTTCATTCAGCTGTCCCTGCTTGCCCCACGGAGACGTCATTCAAAAAAGTAAAATAAAACCACTGGTAGGGGAAAATGGGGGGGGGGGGGGGGGGGGGGGGGTGGGGGGGGGGGGAGTGGGGGAAGGGGGAAGGGGGGAGGGGGGGGAAGGGAACAGGTGGGAGGGGGGGGAGGGGGAAGAAGGGAAGGGAAACAGGTCGTTGAAAGGTGTGATGGTGGGCACAGTGATGGAAGAGGGGGGAAAGGGGGGAGGGGAGGGAGAAGGAGGGGACAACAAAAAAGGAAGGGAAAAAGGGGGAAAAGTGTTAGTGGGCGGGATGGAGATAGTGCCTGCATTTCTTGAGATTCTATCTCGTGTACACTGTCGTGAAAAATGCAAAAAAAAAAGAAAAAAAAAAAAAAATGGGATGATTGAGGGGGAACAAAATGCACATGGGGAGTGAGGGAGCCGAGAGGTTGTAAGATGAATTGTTTGTTTTAACTTCCTTACAGCCTTAGTTCATACTTCTAAAAAAATTTTTTTTAAAACAAAAACCAAACCGGGTCACATGCACGCAACTCTACGGAAAAAAAGATGGGATGACATGCTTGCCACACTGGATGTCTGTCCTTGTGTTAAGGACATTTGGTTGTCAGTGGACATTAGTTTGTCTATCCATAAGTGTTCCCTTGAAGTCTTTGCAGAGGAGATCAGACTTTACTTTCTCGATACCGAGACCGAGAGGAGGTATCCAGTTGTGTGTGGTCACGAGTCGAGTTTGTCACGAGGCTACGACGTTCGACCACCTAGGGTGGCGAATTAATCGTTTGTTTTATTGTCGTTGTGTTGTCGTGTATCAGTCCTTAAGGGTTGGCTTGTGGTGCAGTTGCACTTGGTGTGGTTCAGCTCACTTCGGATTTGCTTTCTCTTCTCTTCTCTAATTCCACCGCCCCGTGCTATTATCCTGCAAGTTCACGGGTGGCCCGGTACCTTTCTCTCGAACTTTTCTGTTATCGCCTCTCGCCTGTCTTTTTACTGTGCACGTTGCCTCCGTTTCTTTTAGTTTGAAGTATGTCACTCTGTGACGCAGCATGGTTGTTGGCCGCACATGGCTGAGGGAGGTTAGCTCTTCATCGAGCGGATGATGTCTTTGGGGGAAGCGCCCCCTGCTCCAGTCCTGGTTCGTTACCTTATCGTCGAGAGTACAGTCAGTACTTTCAATTCCTGCAAGTCGGCCTGTAGGAGAGGGACATCGCTTCTTCTGTTGCGCATCTTCGCCTCTGTCCTCTCGACTGACAGAGGTTTAGAGGTTAGAGAGAGTCCTTTGTGACCAGCCCGCTCTTCGGGGTCACCCACGGGTAGCTGGTAAGATCAGTTTTGGTGGTTGTTTTTTGATTTTGTCGTTGTTAGGCGGCTTTAGGTCTCGCTTTTGGCGCATTTTCTTTTGTTTTCGTAATGTAAGAGAAATATGTGTGAGACTTTTCTGGGATAATTCCATCACTTTAAACCTGGCACATTCAAATTATTTTCCAAAATTCTTTCTCTGTTTATGTATTGGGCGTGAATGCGGGGTATGGCGGTGGGGAAAGAAGGGAGAGGTAGAACTGGGATTCAGGGTTTTGAACTCGCTTGGTCTCGCTCGTCGCCCCCATGTCACATTTCCGGACTTTTATCCTTCGGGCCCCACCGTCTGTTTTGTGTTGTTTGTGTGTGCAATGGAGAGCGAGAGTTAGTTTTATGTTCAACGAGCGTGAGTGCGCATGTTTTGTTGTTCGGAGGTGGGTTGGATAAAAATTTGTGTTATTTTGAAATGTTTGTATAAAATGTGACAGTTGGTGCATAGAATTATTATTTGCAAATGTTGGTGGCAGTTATAAGCGATGGTCGCATGTGTTGATTTATTTCCTCTAAGGAAGGAAAAGTTTAAGCGTGATTGGAGAGAAGGGTGGAGATAATTCATATTTGTTTTTTAAATCTGTTGATTTAATGCAGTCTTTTACCTGCATTCGTTGTTGAGAAGGACTTAATTCAATGGATTTACTGTGTGCGTTGAATACACTTCCCCTCGCCATCATGCGGATAGGCTAGACTTGCACAGCATTGGTCAGACGTTCTGACGGAGGGGGTTCCAGTTACCCTTCTGCCTTCCTCCTTCTTCTCTTTTCTCCTACTCGACCCTCTCCTCCAGCTGCGTCTTTTTTCCCTCCCCCCCTCCCGGGGGGCTTCACCTACTGGTGCCCGATCTGGATGGTGCCAGTACTGGTCTCGAGGCCACGTTCTGGTTGAGGGACCAGGACGGGCTTGGTGCCACACGCTGATCGAGCCACGCCTTGGTCGGGACCGAGGGCTGGTTTAGAGGCCCTCCGTCTGACTGGCCGGCCTGGACCCCTTCCAGGACTCGTAACTGCTACGTCCCCCCCCCCCCCCCCCCCCCCCCCACCCCCGGGACACGCTCCTTCACTGCCGCTTGGAATTCGAGGGTGTCGGCCTTCTTTGGAGCGGACTCCTGCGAGAAACCAAAACCCGGCTGGAGCACTAGTGCGACAGGTGCTCTGCAGACTCGACAGGGGCGGGGTTGTGCACGCACTCCATGTGTTGTATGAGGGTCATTGCTGGATATATTTCCTTATAATCGTGTATTTGTCATTATGTGCTGGAATGCTGTAAGTTTGTGATCAATGTTGGTCGTTATGGCGAAATACGTTTATTTAGCGTGCATGTTGTGGGTGCGGGAGATGAGTGCTTGATTGTGATGTGCCATGTTGTGTGCGTTTGTTGGTATGTGTTGATCGTGATTGTGCATGTTGTGTCGTTGGAGTGCTTGTTCGTTGTATTGTGCATGTTGTGGGTGCGTTTGGGAGAGCTTCATTGTGTTCGTTGCATGGTGCGTTCTTGTGTTGGGAATGTTTATTTGCTGGGTGTGAATTAATAAAGGGGTGTTGTATGTAATCTTTATTGGTGTGGTTCTCTTGCGGGGGTAGTGAGGTCAGTCACTCCCTTCACTCCCACCTAGACGATATGTCAGGGGCAGGACCTCAGGGGTCGGTGTGACAATTGTTGGGGGCTGTCCGGGATGTGAGGAGCTCTGGCTTGTTCCTCTCTCTCGTTTCGCCAGAGGGTACCAGTTTAGTTTTGTTGTTTTGTAATATGTTTAGTTCAGTTTGTCGGTTTGTTGTGGGTGGCTTGGCTGGGTGACCTCTAGAGTGAGGGAGTCTTGTTGGTGGCCTGAGGGTAATCCGGCGTGGAATCGGGTGTCGGGTTGAAGACCAGGGGGAAGTCAGTGCGACCGCTTCCTGACCTCCTTCGCCGGGGTAATTCACGCAGGTACGGCGTAATTCTTGCCTTCTGTTGCCGCTCAATCTTCCATTCTGTTCTTGTATTTAGCCCAAAATTCTTGTTTTTTTTTTCTCTACGGTGTTGTTGAGTACAGGGGGGGTTGTATCGGACGCTAGTGTTTTTTTTTTTTTTTCTCTCTCCGGATTCCCGTTCTGCTAGTTGTGTTTTGTTTTTTTTTTTTTCGGCCAGCCACGCATGTTGATCGTGTGTAGAGGCGGGGGTGTTGCCAGTGTGGGGGCAGCCGGAACATAGTTTTTGTTTTTTTTTTTTTTTTCGTGTGGCCCCACCGCAATGTTGCTCGCTGTGTAGAGCGCGGTGTGTTGTTGCCGAGTGGGAGCAGCCGGAACTTGTCGCACACACGCACACACACACATACAACGTATTACACACGCCCCTTAGAAATATTTGTTTTTTTTTTTCTAGTGGAATTGTTTTTCTGTATTTGGAAACTGTTAGATATTGTGTTCATGGGCGACGTCCGGCGCTGGTGGTATGGCGACACGGGCGTCGAAGAGATAGGGTATTCACAATGTTACTGTAGTCCCTACTATTAGTACTAGTACTTCGACTACGGTAACTTCTACCTATTCCAGTGCTGTAGCAGGTTAGTCCAGGAGTACTTTTACCACCTTTCGTGGGGGTTCCTGTCGAGACCCGACTGGCATTCCGTCGGAAGCGTTAGAGTAAAGCGAAAGCAGCTGTGGGTTCTGTTGAGTCGCAGAGAACCGAAACTTCTCCTCTCCAGTCTTCCCTCGTAAGGGGCAGGCCCAGAAGGACTTTCCTTATGGGAAAGTCGAGACAGGGCGGGTCAGGGATATCTCCCGTGTCGGGAGTGGATGAACCCGCCAGGGAATCACTCCGTTGATGTTTTAGAGCGACCAGCGTCGGGAGGATGAGGCCCAAGTAGGGAAGAGGTTGCTAGGAGGAAGCTCTTGTAAGGAAGAGGCAGTCAGGAGGAAGCACTGCGTAGGGAAGAGGCAAGGCTCCGTGGGAAGAGTTGGATTCAACGTAGAGAGGATGGCAGCTAGGGCAGGAGGCTCATTGCGCAGAGAGGAGGACTGAAGGACAGGAAATTTTGATAAGAAGAGGCTATTTCAGCGTTTAGAGGGAGGGGGGGGAACTGTAGACGGGAGGCTCAGGTAGAGAGGAGGCTGATCCAGCGTAGGGTGGAGGCTGCCCTCCGTCGGGATAGAGTTCGAATCAGCGTAGAGAGGAGGTGGCCAGCCAGGAGGCTCTACGCATGGAAGGATGGAACAATCTTTCGCGGCCTCCGCTTCTGCAAACCAGGGGGTTAATCACCAGCAGGTGATAAGTTAGAGGCCAAGTTAAAGCTTCCAGAGGTCAGACCTAGTGAGGCTTTGGACATGTTCTTAGAGCATGTCGACAAGGTTGTTTCATCACCAATAGTTGAGGAGAAAAGGCTATGCACCTTTTTCTGGATTATTGGTGATGCAAGGAGGTTGTGCTCACTTAAATGAAGGTGGTCTTATGCAGAATGCAGTTGGCTTGCGTAAGCGTTTCACCTTACCCAGAGACGTACAGGAGGAGTTAGGTCCATGAAGAAGAATAATGATGAGGACCTTCGTGCAGTTTTGGTGTTAGCTGCGCCAAGACGCTAGGGTTACTGGCGGCGTTAGCTACGTGGGAGCTGGATGGAATCTGATCCTCATTGAACAGCTCACCAACCACTTTGTCCGAGTTGAGGATCCGATTGGGAACAGCACCTCAGGATTTCGCGGCTGCATTCACAAGCTGAGGGTGTTTGTGAAGCTCGCAGGGCTTTTTGGCATCGCCAGTTTACGGAGAGGAAGCCCTCCACAGGATTTAGTAGCAATAAAGGTGGCAGAAACTGTTAGTGGGGGAACATGGCAGGAGTTCATCGGGGATTTCAGCGCCGATGTGTTTCTTTGTGGTCGTCAGGCACATTAGAAAGATTTGTCCTAAAGCGTGGTGGTCGTGGGCTGGCTGTTCTTTCCAACGTCTCGTGCCTCGTAACGTGGGTTCCATCCAGCTTCGGGTGATTCAGAGTGCCCAGTGTTTCTTTTGTTGTTGGTTCATCCTTGTCGGACACCATAAGGATTCGGGAGCATCAACACTCTTTGTGGTATAAGGATTTAGTTTCCTAAGGCCCGGCCGGGGCGCCAGTTACGATGTGTGGGGTTGGAGGGCTGCGTTTTACTCCACCCGTCCTTCTGTACTTATTACTATCTCAACCCCCACTTATGTGGCGACGAAGTATGGGCCATCGCGGTGGAGCGACCTCTGTATTCCTTTTCGTAGGGAATACTGTCACCTTTGCTGACGGACCGCAGTCAGTCCGTGTCTACGGATTTGCCGTACAGGCGTGTGTGGGAGTCACCACACGCGCAAAGTAAGATGGCAGGAACAGGAATTGCGTCCCGTCTCCAGCCGATCTCTGACGAGGTTCTGTCCAGGGCGATCCTGCACCATGGTCCGTCTTCAGGCCAGGGACTTGGAGGTCCACGCCTGCGACAACTGGTAGGTCGTACTGCTCAGTCAGCGACATGCATAGGTGAGCTTCAGCTCCACAGGGGGGACCTTTTTAGGGTTTTTACCCATGGCAGATGTGTGGCCAAGCAGCTCGTGGTTCCCCAAAGCCCTGAGGGGAAATCTGTTCTCGGCAGGCCCACGTGTTCACCCATGGAGGTCATATGGGCTCCAAGCGGACTCTCGAGCGAGGTAAGACAAGACTTCTTCTTTTGGCAGGAATGAAACTACAGGTTAGGCGTGTGCCGCAGTTGCGATGTATGCCAAGGACAAGCTAAGGGTCGTTGAAGCGTGTTCCCTAGGGGGTCGTGCACGGGTTGGGAAGGACATTCAGCAAGATGGGGTTTGACCTTGGTGGGAACCCATTATCCTCCATCCGATCGCGGTCACCGCTACACTTGGGTTTTGTGGTAGAATTGTGAGTCGATCCCCGGGGCTGCCCCGCTTAGGACTATCGATCCCCCTACGTTGCTGAATCTTCGGAAATTGGACGCGCACTGGGTCCCCCAAGAAGGTACGGGGGAAGTTTGTATGGAGACGTCAATCTCCCAGTTTTTGGCGGATCGGCCCAGTCGTCTCGACCTATTAGGCGGGGAATGCAGGTCTGCTTTTACTTTCCGTCTATCAAGGGTTCCCTGTAATAGGGATGCTGACTATCTTACCGGTCCGTAGTAGAAATTTGGAAATCATCGAGGGACCTCCCCTCAACCAGGGTTATATCCCCTTTTGTCTCGTATCAGGTGTTTTTGACAGTTGTAAATTCAGTGAGGTTAACGGTTTGGGGGAAAACCCCAAAGGGTTGGATTTTACTTTTTTGGTTGGAAGGTTGTTTTTGTTTTTTTATAAAAGTAGTATTATGTTTTCCCCGGTGTGTTCATCGTGGAATGTTTTATTGGTTTTTTTGTACTCTGCGACCCGAGAGTTGGGTTCGGGTCCCATTGTTGTGAAGTTGCAATGCGACAAGTTTTTAAAGGACACTGTATCTCAGAGAAACAGATGCTTTTGAAGGGGGGTTTGTCCGAGTTTGTCACGAGGCCTACGACGTTCGCCACCTAGGGGGGGCGGGAAATTTTTTTTGTTTATTGTCGTTGCTGTTGTGTTATCGTCCCTTAGGGTTTTGGTTGGGTGCAGTTGCACCCTTTGGGGTGGGTTTAGTCAACTTGGTTTGCTTTTCTCTCCTCTCTTAATTTTCCCCCCCGTTATTCATCCGCAAGTTCAGGGTGGCCGGTACCTTTCTCTCGAACTTTTGTCTATCGGCCTCTGCCGTCTTTTTACCTGTCGCACGGTTTTTCAGTTTAAAATTCTCCTCTTGACGCAGATGGTGTTGGCCCAGGGGAGGGAGGTTTTGCCTTCCTCGAGCGAAGATGTCTCTGGGGGCGCCCGCTCCCGTCCCGGTTCTTTCCTTATCGTCGAGGGACGTCGTACTTTAATTCCGCAGTCGGCCCTTTGGAGAGGGACAAACGTTTTTGTTTCCGCATCTTCGCCTTTTTCCCCTTTACGGACAGAGGGAGAGGGTCCTTTGACCCGCCCCTTTGGGGGCCCCCCCACGGGAGTGGTAAGAATTTGGGGCTTTTTTTTTGTTTTTGTTGTTTGCCCCCTTTTTGTCTTCTTTTGCGCAAATTTTTTTTTGTTTTCGAATTGTAAGTAAATTTGTGTGGACCCTTTTTTCTGGTTAATTCCCTCTTTAACCTGGCCATTCTAAATTATTTCCAAATCTTTCTCCTGTTTATGTATCTGGTGATGCCGGTATCAGTGGACGTAGAAAGGAGAGTGAGAGAAACCCTTGGTGATTCAGGTTGAACTTGCTTGGTCACGCTCGTATCCGCCCCTGTCACATTCGCCCGACTTTTATCCTTCGCCGGCCACCGTTGTTTGTGTGTGCAAGGAGAGCGAGTTTTATGTTCACAAGCGTGCGTGCGCTTGAATTTGTCGTTCGGATGCGTGTTGGAAAATTTGTGTATATTTAAATGTGTTTATAAAATGGTGGGACAGTTGTGCCATTGAATTATATTTCAAATGTGTGGGCAGTTATTCAGCGATGGTCGCAGTTTGGATTTATTTCCTAAGGAAGGAAAACGTTAAGCGTGATTGAAGATGGTGAAGATATTCATATTTGTTTTATAACCTGTTGGAATTAATGCATCTTTTACCTGCATGTGTGAGAGACTTGATTCAATTGGGTTTAATGTGTGCGTTGAAAACACTTTTCCCCTCGCCCATCATGCGAGTGGCTAAGGACTTGACAGCAATGTCCAGACGGGTACTGACCGGCAGGTGTTCCAGAACCCTTCTTCCTTCTCCTTCCTTCTTCTTTCCTCCTCTTCGACTCTCCTCCCAGCTACGTCTCCCCCCCCCCTCCCGGGGGCTTTCAACCTGGAGCACGATCTTGATGGTGCCACGTACTGGTCAGAGCCAAACATTCTGGTTGAGACACGGAGCTGGATGGTGCCACATCCTGATCGAGGCCAACGCCTGGTCGGGACCGAGGGCTGGTAAGAGCACCCGCCGTCTTGACTGGCCGGCATGGACCCCCACCAGGACCTCCAGTAACGCTACCGGTCCCCCCCACCCCCCCCCCCCCCCGGGAGCAACGACTCTTCATGCCCGCTTGGAAGTCGAGGGTGTCGGCTTTTGAGCGATCTCCCTGCGAGAACCAACCCGGCTCGGAGCACCTAGTGCGACAGGGTGCTCCCAGCAGACTCGACAGGGGCAGGGGTGTGCACGCACTCCATGGTGTTAAGAAGGGTCAATGCTGGAAATATTTCCTTATAATTGTGTATTTGTCATATGTGCTGGAATGCTGTAAGTGTGATCATGTGCGTCGTATGGCGAAATACTTATTTAAATCGTGCATGTTGTGGGTGCGGGAGTGCTTGATTGTGATTGTGCATGTTGTGTGCGTTGGAGTGCTTGATCGTGATTGTGCATGTTGTGTGCGTTGGAGTGCTTGATCGTGATTGTGCATGTTGTGTGCGTTGGAGTGCTTTATTGTGATCGTGCATGGTGCGTGTTTTGGGAATGTTTATTTTGCTGGTGTGAATAAATGGGGTGTTGTATCGTAATCTTTATTGTGTGGTCTCTTGCGGAGCGTGTGAGGTCAGTCACTCCCTTCACCCCCACCTAGACCGATCCTGTCAGGGCAGACCTCCAGGGGTCGGTCGTGAAAACCCATCTTCCATGCCATCTCAGTGGCACTGCGCCATGCTGCTCATTCCAATACCCCGGCCACAGCCACAGCCAGACCTGGCTCACTGCAGCCCAGCACTGGCAATCCACAGGGAGCTTTCAATGTCAAGTCGTCAAGAGGCAACCCACCAGGGGAGACACTGCACTGCTGCCGAGTCACTTCGGTGGTGTTCAGTGGCGCCTGTTCTGATCCAACATATGCAGGACACCACCTACTAAGCCCCCTACTGACGACAATGGTTGTTTAGTTGCGGAGCCAGCATGAGTGAGCTCTCTCCCAAGAGGGCGCCCCCCCGTCCCTCCAATGACTGTCGCCTTGAATTTGCACGTACCGGTGACCCCGATGACATCAAACCAAGGCTATAGACATGGAGAGGATATTAAAACGAGATCACCCTGACACGGGGCATGAAGGGCCACAGATTTTTAATACTTTTTTTTCATGCTGATCAATGAGAATGAGGATGACGAAGATGATGCTATGCATTTCCATCCTGGTCTGAGACTGCATGACAGGGCTGTACTCTCATGCTACTTTCGTGTGTCCTAGCGTCAAAATAGGCCCGAGAGATACAGACACCTGCAGTGCAGGTCAGGAAACTTAAGCAACACCCCTGAGATGCATCTATTAAGTGGAGGAAACTCGACTGTGTGGTCCTGGTCCTCACGACTGGGGGCTGTATCAAAAATTTAAGGCTGGGTTAGGAGCTAGTCAGGGCAGAAAAAAATCCTGTATGGCTCTGATGGGAATCGAACCCATGACCTCCCACATGGGAGTCCACAACGCTAACCACTTTGCCACAGCAGCTGGTGTAAATAATTTGTTTTTAATCGAACGTAATTTTGTTTTAGAACGTAATGTTGTTAGTCATGCAGATTTTTTTTTTCTTTTGCTGGGTTTTTGTTTTTGATTTGTGTTTAGCCGGACTTTTCTGGCCTTCATCACTCCTTTCTCAGTCCTAATTTTGCAGTATGAAAATCCTGACCTGACATAGCAAAGTACTTCGCATACTCTTCTTTGTTCCAAAATTGTAACTCCACTGTTCAACTCTCAGTGGATTATCCGCACTGCTGATCGAGCCTTAAAAAAATTAAAAGAGTGATACACACACGCAAAAAAGCATGGTCATGCTTGAAGAAAATACCAATCATAAAATGCCAATCATTATTCTGCCTTTCCTAAATTTCACTGTGGTATCCCAATACTTCATCTCCTTATCAAAAGTGACCATCCACTTACTTATTTGATGGATCAAGCTCATACTGACACTGGTGTTTTAGAAAGTCATGGATGTTGTAGTCTGTTAATCTGAAATGACTGATTTATTCTGTTCTTGTTTCTCTTTCTGTAAGCGGAGCCGATATCAGTGGGGACTGGAATTGTGTTTACTACCTTGCTATCACCACACATTCACATGAATGGGCAATCCCCATAGCAGTGCTGTGCACAAACTTTGTTTGTTTTCTCCATCTGTGCAAAGACACATGTTTCTCCTGTGGCGTAGTTGTTGCAAACAGACAATGTGAACAAAATATCAGATGAGGGAGTGATGTGTGTATGGATTTCATTCTGTGCCAGTCTGTAAAAGCTGCAAAGAGTTAAAAACTGGTATTGAAGAACATGACAATGAAGCCAATGCCTACTTATGTGTCCATCTATGCACCATACATGTATGCATACATACAAGTTAAAACTAACATTGCTTAAAAATAAACTGATTTTTTATTTAAAAGGGAAGTTCAAGAAAAATCAAATTGAATTAAAGAAGAAGATGAAGAAGAAGAAGAAAAGAAGAAGAAGAAGGAGATGATGTTGATGTTGATGATGATGATGATGATGATGACAACGACGAAGAACACACAAAAACCGTATACATATCTAAATATATTACAGGTACAAACACAACTGAAAAATTCACTTATTCATAAATAAATGAATCAACAAATCAATAAATGAAAAAAAAACAAGTAAATATTCAAAATAAACAAAGAGAGGATTGGAAGCTTACAATCATGGACCAAACTCAGACAACAAACAGCGCATTACAGTAAGGTAGCGGTGAAGCATGGCGCAGATTACTTACACAGCCACGACAATGGACAGCACACAACCTCCGCACGTGGCAGCAAAGGCTATCCACCCTGCTTTGGTCTGAAATCACCAGCACTGTTCACTTAGGTGCTGCACGCTTACAGCATAAAACACAATAACTGGCACATACTCAACCTTAGGCACAGCTTCTGATGAAACTAATGAAAAACAACAAAAACAATCATGAAGACTTATTGTGCATTTTCTGTCCAGGTGGGCTCAAAGCATGTTGTATTTGCAACTACTGAAACGTAAAGAAGTAAACAAGGAGAATATGTAATCAATCCAGAAATGGACCTCCTTCATCTCCGCCCAAAGAACGGCCACTTTTCAATGCCCTCTTATTTATATCATCATTCATTTACTTCACACATACACACATGCACGCACACACCCACATCCACACACACCCACCCACCCACCACCACACTCACCTCTCCAATACCATGGGGTTTCAGCAACACATCAAGGATAGAGGACCAACAGTTCAACACCCCCTGTGACACACCGTAGACCAGTCCAATGACCCAAAACTGTGGGCACCTGTCAACATTTGAATACAGAAAAGCCATCATTCTGGGCCTATTGTGGATTTTCTGAGCAAAACATCGCATCAAACCAGTGTACACATAAACGACATCTTTCTGGCATATTGTGGGATTTCTGAGCAAAACATGACATCAAAAACGGTGTATACATAGATGCCATCATTTTGGGCATGTTGTAGGATTTCTGAGCAAATATCACATCAAAATGACTGTGCACATCTGCCTGTAATTAACCTGATGACAAGATCTTCCATACACGACCTAGATCCAACTTAAACTTTTCAAGCTATGACACTTCCAGTTACAGTGATCATTCTTTATTGATTAAAGTCCAGCAACTCGGCTACTGCAGAGGACAATGGCTATAAAACTGGGCCAAGAATCCAACCAGCACCCCTAATCCCACGCAAGACAAGCCAGCGAATGGTATCAAACACTCTCGTGAGACTGCGTCATTTTCAGTTCATGCGGAATTCAACCCATGTACTGAAAGAGAAAGATGTGCCTAAGTGAAAGTGGGGAGGTGGAGGGAGGTGGCATAGGGGGAGAGACATTCTGTCGGCATGAAGCAACTTGACAATCTGCATTGCTTACAGTGGCCTAGGAACAGGAGAGGCCATAAGAGGAGGCTGAGGATCAGGAGATGCTAATTGCAATGGGGGGGGGGGGGGGGGGGGGGGGGGGGGGGGGGGATATGAACTGGGCTAAGCTGAGTTAAAATGCTACTATCATCACAACCTCCAGTCCAACTTATAATGCTACTATCATCACAACCTCCAGTCCAACTTATAATGCCACTATCATCACAACCTCCAGTCCAACTTATAATGCTACTATCATCACAACCTCCAGTCCAACTTATAATGCTACTATCATCACAAACTCCAGTCCAACTTATAATGCTACTATCATTACAACCTCCAGTCCAACTTATAATGCTACTATCATCACAACCTCCAGTCCAACTTATAATGCTACTATCATCATACACTCCAGTCCAAGTTAAAATGCTACTATCATCATACACTCCAGTCCAAGTTAAAATGCTACTATCATCACAACCTCCAGTCCAAGTTAAAATGCTACTATCATCATACACTCCAGTCCAAGTTAAAATGCTACTATCATCACACACTCCAGTCCAAGTTAAAATGCTACTATCATCACACACTCCAGTCCAAGTTAAAATGCTACTATCATCATACACTCCAGTCCAAGTTAAAATGCTACTATCATCACACACTCCAGTCCAAGTTATAATGCTACTATCATCACACACTCCAGTCCAAGTTATAATGCTACTATCATCACACACTCCAGTCCAAGTTATAATGCTACTATCATCACACACTCCAGTCCAAGTTATAATGCTACTATCATCACACACTCCAGTCCAAGTTATAATGCTACTATCATCACACACTCCAGTCCAAGTTATAATGCTACTATCATCATGCAAAAATGTCTTTCATGTTACACTCTTTTGCTCGGTTAGTCTGCAAAAAAAATTAAGTGAGTGCAACGTGGAAATTGAAATGCAAGACAAAACATGACACCTTATGTCTGACAAAACATGACACCTTATGCCTGACAAAACATGACACCTTATGCCTGACAAAACATGACACCTTATGCCTGACAAAACATGACACCTATGCCTGACAAGACATGACGCCTTATGTCTGACAAGACATGACGCCTTATGTCTGACAAGACATGACGCCTTATGTCTGACAAAACATGACGCCTTATGTCTGACAAAACATGACACCTTATGTTGACAAGACATGACGCCTTATGTCTGACAAAACATGACACCTTATGTCTGACAAAACATGACACCTTATGTCTGACAAAAACATGACACCTTATGTCTGACAAAACATGACACCTTATGTCTGACAAAACATGACACTTATGTCTGACAAAACATGACACGTTATGTCTGACAAAACATGACACCTTTTGTCTGACAAAACATGACACCTTATGTCTGACAAAACATGACATCTTATGTCTGGTCTTGTAATCTGTCTCTTTTGTTTGGTGGAACAAGTAATTTCCTTTTAAGTTTCTTTTCTTCCGGGTTTAAATAACAGGGCTCAGGGCTTACTCATATTCTCAGAGTGCGTTTTGTGGGCTGGTAAGATGAGAATGAAGGGGAATGTGGGGGGGGGGGGGGGGGGGGGGGGGGAGGGGGGGAAGATATGGGTGATCACTGCAGGTTCAATGACAGAAGCAAACTAGCTTCACAGCTCCCCATGAGTTAACACCGCACTGGATCCAGCCCATCAATAATTAACACATGGACGAACGAAGATGAGAAAAGACAAGGGGAGGAGCACGGAAGTTGGGACCTGTTGAAGAACAGGTGTCAGCATCTCCAAGTTGCTGCTCTGTCTACGAAAGATATCCATGAGGAAAAAAAAAACACCTGCTGACTCAGGTAAGGCAGACAGGACTGGGCAATACTGAGGGTGCTAGAAATTGTCCTTAATTTTTTTTCCTCCCCAATTCTTTAAAAAAAAGTTTAAAAGAAAGAAGAAAAGGAACATTTGTGAACCTTTAAATGCAACAGCAATGAAAACAGCAATATCTAAAAAGCCATAAAGGCAAAAAGACAGCAGACAGGACAGCAGAGCACACAGCGTACATTCTCAGTACTTAGCTGACAGATTGCAACAAACAGGCTGGTATGATATCAATCATAACAAGTTGAAAGAATATATATTTTTTCCTGGCATAACAGCAGGAGAATGGCCCACAACGGCAAAGGTAAGGTAAGGTAATGTTGCTTACAGCCCAGCCGACCGCAAAGGGCCATATCAAGGCTGTTACCACGTTAAAATCAACCCGCAAGTCATTCATTCACACAACTCTTTAAAATACATCTTCTGAAAACCCATCCCGAAACCTTGTTAAAAATCTTTCCACTATAAAACCTCACATCCGATGAAAAATGTTAAACTCTTTCAAGAATTCAAAGATCGCATCAGGTGGAACATCTCTGAACAAGGTTTTCATGGAATCTGCTGTAAAAATGTTTGTGTCTCACATCATGCAAGTCCCAACACTCTAAAAAGAATATGTGAGCAGAAAAAAACAACAACAGGAGATAGTACAGAACAACAAAACAAAAGAAAACAACAACAAAAAAAAGAAAGGCAGAGTTATTGAGTGTGACAGGAAAGAGAAAACTGCCAGCACTGAACTTTCAGGCTGGCAAACAATTTGCACTAGAAGACCCTTTGTCCTCCCTAGGGTTACCTTGAACTTGTGCTCCCCCTACCATCAAGACTTTTCACCATCTCTTCTCTCTCTCTCT
>CM031620.1:41301987-41351987 GCA_018398815.1 Conus ventricosus
AACACAGATGGTGAAGTGCATTCTGAGATCATATCAAGTCACGGACGTTTTACTGTCCTCAGCTCAAACGAAGCTCGTCTTACTGATGATAGCCAATTTGGGTCATCTGAAAGAAATCTTTGACGATATTACCAAAAATAAATGTTAAAAGCTCAACGCCCTCATAAAGAGAAATCAGAACATAGAAGAAAGATTGACAACAGTGCGTTCTCAGTCAGATAGAATTCAATGTGGCTGCAAGAAGATTAAGGTATTTGTTTCTGTAACATCTTTGGACAAAGCCATTTTGCGCTGCTACTCCGTTTCCTGATATATATATATAATATATATATATATATATATATATATATATATATATATATATATATAATATATATATATATATATATATATAAACAAACTAATAAATTCCAAGGATAAGTACCGAGCACCGTTCCAGCAACTATACAGAGCAGCTTGGTGTTGCAATGACTGCAAGAAATATTGAATTATAAACAAAGCTTGCTCTTATGTCTTAGATTGAAGAAATAGGGGGAGATACGCATTCATATATATATATATATATATATATATATATATATATATATATATATATTATATGTTGAACAATTAAGTAGTGGGGGAACACAAATGGAAAACAATATATATGGTCTTTACGTTTAGAAAAGCGACACGGCCGCTCCAAAATGTTGCAATATTGGAAAATCCGACATAGCCTGGCAGGTTATGTACAAACTGCAAAAATGTGTCTGAGTGAAACTAGGCCTTTTCTGTTCTGATCACGAAAAAGCCGGGCAGATCACTTTGTCACGGACGGAGTTATGGCCCTGTCCCCAAGTTGCCGCATTTTCACCTTACTCGGCAAAGTGCCACTGTGTCGTTAACTGAGGTCAGATTCACGTGAAAATTGTGTCCTCGTGAAAAAGCAGAGGACACACTACAGGTGAGTAAAATGCAAAGCCACAATGTTTGGTGTCAGTGGGTAAAAAACAACTCGCAAAAAAGGTTACTTTCTCCCTCAAACACCACAACACCAAAGGATGCCGCGTATGACGTCACCTGAGCGCTGGCGAGCCATCGCATGTTGGAGGCTGGAAACAGAGTGCAAGACGTCGCTAGGGCGCTAAATGTGCACAGGTCGAACATTATCGTCTTGCAAATCGCCATCAAGCCACTGGGACTGTTCGTGATGCCCCCAACCTGGTCGGCCACGCGTCCTCACTGCTCGCCAGGGCGATATGTGGTGCGTAGCTTCAGGCAAAACCCTTTCCAAAGTGCCTCTTCAGTGGGACGACAGATTCATGGACCCGGCAACAGGGTAATTCGCCCCAGCATCATCCTGCAGCTTCTCAGACGCCACCAGCTGTACTGCCGCCGACCCTACCATGGTCACTATCTGTCGCCACAGCATCGTGCTGCCCGGTTGAATTGGGTTCACAGGCACAGGAACACAAACTGGAGAACTGTCGTGTTCAGCGACGAGGTTCGATTCTGTCTGGATCAGATTGACAGGCGTGTTCACGTGTATCGTCCTCGTGGCCAGCGCTTTGCTGGTCAGTACGTGCAGCAGCACAACCTGTGGGGCGGCCAGTCCGTCATGATGTGGGGGGCAATGTGTGGCAACAGACTCATTGGACCAGTGTTCTTCAACCTGCAGCCCACGGAGCTTATTGTAAGTCTGTGCCTGCAGCCAGGTCGTGGCGGTGGAGTCACTGCCCTTCGCTACATAGCACAGGTCCTGCGCCCTGTCGTAGTGCCCTTGTTTGCAAGACGCCGCCAATATGTTTTCCAGCAAGACAACGCCCCGGCCCACAGAGCACAGGTCACACAAGCCTTCCTTCAGCAGAACAATGTCCAGATGATGGACTGGCCTGCTCTAAGTCCAGACTTGAACCCTATCGAACAGTTGTGGGCCTTCCTGAAACGCCGCATCAACGAGCAGCCCAACCGCCCTCACAATGCTGTGGCTCTGAGACGGGAGATCCAGCGTCAGGGGAACCAAGTCCCTCAGGCCTTTCTTGATCGACTTGTCAACTCCATGCCAAATCGGCGCAATCTCACCGTGGTTGCTGGAGGTGGCCACACCCGATATTGAGGCCTTTGCGCGAGTGCCTGGATCCCAGGGCGAAAACTCCTAAAAACTTTACAGTGACAATACGTGCTTAGTTTTATCTGAAAAGATCAAATTTCAATCAATGCTATGCAAAAAAACCGCTTTGAAATATGTCTACTGTGAATGAAATGGTATATTAAAGTTTTCGTTGCAATTTGCCTCTTGATTTTGTCGCGTTTCTTACCGTAAAGAGCATATATATTGAATTATAAACATATTTATATATATATAAAACTAATAAATTCCAAGGATAAGTACTGAGCACCATTCCAGCAACTTAAAGAGCAGCTTGGTGTTGCAATGACTGCAAGAAATATTGAATTATAAGCAAAGCTTGCTTTTATGTCTTAGATTGAAGAAATAGGAGGAGATAAGCATTCATATCTGCAGTGGCAGTTAATACTGCCTAACTATAGGCATGTGCTCAAGTGGGTGGATGGGGAAAAATAAAATAAATGCTTCTCAAAATGAGCCTTCAGCAAGCTTATAATCTACAATAGGGAGGAAACTCACCAACACCTAACTCCTGGTCATATACCGATATTTCAAAACCTGGTTGTTTCTCCTCAGTGACCGCGGAAAGTGGTAATTTGACTCCTCTGCCTTTTTTTGGTTTTAAAAAAGAATGCTATCCCAGAAAAGGCTGGTGTGGAATACCGTAGTATGTTTGTTGAGTTTTTAAAAAACCAACCAAAGGTGCCACCTAAGAAACAAAAGAAAATCATGAAAGAGCAAAACAAGCTACATTTTCTTGTGAAAGTAGAAAATATAAAAAGATAACCTCTTAAGACACAAGTGCTGAGGGCCAGTTCTTGGAATGAATCCGCAAGGGACTAAATTACAAAAAAACTAATACATTCCAAGGATAAGTACTGAGCACCATTCCAGCAACTTACAGAGCAGCTTGGTGTTGCAATGAATGCAAGAAATATTGAATTATAAACATATATATATATATATATATATATATATATATATATATATATATATATATATATATATATATGTGTGTGTGTGTGTGTGTGTGTGTGTGTGTGTGTGTGTGTGTGTTGTGGACAAACAGAAACAAATATATATATATATATATAATATATTATATATATATATATATATATATATATATATATATATATATATAAATATATATATATATATATATGTGTGTGTGTGTGTGTGTGTGTGTGTGTGTGTGTGTGTGTGTGGACAAACAGAAACAAATACAGGTAACCTCTGTTTGATTGAAACGAAAGTAAATACAAAATGAGGCAGTGAACAGAACTTTAAACAGTAAACAACAAACACGTAGGGTACCTCTTGCTCCCACAATACACCAAATACACGCTCAAACGTTTGGCGTCATGAGAGTGCAAGTATCTCATTCTCGGACCAAGTGTTAACCCTCCTTGTTTGCCATGCACCATCTTTTTAAACAAGTAGAAAGGGTTACACTCACTACAACATGAAACCATAAAATGTGTACACACTTCTTGCAACACACACGTACGTGCCGACTTATACAGACATTCGCATCATATGTTTACATTACATACACAAACACTGGTACTCTTAGCTTCAAAGCGAGGTGACTGAAGGCGGAAATTGCTGCGAATCTTAAAAAGAAAGGTTATTAAGTTCCGCAAGACAATACAAACAAACCAGATTACAGGACAAAACACTACCTACTGGTACAATATACGCATTCAAAATACATACGAGCCTCACCTAAAAGCTCTCCCCACATTATTCCTCTACCCCAGTCCACTTCCTCCTCACCCACACATACACGCACATCTTCATCCCCACCCACCCCCGCACCTACACCACTCCGATAACACTTTTTCACATTACGACCAAAGGTTATTATGAGTCAAATGCCAGTGTGATTCTCACACCGTTCATCCCTCCCATCCCCCACTTAGAATCTTACACAGTACACCTTCTCCATCCCCACCACTCTGCCCCACCCCACACCCCTCCCTGCCCCCTTTCCTGCTCTACAATGCTTACAAGTGAAAAAGACATTGCTGGAGCTAGAGAGAAAGAAAGGGTGAGGTGGTGGGGATGCATCACATACACCTCTCTCTCTCACACACACACACACACACACACACACACACACACACACACACACACACACATACACGCGCGCGCGCGTGCACGCACGCACGCGCGCACGCACGCACACACAACACACAACACACACACACACACACACACACACACACACACACACACACACACACACACACACACACACACGCACGCACTCACACATACACAATCTATCCTGTTCTTGATTTTTCCCTTTTTCTGTAGTCCATTTTTTCTGTAACTTTCGTGTGTGTGTGTTTTTTTTTTATTTTTTTTTTTAATTTATTTATTTTTCTTCTTTCTCAGATTCTCTCATTTTCCCTGTGCTTAGTTCGTTGTGGTGTCTTCAATTGTGACAGAGGTGTTCATCCCACGAGAAAACAGATACCAATTCAGAGCCGATTGTGTCGCTGATTACATCCATTTTCTCTGCTAGTGCTTCTGCTGCCGACCTTTAAAGTGGAACCGGATAAGGGAGAAAAAAAAAACGAAGAAGGGGTGGGGAATGAAGAAAAGAGCGTGAAGGCGGAGGAGGAGGAGGAGGAGGAGGAGGAGGAGGAGGAGGAATAAGGAGATGAAACAAGAGTTTGAGGCTGGGAAATACGCATTGTGCAGCTTGCCAGAATGTAGCGACTTACTGAAGGATTAATGAAATAGGTAGTGCAGGATTTTCTAAGTTCATGTAAGGCAGGTGTGTGCTTTCAATAAATTAGAACAGAAAAGGTGTTGGTAAACGATAATGAGACGGAGAATCAAAACACAACGCTTCTTCTGCTTCTCCTGCTCACGACTAACATCATTATGCTGATGACTCTGTCGTATACTTGGGGGTTTGCGAAGATTTGCGCTGTGTTTGTCAGACATCATTTTGATTTCAGCTTAAGGGGTGGGTGGGGAGGAGGAGTGGAGATGAGGAGGAAGTGGGGGGGGGGGGGAAGGGGGGTATAGAGGGAGGCGAGGGAGGGTGGGTGAGGGGGGGATGTTGTCGTTGGTGTTATTGGTGAGAGGCGAGTTTGAACCTGAAGCGGTGCAGGGTCTCCGCCGTCACCACAACCTCTGGTAATTTGTTCCACTCTGGGATGGTCCTTGGGAAGAAGGACATTTGACGGTAGTCTGTCCTGCATTGTGGGATGTCGTAGCTGCAGCTGTTGTTTTTTCTTTAACTTCTTCTGGTCTGGGATTTCCTGGGCAGGTACTTGGAATTGATGTCAACTAGATTGTGGTGGAATTTGTACATCATTTCCAGTCTGGCGTTTTGTCTTCGTTTCTCTAATGTAGGCCACTTCAGAGAGCGTAGGTTTCATCTACACTGGTTGTGGGTTTTGTGGCTGTGTGTGACCCACTGGCTGCTCTACGCTGGATCTTTTCGATCTCCTGGATCTCGTTGCTGGTTGGGGGTCCCAAACGCATGACGCGTACTCAACAATCGGTCGAAAAAAGGGTTTTGTATGCAGTTTCTTTCATACTCTTGTTTCCGATTTTTGAGGTTTCGTCTGAGGAAGCCGAGGGTTTTGCTGGCTTTTGCGGTGATCGTCTCAATGTGGGATCCCCATTTTTGGTCGTCTTGGATCGTGACCCCAAGGTATTTGGTTGAGGTCACAACTTCCAGAGTGTGTCCATGAAGTTTGTACACAGGTTGGTGTTTGTTCTGTCGCTGTGTAGCACTTAGTGTTGAGCACTTTTCTGGATGGAAGCTCATGGACCACTGCTCTTCCCACTTTGTTAGAGTGCCAAGGTCGTTTTGTAGTGTCTGTTGGTCGGATGCTTTCTTTATTGTGTGGCTACACATCGTGTCAGCTGCGAAACAGGCGGACTTTGGAATTGATCCCTGCTGGAAGGTCATTTAATGTAATAAAGAAATAGGCTTGGTCCTAGGACTGAGCCTTGGGGAACCCCTTAAAGCTATATAGAACATATTTACTATCCACAAGGGCACAGTTACGCTATAAGTATGCGGGAGATAATGTCTGTGAGAGAAAGAGAGAGAGAGAGAGAGAGAGAGGGAGAGAGAGAGAGAGAGAGAGACAAGACAAGACAAGACAAATAATTTAATGAACCGGGCCATCTGCCCATGTCAAAGGTAAGCAGTGGGGCGGGGGATAAAGTCAAAAGAAAATGTCATGTGTGTCTAAATAAAATACGAAGCACTGACCTGGGAAGACGAAGGAGGGGAGGGGGAGTAAGGGATGGGGCGAAAGGCGTGAGGGTGGCTTACAGTAATCTAGGAGGGGGAGGGGGAGTGAGGGATAGGGCGAAAGGCGTGAGGGTGGCTTACAGTAAGGGATGGGGCGAAAGGCGTGAGGGTGGCTTACAGTAATATAAATCACATAATATCTTGTGACTCAAACACGTGGATCAACAGCAAATAATTACATTCTATTACAGTAACTCGACCTCAGCTGAAGTGCCTTATTTATGTAAGAAACGACTGCGAATAAGTGACTAGGACTGGATAGCAGCAGCGCTAGTCTGAACATAGAGGGTTGATTGTAGAATTTTCGCGGTATTATTGCTCTCTGAGTGTTTGATATACGGGGCAAATGAACATGAAATGTATTTCAGATTCATACGTATTTTGACAGTTCGGGCAGTCAAAGCAGTCACGCGTTGCTTCACAAAAAACGGTTTGCGTGGCACTTTAAACGGTGAAACACCAAGTCTATTCGCGTTAAATATTTTCTTAAGGTACTAATTTTTTTACAACAAGTAAATAAATTACTGAGGCAATGGTTTGTTTCAATAAAGAATAAAACGAATAGCGCTCTTTCGTATTAATCTTGCTATTCCAGCCTTGGACATAACAGTCGATCAAACGTTGTCTAAATTCAGCCAGAAATATTGTTCTCATTACCAACTCCTTGGTGTTCCACGCAAATCCGAAACCATGGCAAATAGAGAGTGAAACAATTAGTAGTTACCCAGTTGTTCTTATTATTATAATGAAGATTACAGAGCATTATTATAACATTTTTCGAGGAAGGCGATCCTCAACATTTTTTGTTAGGGATAACCAATATTTAATATTTCGAAGATATATGTTTATAAACAATGGAAAACCTCCCGTTTCACCATACACAAGCACATTTGGTGTCTTCACACTGACGTTTAACAATCTCTTAATCGCAAATAAAGCACCTGTTCAATGATTGAATAATCAGCGCTAAGACCCCATACTTCAGAACCGTATGTAAGTATGGGTTGTATCTGGCAGTCAAAAAGCTTGAGAAAAACAGTTGAGGAGATTGATTACCGAGGGACCAAAGTAGTCGTAGAATACCAATTACACCTTTCTTTGCTCTGTCAGCCATGTCCCTTAAGCATACGAAAAGGACACACCTGTTGAAAAAATTACACCCAAATACTTGTATGGTTAACAATCTCTAAATACTGTCCATCGTAAAGCCATTTTTCACGAGCGGCAAAAATGGCAACCTTTTCTAAAGACAACCACTTTAGATTTATCCATATTTACTATCAGTCCAAGTCTTTTCGCAGGGGTTACATAAAATATTTAGTTGCTGCTGCAAACCAATTACAGTATACGACAACAAAATCACATCGTCAGCAAAAAGCAGAATCAGTATTTGTATTTGTTCAGGTGTAAGTGTTATGCCATGTTTTCCTTTTAGATTAATGTCATTAGCCAACTCATTGATAAACAGGGAAAATAAAACAGGACTACAAATATCTCCTTGTTTTAATCCCTTGGGGCACATGAAAACATCTGTAAGTTCACTACTGGCACGAACTTTTGCTTTGACAATGTTAAAACATACTTTGAATAGCTTTATACATTTTACCTCCAATGCTGTTTTTTTCTTAGAATGGACCATAACAGCATCTATCAACAAAATCAAATGCTTTTTTGAAATCAAAAAATGCACAATATAACTTTCCATGACTGCCAAACTGTTTCTGAATTAATGATAAGAGTGTAAATATGTGATCAATTGTGCTATATTTGTTTTAAATCCAGCTTGGGCCTCGTTTAACAATTTGTTGTCCTCTATCCAAGAAGTTAAACGCTTATTTAAAATATAACTGTAAAGCTTTCCACAAACGTTCAATAAGGAAATCCCCTCTGTAATTATCCAGTGAATTCATGTCACCTTTCTTAAATACTGGCTGTATTGATGGCTTCTGACCACCCAAGTGGAAAAGTACCTGAATCAAATAATGTATTGAAGTACTTTTTTAAAAATAATCCAACCTCTGGGTCTGCATATTTATAAAATTCTCCCGAAAACCCGTCTGGCCCGGCTGCTTTGTTGTTTTTTAATGCAGAAATTGCATCAAGAACTTCCTGGTATGAGATTTCTTCATTTAGTACATTACAGTCAGTATCTACGCTAGAACATGCATCCAAATGGTAACAATTAGGCAACGTCTCGTTAATGTTAATACTAGGGCAATCTTGGTTAAATACCTCTGAGAAGTGAGTAAACCATTCAGCAGCAGCAATAGAATTCTGGTTTATCGGTCTGCCTATATAGTTTTTCAGAGTACTCCAGAACTTCTGGGGATTGCTCGCATTATCTTCCAATGATCTAATTGTCTGCTTTTTATATCCATCTTCTTTTGTTGTAGTAAACTTTTATAATCACTCCGTTTGCTCGTGTACGTTATTCTCAGAATGTCTTTTTTCCTCATCCGATATATTTTGTTCCCTTTTCCTTTTCTTGGCTTTCCTTAATAATCTAAGGGATCGTCTCGCCGCTTGACGTTGTTGCTTGCATTCACAGTCAAACCAGGGGTTGTTGCTAAAACTCCCCATGACAACAGTCTTTAACATGGGACTTGCTGCGTACCGATAATTTCATAAAACTTACACAGCGCTGCTTCTGTATCCAAACTAATTAAATCATAAGCTTCCTTGAACATTAAAGAAATTTTTTCAGTCTTGAAAGCATTCCAAATATTCCTGCAATTTTGGCAGTCCCATTTATACATCTGAACAGTAGCTTTCTCTGAAATATACCTACGTTCACCTTTTACATTCTTAAATTTAAACCCAAGCTCTACAGGCATATGTTTTGATTCGATTCTTTGACCGACATTCAGGTTACCAGCCAAGTCAAAAATGTGTCTCGATACTAAGAAATAGTCTATAGTACTAGAGCCATTGTGAGCAACATAAGTATAATTTCCATCCATATTTCCAGATTTTACCCCATTCAGCAGGATCAAATTAAACTGTTCACAAACTCTTATTAAATAACGACCAAAAGCATTCACCACAACGTCATCTGAGATCCGTTGGTATGGATCAGTCCCATCATATGTTACACTATCAGTGTCACTAGTTATCACAGGGCAGTTCAGCCTCACTAGCATTTTCACTGCCAGTCCTCGCATTCAGGTCGCCCATGATTATCAATGGCACATCACTGTAACATTGCAGGATATCCAAAATACAATGTTCCAAAAGAGAAACCCCATTATAGATATCTGTATCAGTATAGTATGGACTGTGTTGGGGAGGTAGGTATATGCCAATCAAAATACAATCTGAATCCAGTCCTGTAAGTTGCCTGGAAAGTTTTAAGAACGATGCAGTTGTCATATTCTAGGTCAATTCGAGAAACAAAGGATGTAACTGTTTCTTAATCAACAGAACTACTCCTCCACACAGTCGAGCTGTGCGAGCATCGGAGACTCTCACAGCACTTGAATAAAAAACCTCATACATCGGGAACAGGTGGGAAGGGATTTTTTTTTGTGAATGTTTCTGTCAGAACAATCAAATCGAATTTTGTCAAATAGCATCGCATATCTATTTCGTAAATTGTATTTATTCTTCAATATTATAGGTCAAGCATGAAAAATAATGGGACAGATTACTCTTGCTGTGTTTGACATGAGCAGGGCCGAATTGCTATATAGCGCTACTGGCAGCAGGGGACTGAAAACAGTCTTTCTTCTTGGAGGAATGGGCTCCCACACTTTGGAAGGTGTCTGTAAGATGCATCTGTTTACATTTTATTTTACTGCGTGTAAGGGGACCACGCGCAGGGGTTGGGGTACGAGTGATTCATTTTCAATAGTCATGCTGGTGTTATCTAGTGTCTGGTCGGGGACAGGGCTGTCCCGTGTCTGACAACAGGGGACAAGGACATCATCTTTCTGACCACTCTCCGGTGCAGTCCCATGGGTCGATCACTTGCTTCACCAGGGTCTGGCTGAGGTCATGTTGGGACTCTGGAGAGTCAGGAGTTGAAGGTCGAAATGATACAGGTTCAGAAGGGCGTTGTGACTCGTCGTTCTGTCCACGGCCTGGGTCCCGCATGGGCAGTTTCAGGAGTTTTGGGAAAAGGTTCGCATAACCTGGGGGTATTAGACGAGCTTAAACCTGTGTCAGGTCTGGTAAGAGAACACTGTGTCTACCGCTGACACGTCATCTGCCGTGGAGTGCTGCAGAAGAGGAATGGGTATTCCCAGAGCAGTGGGTGACTCCACTGTTGAAGAATGTGGCGTTTTAGTCACCACTGTCTCTCTCCGGAGTCGGGGGAACTCATCCACACTGTAAAAATCAGGGACAGGCGGCTCTGTTATTTGATCTTGTCGCTGGTTAAAATCTTCTCTTTGTGTGTTCACGTCCAGTGTGTGTCTCCCACAGTGTGGTTCTCCAAATGAAGCCGTTCTCTCCAGTAGATGACAGTGAGTTATTTAAGAGGTCATCTTCATTCCTAATCGTCTGTCGGGGAGACTTCGATGGTCGAGTTCTGGTCATATCCGTTTTTCTGATAAATGTCCTCATTTCTCCTTTCCTCTGGCTGACTAGGATGTCTGTCTTTGTTTGGGGATCTATCATTGATGTCTGTCTTTGTCTCGTTTACTGTCTTTGGAGCGATGTCTGGTTTGGATGTCTTTCTGATGTTGACTATCCCATTTGCCGTCATGGCTACCTTTGTCTTGATTTCTGGGCTTGGGAAGATTACTTTCTCCTTGTCCGTCCGAACAGTGTGTCTGTCATCATGTCCACTATGCTGTTTACGGTGATTTCTGTCACTCTCCTTTTGTCTGTCCATCCCCCACTCTGAACGTCCACCTTGAACGTATTGACGGCTGTTGACGTCACGGTAAAAAGTCATTTTGTGTACTGTAACGTAGACGCCCATTGTAAAAGAAGGCTTTTTTTCTTTCCTGTTTTTCTTTTTGAAGGATGTCGTTCTGTCTGTCCGTCAGATCTGAGGCTACGCGGATGTTTAAAGTGTCAGCCATGTCTTTCCTGCTACCATGGTCCTGCAGCACATGAAGCTTGTCTCTCACCTGTGCTCGTGGCGATGATGGGTCGGGGACGTTGACTGTCTTTCTTTGGGGGGCCTAGACGGTAGGCTTTGTCCACATCTTCAGTAGACCATGCCTTGCTGGGGTAGAATCGGCTCAACATCTGGACAACTTGCCGTACACAGTCGAATGGATTCTCAGTCTTGCTTTTCAAACACATTGAAAAACTTGATATTGCAAGCCTTGAGGAAGCTTCCAGTTTATTAGTTTGTCGTCAATGGTAACGCCTTTGTCTGCAAAGTGGCCACTCCAGTCCAGGAGTTCTTTACACTGATTTTCCAGAGCTTCGCTCTTGGAAGACAGGTACTTCACATCTTCTTTCAAGATGTCGTTTTCCACTTGCAAGGATTGACACCAGTCCATCATCTCAGAGAGGGCGCTGGGGCGTGGCTGATTCCGCCCCTGCCTGTGACAGTCTGGAGGTCAGGATCTGTATCTGACTGGAGTGGGCAAGAGATTCCATTTCCTTTTTGATCATGTCATTTTCTTTTTGCAGTGACTGACACCAATCATATAAAACGGTGATATTGTCTCTTGCTATTTGATTATGTTCATGTGACTCCTGCAGCTGCTGTCTTCTGCTGTCCATCACTTGGTTCACAGCATCTCTCAGCTCCATGTTCTCCGCTTGCAGAGAATGGCACAACGTCTCCACGTCTTCCACAGATCTGGAGAGTGTTGAATGGAAACGTTTGAATTCATTCAATCGCCTGTCCGTGTTTTCAGAAAGACACAAGTCTTCTTTCATCTCTCTGATAGTAGGCGAACAGCTGCTATGTCGGCCTGTGTCCGAAGAATGCACACCGTGTCTCGGTGCTCCGTCTGTAAGCGGTGGGAATGTGTTTGGCGAGTCGGAGGGCAAGATTTCGGGGCACTGCCGGCATTGCCATTGAAATGATTTCCAAAGAGACCCCCTTTCTGAGACCAGGGGCCGGTCAGCTCCTTCCCATAAAAAAGGAGTTTTCTCTGCCAGTGAGGAGAGTTTTCTCTGTGTGGAGCTGGAGGACCCGGGTTACTCTCCACATCCATACATTCAAGGAGAAAGTGAGCCAGAAACACGCCCCAAAAACAAAGCAGTCAAAACACCAAATCGGGCGCCTGTTGTTGGTTTTTCTGACCGTCTGAATGACATTTGCTTAAAGAAGAAAAGCGCACAGTCTGTTTTGATGTTAATAAAACGCGCTGTACGTCAGCACAGTTGGGTACGAAGCGCACGCCTCTGACCCTTTTAAAATTGATGGTTGGTGTCTCTTCTCCATGAAGCTTTGAAAAGTCCAGTAAAATAGACCATCTCTGGACGCGCAGATCAATGAAACTTGAAGGCATGATAGCTTGTATGTTGATTTAACAATGTACCAAACTGTAAGGTAATTGTTGACTCCAGTCCTCTCTAATTAACGAAATAAGTTAATTTTCTGCAGAGCTCCGAAAACTGCGTCTCACCCGTGAACTCTTCTCTCCAGAGAGCCCAGAGAGAGAGAGAGAGAGAGAGAGAGCATTGTCTGCAGTCATTCCACCCACGGTGGCTGGCGGAGGACAGGGAGCTAACCACTCAAAACGGAACTCAATCGATGAGTGCTGGCCGCAAGAAAAGCAGAAGGAATTTCATTAGAAGCCAGGGCAGGAGTCAGAGAGAGAGAGAGAGAGAGAGGAGAGAGAGAGAGAGAGAGAGATGAACTAGAAGCGAAACAATGGTAGCAGTTCTCTGTAGATAATCACGAGATAACCAAAACACGGCACAGACGAAAGGAGATTAATTCTACTGAAAAAACAGTTCTTCAAAAAAAAAACCATCAAATGTATATGTGTTGTTAGAAAACTGACCTTACGTTACCGCTCAGTTCTTCCTGAATTAGGTGCTTCACTAAAATTAATTAACTTTTTGCTGTCGTTCGAATAGGATGAAAACAAAAGTTTAAAGGTAATTGTAAAAATGTTCAGGATGACACTGTTTTCTTTGGTCCGTCAGCAACTTGAAATTACGTGTCATGTGTTTGTACCTGTTTGTTGTTCGATGAACTTCACTTTGACTTCTCTCTCTCTCTCTCTCTCTCTCTCTCTCTCTCTCTCTCTCTCTCTGAACTACTTGTGCCTTTGTATCTGTTGTATGATGCATTTTATTTTTACCATTTCTCTCTCTCTCTCTCTCTCTCTCTCTCTCTCTCTCTCTCTCTCATCCATCCATCCATCCATCCATCCATCCATCCATCCATCCATCCATCCATCATCATCTATCTATCTATCTATCTATCTATCTATCTATCTATCTCTGTGCTTCTGTCTGTCTGTCTGTCTGTTTGTCTGTCCCTCTCTCTCTCTCTCGCTCTCTCTCTCTTCTCTCTCTCTCTCTCTCTCTCTCTCTCTCTCTCTCTCTCTCTCTCTTGTATGCAAAGGTTGATGATGCAAATAATGATGTAAAAAAATATTGTTAGCTGTTAAAAAAATAGTAATGATAAAACTGTAGGACCGAATGGGCTTACTCTTATTTTTTCATAATTTTGTTATGAGACTATTGTCGGCTTAATCCTTAAATGATTATACTGTTTCTTTGTTTCCTTGATTTACCTGAAGAATGATCTTTCAAAGTACCCTCTCAACAGACTCCAAGAATCCAAAACTCCTCAATAGACTCCAAGAATCCAAATCTTCTCAACAGACTCCAAGAATCCAAAATTTCTCAAAAGACTCCGATAATCCAAAACTTCTCAACAGACTCCAAAATCCAAAGCTTCTCAACAGCCTCCGAGAATCCAAAACTTTTCAACAGACTCCAAGAATCCAAAAGTTCTCAACAGACTCCAATAATCCAAAACTTCTCGACAGACTCCACTCCCAGTACCCCAAACTTCTCAAGAGACTCCGAGAACTCATAACTTTTCAACCGACTCTAAGAATCCAAAACTTCTCTACAGACTCCAAAAATCCAAAACTTCTCAACTGACTCCAAGAATCCAAAACTATTCGACAGACTCCACTGCAAGAATTCAAAACCTCTCAATAGACTCCAAGCATCAAAACATTCTCAACAACCTCCAAAAATCCAAAACTTCTCAACTGACTCAAAGAATCCAAAGCTTCTCAACAGACTCCACTCCAAGTATCTAAAACTTCTCAACAGACTCCAAAAAATCCAAAACTTCTCAACTGACTCCAAGAATTCAAAATTTCTCGACAGACTCCACTCCAACTATCCAAAACTTCTCAACAGACTCCGAGAATCCAAAACTTTTCAGTAGACTCCAAGAATCCAACACAACGCGGCTCATCCGGCCTCCAATTTCCAAAGTCGAACATGTACCTCCATATCTGCACTCTTGAGTCTGACTGAGCATTTGGTTCCAGCGAAACCAGTCCTAGGATCGCAGTTTGAGGATAACTATAAAACTTTGGAAATACTCAAATGCAAATAAAAACATGTACATTCTCTTAACGATGAAAGAACTCTGTTTTTTACTTAATAATAACTATATAAAAGCAGGCACGATTGCCGACTGGTTCAGATCGTACATCCTCTAACATAGTTAACCAATTTCCAGAGTGTCTTGCTTCAAAACAATTGGACTTGTCTGAAATGCATTGAAATGGTGTAATGTTACGAGCGGATTGGAAGAGAGTCACTGTTATCCTGGTTCAATATGTACAAGGAAAACCTAAAACTAATTCCAGTAGTTTCCAGCCCGTTTCTCTAACACCTCGGAAATCTTTTTGAGAAAAAAAAAATGATTATGAAAACAGAATGGGATAATTCCTTGAGAAAATTGGAGTTTGTCATTATCTTAGGAGGAGGAGGTGGAGGAGGAATTGCAGATTCCACTGTTCATTTAAAATGACATAAAAAGAAAGAAAAAGCCTTATCCGAGCGTCGATCTATCCTTGTCACATTTCTTAACGCTTACAGAGCGTATGCTTCACTGTGGCTCTCTGAATTATTGTACAGATCACACGAATATGGATAAGATGTCGTCTATGGGAGCCGGAATAGCTCAGTTGGTAGAGCGCCTGACTCGTAATCTTGGTGATCCTGGGGTTGCGGGTTCGAACCTCCGCCGGGGCGTTTCGGTACAGGGGGATTTTTCCCTCGGAGTTAACATTGGTTCTGACTCCATTTCCCATACAGTCCTTCAAATGAGACTATAAACCGAGGTTCCGTGTGTGAACGCATGCATAACATCTTGCACACACGTAAAATCCCATCACCAACTTTCGAAAGAGTAGGCCAGTTTGGCCGTTGGTATGGATGACACGTTACACATAGCATGCACCCTGCGTGAGAAATGGAAAGAATGAAGGAAGTAAGGAAAATGAGTGATCGATATTGAACGATACTGACTGGATGACACGGGAAACGACTGAATGAAACGCCAGCTGGCAGCTCTTCAGTCGGCACTACCCAGGTAGGCAGCCCGTTGTGTAAACGAGTGTTGATTGTAAAGCGCTTAGAGCTTGGCCTCTAGCCGAGAATAGGCGCTATATAAGTATTCATTATTATTATTATTATTATACCAGTTCCTAAAAAGCATTCCAGAATGGCATGACCATGCTAGCCGACCTTAATGGAATAGCATTATGAGTGTCCCCATGGAAGAGCTATTATTCTAGCCCTTTTCTCATTAACGCTGAGCAAGAGTAATCAGATTAATACCGAAACCTGTTTATGCAGATGAACTGCCCTTTGGAAAATGTTAACTGTATTTTTCCCAAACAAAAAATGAAACGTGAAGAAAGAACATACTTGAACAATTTCAAGAAGTCGTTGACAGTATTTTCAGCTGCACAAAATCAAATGGATTTGATTTTTTTTTTGTGCCATCAAAATAATATTCGCTGTCTTCACACTGAAAACGGTTGCATTTGAATGCAGAGAAACTGTTACAATAAGGATCGGTGACAATTTGATATAGCCAAGCAAGTTTGCTCACGTTCTCGGTGTTGTCTTTCGTCATAAACTTTTTGTGGTAAACATACTCATTTTGTCTGTTGAAAAAAAAGGATAGACAAGAAACTGAACTGTTGGTTTGCTTCCTGACATTCTTCTGATAACCTGAAGTTCTAATGCTCTCACATCTGCTTCAGGGCTACTTCGTTGAACTTTGGCCTATGGTCCTTTACTCTCGTGTCATGTCTGAGACCTAACGCAGTAAATCTGAGTCATGTTTACACTTTTTTTTTTCAAACTGTTCGGTTTAGATAATTCCAACAGAGAGTTGTTCTTGTAATACTGTCCCTTAATATTAAAAGAAAAGAAAGACCATATTACGAAAGGATGCCTTTAAAGCTAATTTATTTGTGATTTTGAAATCAATACGTTTTATTCTTAATAAGACTACGAATTTGAAAATAAAAAAGTTTTATTCTTGATCAGCCTGTTTTTCATTGAAACAGACCTGCCTACCTCATGTTATGCTCATCAGTACTAACCACAGAGATTTTCAGTAATTTTGCATTTTCCTTCAGTAATTCCACGGACGCGTAATACACGGCGTTTTTGAACAAATAATGTGTACAAAACTCCAACTACATTTTTAACATTTTAACAAAAAATATAGGCCTAAACAGTAAAAAAGGAACAAAAACAACCAAGCAGAATTAAAATACCTTGGGATGATGGCTGATGACGGACTCAAGACAGGAGTTTCAGGTCAATTCAAAGGTGATATACTTGACAGTTTGTAACTTACACAGCAGTCACCACAGATGACACCACTGATGAAAAACCTAATGTACAACCCCCCCCCCCCAAAAAAAAAATCAAAAAAAATGTGTGTGTGTGTGTGTGTGTGTGTTGCACTAAGCCTTGTATTGTGCCTGCTGCTTGGAGTAGGCACTCTTAAGATGATCCAGTTCCTCTGGCTCAAGATCTGTGTTCTCTGCAGGCCGGGATTTGAGAACAAGGAGTGCCTCAATGGTGTCCTGGTGCAGGGTAGACCTTTGGTCAGTGAGGTTCTTCTTCACACAGCTGAAGACACGCTCACATGCTGCACTGCTGTGTGGGATGGTGCAGATCCCCATCATGACCTGGGCAAGGTTCCCAAGGTCTTGCTGAGTCTGGAAACATCCTTTTCATTTTCGCCACTATCTTGTCAGCACAGCTCAGGGACAAGTTGTTTTCGCAGATCAGCTCACACAACAGTCTTTCTGCGTTGGTGATCTTCCGTGTGTGGGTCTGACGGCTGCTCTCGCTGGATTTCGTAAACAACGATGTGATCTTCTGACGGGAGGCACTCGCAGCTGTCTCTTTGTGCATTTTCCCCCGAGATATGGCGCTTGCAGTCATTTGCTCCCCCATGTCCGATGGAGAAGTCTGAATTGCACACCGAAGCAGTATACAAATCCAGGTCCATGTTTTTTGGATTGCAAAAGACAAGGCCAAGTCCGCGTGTATTTACTTCGGAACACTTCTTCTTCTTCTTCTTCTTCTTCCTAAAACACCGGTTCACTCAAAAACGAGTAGGTCACCACTTGCTTCTTCGCCTTCTTCCGTTGTGGCACAGTGGTTTTCGAACCCTCGTCGTCGGTTTCATGCAAACGTTTAGAAGATTTCTCCGCCATTTTCACAATCGCCGGCAAAAAAATCGGTTGAAACTTTGTCTTACAATGGCTGAACAAAAGGCTTCGAATGGCGCGCACAGATGTGATGGCACGTCGTGTTGGCCCACAGCACCACATTGACCAATCGCAAGTTCCGAACCATCTGTGGTTTCGGCTTGAGTCAAGGGAAGTTACTCTGTGGTCTCGGAAAGGTCTAGCAGACGACAATTTTTCGAGTCTGGAATTTGCGTAGTTTTTCAATTTTCTTTTCCGTAATTTCGCACGGAAAATCGTACCTCCGTAATGGGGGGTTAATTTCCGTAAGATTACGGACGATTACGGAAGGGTAGGCAGGTCTAATGAAATGAATAAGTATTCTATCCGATCTCAAATCAGCACAAACGGTTCTACAATGCCAATCGAAGTCTAGTCGATCTCGCACCCTTAAATTGGTTGAATGGGTTCTGATATATTATTATTATATGGGTTCCTGAATATTCCTGTCAACGTGGTAATATTTCATTTTATGTTTCCGCATAAAAAAGAGATAATACACTTGATCACAACAAAAAAACGCCAGTTGTTCTCTGCCAAATTTTCGTCTTTACTTGACTTCTTCAGGACTGTCACCTTGGAACACCTAGTAGTCCTCCTTTGACGTCTGTCTTGTCTTACGTCATCGTCTATACGTATTTATTGGTCTCACGTTTATGTCGTCAAACCTGGAAGATTTTTGTTCTGTTTCTTCCTTTCTCTCTCTCTTTCTTCCTTTCTCTGTTTTCTCTCTCTCTCTCTCTCTCTCTCTCTCTCTTCTCTCTCTCTCCTCTCTCTCTCTCTCTCTCTCTCTCTCTCTCTCTCTCTCTCCTTTCCTTCTTTCTTTCTTTCTTTTCATTCTTTCAAACACACACACACACACACACACACACACACAGTTTGTCCGAGTGGCAGCAGGGGAAGAATCGTGGACACACCTGAGCTCTATAATGCTCACAACAACAAAAAAGATATACATCAGCAAGAAATGCATCTGGTGCTTTTGGTTTGTGATGTCCCTCTTTCTTCTTCTTCTGAGGCTGACCACGTTGTCTCTTCCTGTAAGCCGTGAAGAGTATTGTGGTGAGCCCACACTACTGAAGAACTGTTTACCAGGTTCGTCAAGCTCTGTAGCTTATGATGTACTAAGGCCTGCATGGGTCTCTGCGAACGGTCCTGCCAGAGGTTCTCTTCTGCTGCTGGGTGTAACCATGTAGCCTGCGACTACAACCTGCCGGCTATGAGGTGTAATGGCAACAAGACAATACAGCCTAGAGAAGGGAGGGTGCTGCAAGGTCCGACTTGTCCTAGACACGCCGCAGGGTAGGAAATAAAAGAACATGAATTCACAGTTCGACAAAGGCCTTTTTTGGATTCTGCGAGGGAAAGAACCTTCAACAGACTTTAATCGGAACCACAGATGGGGTCTAACTACTAATATCAAGACAGAAGAAGAAGAACAAGAAGAACAAGAACAAGAAAAACAAGAAGAAGAAGAACATGAAGAACAACAACAAGAACAAGGAGAAGAAGAAGAAGAAGAAGAAGGAAGAAGAAGAAGAAGAAGAAGAAGAAGAAGAAAAGAACAACAACAACAACAACAACAACAACAACAACAACACAAACAGCAAAAACTATACGAATTCCTCATGGCCTATCCCAACCGTATCTTACTACACAGACTGCGGTGAATGTCAGATTGGGCAGCCATTTAAAACAGGCAAACTACATGTGCTTATGATAAAATCTCTCTCTTTCTCTCTCTCTCTCTCTCTCTCTCTCTCCTCTCTCTCCTCTCTCTCTCTCTCTGCCCACCTCTCTCTCACTCTCTCTCTCTCTCTCTCTCCTCTCTCTCTCTCTCTTCTCTCTCTCTCTCTTCTCTCTGCCCACCCCCCCCCCCTCTCTCTCTCTCTCTCTCTCCTCTCTCTTGAAATTGCTCACTTTTAATCACTTGGTGGCACGATTAAAATCCTTCACACCCGCTGGTAACGTCGAGTGCCTCCATTCTCATTATGAAAAATGGATGGAGCCTGGCCCACATACCTGTTTATCTTGTCTGTCATCCATTCAGGATACGTCTTGTTGCTTTTACATTATCTGTTTAAAAAGCTGTTTAAACTTTTTGTTCGTTTCGTTTGGTTTTGTTTTGCTTTTAACTATCCAGTTTGTGTTCAATTTGCACGTGCAGCAAAATAACTGTTTTATTGTTGTTGTTGTTGTTGTTGTTCTTTTATCTTCTTGACTAGTGCAATAGATTTTCCATACTTGAATGACCACTTTTCACATGGGCGAGTATTTAGAATGTGTGCGTGCGTGCGTGCGTGCGTGCGCACACACACACACACACACACACACACACACACAGACAGACAGACAGACAGACAGAGACAGAGACATACAGACAGACAGAACTGAAGTAAAGGAGAGTAGTAGCGTGGGAGTAGTTGTAGGTGGCGGCAATACTAGTGAGCTGGAGGAATTAACCTTTTTTTTTTACGTTTTGTATAACGCAAAGTAGAAAGAAACTCGTGAGAGCGTGGCAGCAGAGAGTCTCAGAAGAGAAGCCCCTTCAAGCAAGTGTTTCGGCCCTTATCTCCTGACACTCTAGGGGGGTTGGGCCACACCCGGTTCATGACTTCCGATGTCCCTCTGCTGCCCCTTTTTTTTCCCCATCTTTTGGGGCGAGCCATGGCTGGGATTCGAACCCATGACCCTCGGACATGCTCATTTTCTACTTAATGACTCGCGCTTTAACCACTGAGCCCCAGGGACACCTGATATTTGTAGGGAAATTAAGCCTTATGAAGTTCACTTTTGTTCCTCCTTGACCAGATCCAGCTTGAACACCTCTCTGCCGCTTCTGCCATTGCTTTCAGGGCTCTGGTTTTTTCCTTCCCTGCAACTGAGAGCTGTTTCATGAGGCTGTATGCAGACGTTCCTACAAACCTAGCTCCAATTTCTGCAGTGAGGACTTTGACCTGATAGCCTTCTCTCCTCAGGCTGTTTGCCAGATCAGCATACTTTTCAGTCTTGTAGATTTGAGCTGCCTCCATTCTGTTCTCATATGGCACCGTGAGCTCGATCATGATCAGCTGCTTGGTTGACTTAGAGTGGACTACTATGTCTGGTCTCATGCCACTCTTGCTGATGATCTCTGGGTGACTCTTCCATTCTGGGAGGTCTGCAGTGCACTCCCGTCATCTGCCCCATCCAGCAGACTCTGCCTGCATGTTTCGAGTGGCACTGTTGTTCTTGGCCATGACTTGCTGCCTCCTGCCGTGAAGAATGTTGCGGGTGCTTTTGGAGTCTGATTCTCCCTTTGTGGTGTTGGTACTAGCCCAGACTACTTGTACAATCTCTTTGAGCACTTGGTTTGTGCCTCCATGTGTACCTTCCTTGAGCCAGGGCTACTTTACATGAGCTTAGAACATGCTCCACTGTTTGTTTTTCATGGCAGAGGGGGCATGCAGGATCGTCTGTTTTCCCCCCACTTCACCAGGTTTGCATTTGAGGGCAGAAGGTCATATGCAGCTCTGAGAATGAAGCTGATCCTGAGAGGGGCCATGTGCCAAATGTCATTCCAAGTTAGACTTCTTTGGAGTGCATTCTCCACGTTGTCCATTGCCCTTGCTGGCTCTGCTGGACTGCTTTTTGGAGTCTTTTTTGGTCTTCTTCTTTTCTATCTCCTGAATCATCATGTCTCTTTTGGCTTTTCCTTTGGCCTTTGACCACCATTCAGTTTTGGTCACCCCCAGTCCTTGTCTGTTGGTCTGTGTGTGTCTGTTATTTCTCTGATCTTGAGACTTTCTTTGCAGAATCCATCGCCTCTTGAATTTTCCATTTTCTGCCTGTCTTCAGCTGGGCTTGATTGCTTCTACCACCTTGTCTCCTGAGTCCTCCAGCATGCTTTGAAGTCTGATCTTCCCTGCTTTGTATTCCTCCAGGATGGATTTCAGTGGTAGTTTGAGCCTTTGCTTGGCGACAGTACAGCGCGATGTCAGTCAGACAGGGTGGGACCCAAGCCATTTCCTTGTGAACTTGTTGATTTTGGCTTCCATTGCCTCCACTGTGCTGGTGCAGATGTCGGTATATCATCAGAGGCCATAGGAGCTTTGGTATCAGCATGAACTGCAGACACCAGACCTTGTATTTGCCAGGGAGCCCACACTGGTCATGGTCTCCAAGCCTTCTTCCGCCATCTGCTTGGTTTTCTTTTGCTCTTTTGGTGTCTTTCAACGTATCATCATACCATCTTCCAAGGCTCTTGACTGGTTCTTCTGTGACTGTTGGAATGGCCTGGTTGGCAACACTGAAGACCACAGATTCGGCCACTTTTCCTTTCCTCAGTGAGAGACTCCGTGATTTCTTTGGCTTGAACTTCATTCTGGATGAGGCAACTATGTCGTCCAGCCTCTCCAGCACATGACGTGTCTCGTCTTTCTCTGGATGAAATTGGTAGTGTCATCCATGAAGGCCTTGGAGGAGGCATCTTGTATCCATCGCCAAGGTCCCGTTTGTCTCGCGTTGTTTGTTGCTGCTTTCAAGATGAGTTCCATTGCAGCACGAACAGTATCGGGAAATTGCACAGCCCATTGCATGCCCACTTCCAAGTTGATCCAAACAGTTGTGTACTCCTTGGGAGAGAACCGCATTGAAAGCATTGAAGTACTTCTTGAGCATGTCGCGGATGTTCTTTGGCAATGGTACATCTCAAGAGCAACTGTATCATCTCATGGGGCACAGATCCAATGCGTTTGCCAGATCAAGCCACACTACGTCCAGGTCTCTTTTCTGTTTTTGCTTTTTGGATTGCGTCCCAGATCATTGTGGCGTGTTCTACACAGCCAGCCACGCTGGGATGCCACCTTTTGGACTGACACATCCCAAGTACTTGTTTTCCATCAGGTACTTGGTCAGCTTTGCTGCCATGACAGAGAAGAAGATTTTCCCTTCGACGTTCGTAGTGATATTGGCCTGAACTGGTGATGTCACTTGAGTTTGCTCTTTGGGGGATGACACACCATCTGCCGTCTCCACTGGCCGCTGATTTTTCTGGTTTCTCCAAGCCGATCGCAGCAGCCTGTGGAGCCACTCCAGCACCTTGGGACATTTTCTTGTAAAGCTGGTAAGGTATTCCGTTTGGCCCTGGCGATGATTGGCTTGGCTTTTTCGACCACCTTCTTGATTTTCCGCCAACGTTTAGGCTTGCCATTGAACTGTTCCTCAGGGGTTTGGTTGGCCACACCAGACCTTGAATGTCGAGTGGTTTCTTTGCTTGGGGAGTCAGAGTAATTTTTCTCAGATGCTGTCAAGAATCCTTTTCCACACTTAGGGTCCCAGATTTTGGCTGCTCAAACAGTGTTCTGGCAAAATGGAAGGGGTCTCTGAAGAAGCGCTCTTGTGTCTTCTTCTTTTTTGCTCTTCCTCTTCCTCGCAGATTCCGCTTTGCTGAGGGCGCTGTGTTTTTCTTTCAGGTCTTTCCCACAGTTTTTCCAAGCCTTGTTTTTCAGCTGGCAGTGCGGTCTTCATTTGCTTCTTGAGGTTGTTCTTTTGGACTCTGATCTTGTCCATCTTTTCTTGGCGTCTGGATTTCTTTGGAGGGGTTTTCTCTTGGGTAGTTTTACTCCATAGGCGTCTTACATGTGGCATACACAATGTCCCCATATGTGGCTAGTTTGTGGTTCCAGGGTGCTTTCCCTATCAGTGCATCGAGTCTTTGGACGATTTTTGCATCCAGTTTCTCCCAATCTTCAGTTTCGTTTTTTCGTGGCAGGTTGAGTTTCAGGCGCCTGGCATCGAGGGCCTGTGCAAATTCCTCATCCAACCAACAGCGTGGATGTCCTTGGCACTGTGGTTTAAATCCTGGCCTTGGTCTTCCGACGTCTTATCTGCTGATGCGTGCGCTGCTGCTCATTCAGATGAGTCTTCACACATCCCATCTTTGTTCTGTGGTCTTCATGCCACGGGTGGTAGCGAAAACGCTTTCCACAGACACATGGATAAATTCCCTTTGGTCCATGTTCATAGTCCGTTTGGGATTTGCAGTCGTGATTGATTGAGCACCGATGGATTCATCATTCTCTCCCCTTTCGGTGAATCCTGGGAGCATCTTTTCCTTTTATTTTTAGTAGTAGCCACATGTTTAAGGCAAAGTGGGGAGCCAGCCCACAGAGCCCTTGGTTCTGGTCTTTCCCAGTGTCCTCCGGTCTTTCCGGACGTCCTCCGGCCTATTCCCGGAGTCAATGGTTTACCCATGCATCAGTAGAAAGAAAAATCGTGGAGAGCGTGGCAGCAGAGAGTCCTCAGAAGAGAAGCCCCCTTCAAGCAAGTGTTTCGGGCCCTTTATCTCCTGACACTCTAGTGGGGTTGGGCCACACCCGGTTCATGACTCCGGATGTCCCTCCCGCTGCCCCCTTTTTTTTTTTCCCCATCTTGGGGCGGCCATGGCTGGGATTCGAACCCCTGACCCTCTGGACTGTCATTTTCTACTTAATGACTCGCGCTTTAACCACTGAAACTTACTAGCCTTATCTTAATGTTGTTGTTCGATGTCAGGACCACCAAAGGTTAGTCTGGTAATAAAACTGGTTTCAGTCAGTCTGTTGTCCCAGCACCGCTGAGAATGTATGGCAGAATCCACTGTGGGAAACATTCCACACTCTCTTTTCTGGCACCTCAGATTTTGTGTTTTGGCTTGTTTTCTTTCAGAATTTCTTTTCTTGTGTGTGTGGGGTGTGTGTGTGTGGTGTTGTGTGGTGTGTGTGTGTGTGTGTGTTTGTGTGTGTGTGTGTGTGTGTGTGTATGCGTGCGTGCGTGCGTGCGTGCGTGCGTGCGTGAGTGTGTGTGTGTGTGTGTGTGTGTGTGTGTGTGTGTGTGTGTGTGTGTGTGTGTGTGTGTGTGTGTGTGTGTGTTGTTGTTGTTGTTGTTGTTGTTGTTGTTGTTGTTGTTGTTGTTGTTTTTGGGTTTTTTTGTTGTTGTTGTTGTTTGTTGGGGTTTTTGGGTTTTTTTTTTGCAGCTGCACTCCCCTCAACCTTGTTTCTTTTTCGGGCGTTTTTGTTTTTTTTGTTTTTGTTTTTTGGGCTTCGCCCACCCTGGAAACAAAACATCAACGGTGGCCGGTCGTGATTTATCTGGCACCGGCTTCGTTGAAACGTCACCTTCAGCTTCTGAGACAGTCAGATTTGTCTCAGCACATTGAAAACAGGCTTCGAAAACATATTTCTGGCACATTGATTAAAAAAAATATTCTATGTGGGTGGTGACTGTAACACTGTCAGACAATGCTGGGCCTAACCATAGATGGTTGTAGAATTCAACGTCCAGTGCTGTTTTTTTTTTTTTGTTTCTTTCTTTCTTGTTTTGTATTGTTTGTTGGCTTGCTTGATTGTTTCTTGTTTTCTTTCTTTCTTTCTTTCTTTGTTTTTTGTGCATTTGTGTGTTCATCTGAACTTGTTTGTTTGTTTAATAGCTCAACCGAGCGCATAGATCCTTTTCAGAGCTGTCAAACTCAGCACACAAAAAAAGAGAAAAAAAAAGGTCACAACCTGACGAAAGTTTATATTCTGGAAGAGAAACCAACAATAAAGACAGTTCATAGCATGACAGCTGCATCTCTGGCATCCTTACGGCTAATCGCTCGTGGCTGTGCTAAGAATGCCATCCGTTCTGTTGAATTGAGCTCTCTCGCGTTGAAAACTCAGCGTAAAAACATACTGCAAAAAGAAAGCAAAAAAAAACAAAACCTAACAATAAATAATGTAGAATGTCATATGGGCAAATAGACACAACAGACTGGGCAACTGGTGTCACTGCGGAACACGTCTACAACAGAAAGCTGTTATGTCATGAAGAGTGACCAGGGGGAATAAATGTGTAAAACAGGCCCCAGTGCAAACACAGGAGAAGGGTCCTCGAAGGCAAGGTAACATTAGACGACAGTTACAACAACAACACAATAATGATAATAAGAACAATAATGATAATGACAATAATAATAATAATAATAATTATTATTATGATAATAATAATATGATAATAGTAATAGAAGTAATGATGATAACAATAATAATGATAATAGTAATGATAATGATGATGATGATGATAATGATAATAACAACAATAATGATAATAATAAAGGTGATGATGATGATAATGATGATAATATTATTAATAATAATAGCAATAATAACAATGATGAGGAGAGTAATAATATTAATAATGATAATAATACTATCATCATTATTATATTATTATTATTATTATTAACAACAACAATAATAATAATAATAATCTCAACAATAACGATGATGATGATAACGATAATGATGATGATGATGATGACGACAACAATAACAGTTAGTCAGGCCAATCTCCCGACAGAGCCTCTGTGACGTACTCCTTCCACTTGCTCCTGACCAACATGATCTCATCGATGTTTTCGAGGCCAGTGTCCCTTTTGAGAAGATCAATAAAGTCTGTTGTCTTCCTTCCCCTGTTCGCTCTCCCTCCAGTTGGCTGCCACAGTACAAGTTGTGAAGCAACTCCCTCTGGACGTCGATACAGTGACCGGCTAGGTCGAAGCCTACGTGTTCTTATCTTGTCACTAACTTTAGGGAGGTGTCCATATAGCTCTTCGTTAGTCATGTGCTGCTTCAAGAGACATTCAATGCCATCCTCAACATGCAAGTATACGTCCCATCAAGACTCTTTTCCATCTGCTTTGTTAAGGTCCATGTTTCCGAATTGTTGAGCAACACAGACTCGACATGGATTTAAAGAGACGAATCAATAATAATGATGAAAAAGAGGAGGAGGAGGAGGAGGAGGATTTTTCTAAATGTACGAGACCAAGATTCCTTTTCCCTGTTTTGCAAATTCTTGTAATTCAGGATTCAGTTTCTTATGGGCCACGTATGATAATCATCACGGTATTTGAAAAGAAATACAGTTTATTCTTAAAACCCCTAACACTCCAGACACAGGAATAGCTTGTTTAGAAGTGAATTTAGAAAACAGTGTTTTCAAACAACATGGGAATGTGCCACGCAACAAAGGGAGGGGTCGTGCGCAAACTCAGGATTCAGAATCATCAGTGATTCCATTGGTAATGAAATGAAAGGTATGCAGTGCCCTTGAGCAATACCATATGATGTCAGACGACCAACTCTCACAACGAATGCATCTAAACGACATAATAGGATCGATGCAGTCGAACGTTTCACATTACTGGTGAGCTCTTTGAATAATCACAATGAAAAAAAAAATCAGTGATCTCAAAAGCAAAACTGAAAAATTTCAGCAGCATTTTATCAACCCAGCAAAATCTGATCAAACAAGAACTTTTTCCACTGCGGACGAAAGTGAGACTGACAACCCAAACTGTACTTTTGTACAGCTACAGAACATGGCGCCTAAAAGCGGTAAGAAAGAAGCAACATCATCGGCAACGAATAAATCAGAAAGCATTCAACACAAAAGTCCACCATCCTCTGTCATAAAGCTCTCGACACAAACTTCACTATCCTCGTCATAAAGCTCTCAACACAAAGTCCACTGTCCTCTGTCATAGAGCTCTCAACACAAAGGTCCACTATCCTCTGTCATACGCACTCAACACAAAGTCCACTATCCTCTGTCCTACTGCACTCAACAACACAAAGTCCACTATCCTCTGTCATACTGCACTCCACACAAAGTCCACTATCCTCTGTCATACTGCACTCAACACAAAGTCCACTATCCTCTGTCATACTGCACTCAACACAAAGTCCACTATCCTATGTCATACTGCACTCAACACAAAGTCCACTATCCTCTTCATACTGCACTCAACAACACAAAGTCCACTATCCTCTGTCATACTGCACTCAAACACAAAGTCCACCATCCTCTGTCATACTGCACTCAACACAAAGTCCACTATCCTCTGTCATACTGCACTCACAACACAAAGTCCACTATCCTCTGTCATACTGCACTCAACACAAAGTCCAGTATCATCGTCATACTGCACTCAACAACACAAAGTCCACTATCCTCTGTCATACTGCACTCAACAACACAAAGTCCAGTATCCTCTGTCATACTGCACTCAACACAAAGTCCACTAACCTCTGTCATACTGCACTCAACAACACAAAGTCCACTTCCTCTGTCATACTGCACTCAAACAAAGTCCACTATCCTCTGTCATACTGCACTCAACACAAAGTCATATCCTCTGTCATACAGCACTCAACACAAAGTCCACTATCCTGTGTCATACTGCACTCAACACAAAGTCCATATCCTCTGTCATACTGCACTCACACAAAGTCCACTATCCTCTGTCATAACTGCACTCAACAACACAAAGTCCACTATCCTCTGTCATACTGCACTCAACACAAAGTCCACTATCCTCTGTCATACTGCACTCAACACAAGTCCAGTATCCCTGTCATACTGCACTCAACCCAAAGTCACTATCCTCTGTCATACTGCACTCAACACAAAGTCCACTATCCTCTGTCATACTGCACTCAACACAAAGTCCACTATCCTCTGTCATACTGCACTCAACACAAAGACCACTATCCTCTGTCATACTGCACTCAACACAAAGTCCACCATCCTCTGTCATACTGCACTCAACACACAAAGTCCACTATCCTCTGTCATACTGCACTCAACAACACAAAGTCCACTATCCTCTGTCATACTGCACTCAAAAACAAAGTCCACTATCCTCTGTCATACTGCACTCAACAACACAAAGTCCACTATCCTCTGTCATACTGCACTCAACAACACAAAGTCCAGTATCCTCTGTCATACTGCACTCAACCCAAAGTCCACTATCCTCTGTCATACTGCACTCAACAACACAAAGTCCAGTATCCTCTGTCATACTGCACTCAACACAAAGTCCACTACCCCTTGTCATACTGCACTCAACACAAAGTCCACTATCCTCTGTCATACTGCACTCAACAACACAAAGTCCAGTATTCTCTGTCATACTGCACTAACCCCAAAGTCCACTATCCTCTGTCATACTGCACTCAACAACACAAAGTCCACTATCCTCTGTCATACTGCACTCAAAACCAAAGTCCACTATCCTCTGTCATACTGCACTGAACACAAAGTCCACTATCCTCTGTCATACTGCACTCAACACAAAGTCCACTATCCTCTGTCATACTGCACTCAACACAAAGTCCAGTTTCCTCTGTCATACTGCACTCAACACAAAGTCCACTATCCTCTGTTCATACTGCACTCAACACAAAGTCCAGTATCATCTGTCATACTGCACTCAACACAAAGTCCACTATCCTCTGTCATACTGCACTCAACAACACAAAGTCCAGTATCCTCTGTCATAGAGCTCTCAACACAAAGTCCGACCATCCTCTGTCATAGAGCTCTCAACACAAAGTCCACTATCCTCTGTCATAGAGCTCTCAACAAAAAAGTCCAGTATCCTATGTCATAGAGCTCTCAACACAAAGTCCAGTATCCAATGTCATAGAGCTCTCAACACAAAGTCCAGTATCCTATGTCATAGAGCTCTCAACACAAAGTCCAGTATCCTATGTCATACTGTGCTCAACACAAAGTCCAGTATCCTATGTCATAGAGCTCTCAACACAAAGTCCAGTATCCTATGTCAAGAGCTCTCAACACAAAGTCCAGTATCCTATGTCATAGAGCTCTCAACACAAAGTCCAGTATCCTATGTCATACTGTGCTCAACACAAAGTCCAGTATCCTATGTCATGAGCTCTCAACACAAAGTCCAGTATCCTCTGTCATAGAGCTCTCAACACAAAGTCCAGTATCCTATGTCATAGAGCTCTCAACACAAAGTCCAGTATCCTCTGTCATAGAGCTCTCAAACACAAAGTCCAGTATCCTATGTCATAGAGCTCTCAACACAAAGTCCAGTATCCTATGTCATAGAGCTCTCAAACACAAAGCCCATTTATCCTATGTCATAGAGCTCTCAACACAAAGTCCAGTATCCTATGTCATAGAGCTCTCAACACAAAGTCCCGTATCCTATGTCATAGAGCTCTCAACACAAAGTCCAGTATCCTATGTCATACTGCACTCAACACAAAGTCCACCATCCTCTGTCATACTGCACTCAACACAAAGTCCACTATCCTCTGTCATATTGCACTCAACACAAAGTCCACTATCCTCTGTCATACTGCACTCAACAACACAAAGTCCACTATCCTGTGTCATACTGCACTCAACACAAAGTCCACTATCCTGTGTCATACTGCACTCAACACAAAGTCCACTATCCTCTGTCATTACTGCACTCAACACAAAGTCCACTATCCTCTGTCAACTGCACTCAACAACACAAAGTCCACTATCCTCTGTCATACTGCATCAACACAAAGTCCACTATCCTCTGTCATACTGCACTCAACAAAAGTCCACTATCCTCTGGTCATACTGCACTCAACACAAAGTCCACTATCCTCTGTCATAGAGCTCTCAACACAAAGTAGAGCATCCTCTTTCATAAGGCACTCAACGTAAAATCCACAATCCTCTGTCATGGAGCTCTCAACACAACGTCCAGTATGCTCTGTCATAGAGCTCTCAACACAACGTCCAGTATGCTCTGTCATAGAGCACTCAACACAAAGTCCAGTATCCTCTGTCATAGAGTCCTCAACACAAGTCCAGCATCCTCTGTCATAGAGCTCTCAACACAACGTCCAGTATGCTCTGTCGTAGAGTCCTCAACACAAAGTCCAATATCCTCTGCAAAAGACGCCTGAACTCGCAGGACCATGTAACTCGTCTTCCCTCCTTCACGTCTGGCAGACCAAGCAAGTTGGTGGACACGCCGAGGAAAAAGATGAAAAGGACGACCAACGCTGACCTGGCAACAGACCACACAGGATGTTATAGACCCATCTTTGAAGAGAGTCCTGGGTCCTGTCCTGTGAGGGTGAATGACTTCACCCCACCCCTCTCCCATTCCCCTTAGCCTGATCAGCTGCAGTTAGGAAGGCGATGGCTGAAATGTGGCTGCTAACAATGTTGCAGAGCTTGGTGAGATGGCGGCGGTCTTCGGCGGTCCTCCAAGGGCGGTAACTGGAGGTGGTCCAGAATCTTGTTCACACAAGCTGGACCTCGAGAGTTGAAGTCGCTGATGATGGAACAATGCTGCCTCTCGTTAGAAGTGCTCCCGTCGGCCGTTGCCCTGTTTAGCAATGAGGTTCAACATCACTGTAGTACACTCGAGAGCAGATATGACGAGTGTGCAGTGTAAGCAAGATGGCGGCATATTTATGGGCACTTTTGAAGGTTCCGGTGTGTTCGATCCGAGGTGGATTCATCCTTCTTGTACAGCCTGGTGATGTGTGTTGTGTGTATGGATTCAGACTCACTTGTTTCAGGATAGTAGAACAGGCGTATGTATCATCAGTTACAGACTTCAGATCTTTGTAACATTGATGGAAATATCGACTGAATCGTTTAGAGGGAAATTGACATTACTGTTTCCCAGGAATACTTTGGGCATATCATGCGTTGCATGGAAGACTTAATTGTTGGCTGGTTGCTTAATATTGTTTCATGGACGAGGTTTAAACAATTAAATTCAGATCACTCGGATAACACGTTCTTAGCTGATTATGGGTCCCAGTGGGCTGGGACAATGCATCTGGTCAATGAATTGTCTGTCCAATCTGCTTGTTTGATCTGCATGTTCAGGTCTATAGTTTGTGACCAGATCTGTTTTGCAGCCATAACAGATCTATGTGATCGAATTGGGCCTAGTTCAGTCCTGGTATTCAGTGAAATTGAAATGGACCTTGTAAAGTCCACTGTGATTGACATGGACCTTGCATAGTCCAGTGTGATTGACATGGACCTTGTACAGTCCAGTGTGGTTGACAGAGATCTTATTTAGTCCAGACATTCATTGTGATTGACATGGACCTTGTACAGTCCAGTGTGATTGACAGAGATCTTATTTAGTCCAGACATTGATTGTGATTGACATGGACCTTGTACAGTCCTGTGTGTTGACAGAGATCTTATTTAGTCCAGACATTCATTGTGATGACATGGATCTTGTTTAATCCAGTGTTACTGACATGGATCTTTTATAGTCCAGTGTGATTAACATGGATCTTGTTTAGTCAAGTGTGGATTGACATGGATTTTGCTTAGTCAAGTGTGGATTGACATGTATCTTTTAGTCCAGTATGATTGACATGGACTTTTTTTTTTATTTAGTCCAGTGTGATTGATATGGATCTTGTTTTGTCCAGTGTGATTGACATGAATCTTGTTTCTCCACTATGATTGACATGGATCTTGTTTTGTCCAGTGTGATTGATTGACATGGGCCTTGTTTAGTCCGATGTGATAGACATGGACCTTGTTTATTCCAGACTCTCGGTGCAGTTCATCGGGACACAGTTTGGCTTGGTGCATGTCTTCCATTTCTACCTCTCTCAGCTCCCATTCTCTTGGTCCTTGGAGTTCGAGGCATGAGAGGTGGAGGTGGGGATGGGTGACGCTTTGCTTTGCTTGGCTGTTGACTCCATGCTTTGCTGCTGCCCAACTCTTCTTAATTAAACACACACACAACAACACACCACATAATATATATATATATATAACAATATATATACACTCTCTCTCCCTCCTCCACCCCAGTGGTCTCCTTTAGTACACTGAAAGAGATCGAGCGTGTGGACACACACACAAACATTTAGTATGCAAACATCAAGCACTCTAGTCTGATTAAAAAAAAAGTCACACCTTAAAACTGATTTTCTCTCATATGCTAAACAGGCAGGTTCTAAATGCTATATGTGTGTGTGTGTGTGTGTGTGTGTGTGTGTGGTGCGTCGCGTTGCGTGCGTGCTCGTGGTCGTGCGTGCGTGCTGGTGTGTGTGTAGATTTGCCCGGTGATATTACAGGTACAACACATGTTGTAGTGATCTCCGTCTATTCCATGTGAAATGAGTGCTAGATGAAACTTCATGTATATATCAATCTTCATATGCACTGGGATCATCAACAATCCGTCTAGTCTCAAAGACACTTTTGATAAACTGAAGAAAAAAAAAAACTGACAGAGATAGGATGAGACAGGACTGAAGAGAAATGGGAACCTGTATAGGAGAGAGAGAGAGAGAAGAGAGAGAGAGAGAGAGAGAGAGAGAGAGAGAGAAGACACAGAAAGAACACGAGACACATACAGAGAGAGACAGAGAGAGACAAACAGACAGTGAGGGAGAGAGAGAAACAGACAGAAGAGAGAGAGAGAGAGAGAGAGAGAGAGAGAGGAGAGAGAGAGAGAGAGAGAGAGAGAGAGAGAGAGAGAGATTCTTCAGTACTTGGAAAGAAAGCAGTACTTGGAAAGAAAGATAATGCCAAATACAAAGACAAGTGCACAGACTCTTTACTGGTTTATTGAAAAATAAAAGTTGCACTAAAAATGTGAAAAATTATAAAGGAAAATGGCATGGACATCAAAACCATGAGAAATTTTGGTCATTGGTCAGCAGCTACTGAGAGAGAGAGGAGAGAGAGAGAGAGAGAGAGAGAGAGACAGAGAGAAGAGATAGAGTGAGAGAGAGAGAGCAGAGAGAGATAGAGAACGATAAGAACGAACGCAACGAAATTTTATTTTACCAGGGTTATGAGATAAGCAAATTGGCATGCTTTTTTTCACCCAGCCCTGGGGAAAAAAAGCAAAAAAAAGAAAAGCACATGGACAACACACAAGTCAATATGGCAACAAAGAGGAAAAAGTGAATACACTAAGTCAACTTGCAAACTGTAAGAAGTAACAGACTAATACACAAAAGCAAACGACAAAATCATGCAAGCATCCATATGCGCGTGCGCGCGCTCACACACACACACCACACACACCACACATATGAAGGAATTGATCTAATGACAACATCAGCAATCTGTACAGTACTGTTTATACATAACAATGGTCACAATGTCTGTTATATTCTTTCTTTCGCATTATATGGCATGAAGAGAAATATCATGTCTAAAATATGTAGTGTACTTTTAAAAAGTTTTTAGTGCCTGAAAGAGAAATGCTTTGTAAGCTGATTTAAACGAGCTAATGCTTTCTTTATCTTTCACGTAATTTGGTAAGGAGTCCAACGCCCTCCTGAATAGGCGAGACTTGTTTTAAAAAGATCAATTCTGGGTTTTCTCATTACAATATTGTTCGTGTATCTTGATTGATTTCGCGGAAATCGTGTGGTTAGTGTACAAGGAGCAAATCCGTTCATTATTCGATACATTACAACGGCTCCCTACTCGGAGGCCGTCCCTAGAAGGCCACGCATTCACCGTGGGCATTACGACTGAGTGGTTATCACAGCTAAATGATACAGGTTGCAGCTTCAAGGACAACTAGTATATCTGATTCAGCCAGCATAAATGGAAACACGTGCAATGTATGCAACTAACCCGAGAATCTTGATAGGAATGCGCGAAAAGGAAGATAGCAATGTAACGCAAAAACTGGGTAGCACAGTTGCAAGACACAATTAGACTCACAGACAAAAGAAGATAAAGAGAAAAAAAAAAAAATCCAATAACAAAAAACCTTAAATGAAAATCAAATTATCAGACAGCAACCTCACTAATTACCACAAAGCAAGCAATCATGCATAGAGCACGTAAACAGATCAAGAAAATAAAGAATGATACAAAGTATGCTATCAAATATTCTGAAAATATCTACAAATCTAAACCCACGTGTTTAGGTATACACCGAGATCAAAATAGCCGCCTTCAAGTTACAGTTGCAAATGTAATGCATTATGCCAACGAGTACGGCAAATCTGCAGCATAAACACACTAATGTTGTCACTCATACATATCCACGCATATACCAACATGCAAACATATTATGCTCTGACATAAAGGGTTAGAAGCCTGAATTATGCATGATTCTATCTTTGAATGTTCTGCTGCAAATTTAACATGTGAGACGTCATCATGTTTAATAAGTAAAGGTATTGATTGATATTATTTTGAGGAGTAACTGCCCGTGTATTCAGTACTGTGTTTGATTCTGGGGGTAATAGGAAAACACAGGAGAGTGAGAGACGAGTAGAGAGAGTGAGAGAGGAGAGAGAGAGAGATGAGTGAGGAGAGAGAGGAGAGAGAGAGAGAGGAAGAGAGAGAGAGAGAGAGAGAGAAGAGAGAGAGAGAGAGAGAGAGAGAGAGAGAGAGAGAGAGAGAGAGTGAGAGAGAGAAGAGAAGGAGAGTGAGAGAGAGAAATATTCAACCATGCGCCAAGTCAGTATAGTCCGACAGCTTTCTATGTGAACACTGATAAAGGGAAAGAAATCCCTATCTGTTGTATTGTAAAACAGAATGCTGGTAATAAATTGACGTAACTAATATTTGAAATTCTCATAATTTCGGTACATTTACGGACCACACACACACACACACACACACAAACACATCAAAATAAGAATATATCAATCAGAAAAGAGAGATAGTACATGAAAGCAGGGGGACATAACTATCATATCATATCTATTGAATCAATAAACTTAATCAATTTCAAATAAAGACCCACTCAGCAGGCGAATCAAAGTAAACACATTAACAGGACAGAGACAGCTGGAGGGACCTTGTCGGTAGCCTATGTCCCTGTGGGGGCGATGGGCACAAGTGAAGTAAAGTGACACTGACTGGTAAATCTGTAGTAACCAAAATAAAAATCATACTTACATGCAGCTGTCTAAGACGTGTAACATGAGCATAAAATCATTACCTGTAGCATAGCAAACATACATATGCCTAGAACCAGTATCTTTGTTAAAATACTAAGTAGAATCGTAAGATATTCATACAAATGCAGATTTCACTAACATGCATGAAATCGTTCCGCACAAATGCAATGGCTGATGACAGGGAGGGAAGGGTGGTGGGAGTGTGAGGTGGAGGGTGGGGATGAAGGGTGTAAGAATAATGTCACCACAATAACAGCCATTATCACTGAATAATATTTCTATATAAAATCGCCACAATAACAGCCATTATCAAAGAATAGCATCTTTATATAATATCACCTCAGTAACAGCCATTATAACTATATGATATCTTTATATAAAACACTCCTCCTTCCCCTTTACCCCTTCATTCCTCTTATAAAGAGTTGAATTCCACATCTGAAACATTAGATGTTCCATTATTCCACTTCTGAAACATTAGATCTTCCATTGTTCCACTTCTGAAACATTAGATGTTCCATTATTCCACTTCTGAAACATAAGATGTTCCATTATTCCACTTCTGAAACATTAGATATTCCATTATTCCACTTCTGAAACATTAGATCTTCCATTATTCCACTTCTGAAACATTAGATGTTCCACTATTCTACTTCTGAAACATAAGATGTTCCATTATTCCACTTCTGAAACATTAGAAGTTCCATTATTCCACTTCTGAAGCATTAGATGTTCCATTATTCCACTTCTGAAACATTAGATGTTCCATCATTCCACTTCTGAAACATAAGATGTTCCATTATTCCACTTCTGAAACATTAGATGTTCCATTATTCCACTTCTGAAACATTAGATGTTCCATTATTCCACTTCTGAAACATAAGATGTTCCATTATTCCACTTCTGAAACATTAGATGTCCCATTATTCCACTTCTGAAACATTAGATGTTCCATTATTCCACTTCTGAAACATTAGATGTTACTCTATTTTACTTTTGAAACATCATACGTTACTCTATTCCATACCTGAAACATTAGATATTACTTTGTTCCAAATCTGAAATCTTATATGTTACTCTATTCCACTTCTGAAACGTTAGATGTTACTCTTTTCCACTATTAGATATTACTTTGTTCCAAATCTCAAATCTTATATGTTACTCTTATTCCACTTCTGAAACGTTAGATGTTACTCTTTTCCACTTCTGAAACCTCACGTTACTGTATTCCACATCTGAAACATGTTACTTTACTCCACTTCTGAAACATCAAATGCTACTCTATGCCATATCCGAAACAGTACATGTTACTCTATTCCATTTTTTGAAAAAACATTAGATGGTATTTCATCCCACTTCTGAAACATTAGATGTTACTTTATTCCACTACTGAAAAGTTAGATTTGATTTCATTCCACTTCTGAAAAGTCAGCTGCCATTTTATTCTTTTTTCAACAATGTTAGATGTTATTAGTAATATGATATTTCACAAGCTCTGTGTTGTTCATCTTAAGTCTGGATAGTATGATCAAAGATATATAATATCTCATTTCTATTCTGACAAATCAAATTTCACTCCATTTCACTTTTGAAAAGTCAAGATGTCATTTCATTTCACTTCTGAAAAGCTTTGCACTTATTCAATTCACTTCTGAAAAGAAAAGAGACATAACACCTTTCACTTCTAAAAAGCTTCATATTGATTCCATTTCATTCTGTAAGAAGGTTTTCATACATTTCCCCTCTGAAAATTTTATTGTTACATGTCATTTTCTAAAAGGTTTAATGTTATTTCTTTTCAGTTCTGAAAAGCTGAATGCCATTTCCCTCCACACTAGAGAGCTATATTTTGTTTCATTTCATTCATGACATTTCCATTTTGATCTAAACAGCTAGACATTGTAAGTTTTCTTTCTCCGACATCTTTCTTTGAATAAAATTTAGTTAAGTAAAGACCCCACCCCCACGCATCAAGTTCTCTATTATTTTCTTACCCTCTGATTTGTGTACATGCTAATTCTTCCATGTTCTCTAGTATGTGACATTTATACATAATAATGCACGTTAGTATATGATGTGAGCCCCCTCTTCTCTCCAAAGCCCTTGCATTCAGGAAAAATATGTTTAGGCTATGAATGAAATACACTATAATATGCTTGCCTGCACATAACACACACACACACACACACACAACACCATAACTTCACGTTATTCCAAATTCATATTATGATACTCGTTATTGTGAATGATGCAGACCCGAAATGTTGTTTAAAATGGAATGAGAAACTGAACTCAAGAATCCCTTGGAAAACAGTCTTCCTCAAAGTGCAAAAAATTAAAGATATGAAATTAAAATGGTTTCAAATCCGAACTTTACTTAGGATAATTGTAACAAACATAGGTCTAAAGAAACTGGAATCGTAAATAATGACCAAGTTACTTCTGTAAGGAAGAAAGAGATTTTATTAAACATTTTCTTAGGAGATGTGAACCTGTGAGCCAATTTTGGTTAGACCTTGAGAACCTATTAAAGAAAAATTGTCCATTGTCCTATAATATCAAATTCACGGAAAGTTTGTCATATTCGGTGCGGATTTCAGTGTCAAAACAGATGCTATTACAGACTTTATAGTTTTGTTTGCTAAACAATACATCTTTAAATGTAAAATGAATAGTACATGCCCACTTGTTTTATAAAAGAACTGAAATACAGATACAAAGTCGAAGAAATACAATATGAAAATATGTGGCAATTACTCCAACTTTCATAAAGACTGGACCTTTTACACATGTATTTTTGACTCAAGTGTTTGAAATCCGAATCAGACTTGAATATTTTTTTTTCTGGAACAGACACCTTATTATGTAGTTATGAAGAGGTACCAAACAAATATGGATATTATACGCTGCATATTATTGTACAGCGCAAAAAAAATATCTGACTAGCAATATCTTTTTTTTGCGATATTTTGTTGATTATGACTCCATATGAGAATGTATATGTGATTGAGTGTGTGTGTGTGTGTGTGTGTGTGTGTGTGTGTGTGTGTGTGTGTGTGTGTGTGCGCATGCATGCGTGTGTGTGTGCGTGCGTGCGTGTGAAGTGATATTATTATGGGTTCTTTGTTTTTATCCTATATTGTCAGTGACTTTTGTTGTTGTTGTTGTCGTTTGTTGTGATTGATTGACATAATTATTAATTTTGTTTGATGGAGAAAAAAAATGAAAAAGAAGAAAAATATATATATAAAAGTAAATCTATACAAAACAAAAATGTTATTCTGAAGCACAGAGGTTGCACAAATACACACACGGGAAAAAAACAAAAACAAAACAACTGTAATATGTATGGTAGAATTTTCAATTTACAAAAAAATAGATCACATGGATTGATGATTGTTTCCTGAGTAAATACAGTCAATATCTTTGATAGCCAAAACTGCTATAGGGCAGTATATTGAGAGCAAGTTGTTTCATATTTGACTTTCAGAAAAGGTCAAAGGATTTCTAACTCACAGCACTCAGCTATGTTAAGCAACAGCTCCTTTCTAGTATGCAGCCAACAATCACCAATGCACACACAATCACAAACAAAAATATACAGCAAATTTTTCAATGTTCCACTGTCAAGAAAAAAAATTCAGAAAGAATATATAGCGGCTAAGTTCTGGGGCACGGAAATATAACACATCTACAGACAGTTTTCCTCCCACTCTCCACCCCCAGCACTAATCCCCTGCTGAACCCAACCTTCTCTTTCTTCCAGCCCCTCTCATCCTCTTTTCAGGATGCCTTTCCTGTCACTGCATGTGTGTTACATTCTTATTGTACCCACCCTCTAACTGGATTGGATGTGTTTTGCTCTACCCCAGACGAGCAAGTTACTTCCTGAACCAAACTTTAGAACAACGCTGGTTTACGCTTTGATCCTGTTGAGCCCGAAACACACGTGGCACCGAGTCAAATAGCCAATTTGCTTCTCTTGTTAAAAACATGGTGCATTAGTTGTTGTTTTTCTTTGTTTTTTTTTTGTCCCAGTCAAATGTTGCACACTACTCCAATGTGTTTGGGTGCACAAGTCATGAATGAATATATGCATTTGAAAACATAGCATTTGAAAACATAGTTCTGATCACATCAAAACAAAAAATGTAACAAAAACGAAAGAAATGTTGATTGATTTTAGAAAGAAATCCAAAAGTTGTAACCACCGCTTTTTATCAAAGGTGCTGAAGTAGAACGTGTTTAATCATACAAATATTAGGAATTTTATTGATAATAAGCTGAATTTTAAATCCCATGTTGATTATGTCCACAAAAAATGTCAAACCAGATTATATTGTCTTCGCAAGCTGCGATCATTTCATGTGAATACTGACATTCTTCGGACATTTATTCATGCTTCTTGGAATCTGTTTAACTTTCTCATTTATGTGTTGGTATGGTGGGTTGACTGTGAAGAGTAGGAATGTGCTTGAGAAGTGGTGAACGTGGGAGGAAAAATTGTTGGTGGGAGACAAAAAAGTCTGAGTGAGCTGTACAGGTGCCGTGTTGTTTGTAAAGCGAAGAAGATTGTGTGTGACCAGACCACGTTCTTGCAAGTCATATGACCTTCTTCAGTCAGACGAAGATATCGATCAGTTAAATGCAGAAGTGTCAGATTTAAACAAAGTTTTATTCCCCTGTCCATTGATTTTCTTAACAGAGGTGATGTTTAATTGCTTTTAGCTATGGATTATTGTTACATTTTTGTTTTATAAAGATACATAATTTAACTCAGATTTAGCATACTGTTGCATTTAGATATTTTGTTTTAAACCTCATCTTAGAATTTATTGTCAAATGCGTTGTGGAATGTAATTTTATATAGTATTATTCTTATATTATTTTGTCACCTTGAAATCCAAATTCTTTTATATGAATGTGTGCCATATGTGACAAAATGGGTGATATGACAAAATCATTGTTATTTGCTGTGAATGTGTGTGACCACAAACTAATTTCTCGAACTGAGATAATAAAGTTTACTTGACTTGACTTGACTTGACTTGACTTGACTTGATCGTTTATGGCTCAGTCAACCTCAAAGAAGGGGTGTGGTAGAAGTTATGCACAATGATCCATTAACTCGATGACTCTGAGTTGACATTGAAACTTCAGTGTCCAAGAGCACACATGGTGACGTGCTTTAAGGTATAATTTTGGGTAGACCGCAGATTTTTTTTTTTAACCCTCTTGTACTCAGTTTCTCTGACTGCAAACTTCCCCTAGATTTCAGATTCTTTACAGGTTTCAGCCTAAAAATGGGTATGTGTGATTATTAACTTATGGGGAATGTATGTGAACCGCTAGGAGAAAGAAACTTGGCAGACAGTTTCAGAAGAGCATACACTTCACTTTGAACTCTATTTTGTCTGTCTTAGAGATATAGGTCGTGTCACTGTCACCAAATTGTCACCAGACACGTGAAATTTTATGATGACAATCAAGTTTACAGCATGCAAGCATGCGCAGTCACCATGCTGATGCAGGCAGTTAGTGTAAGATGAAACCTGAGGCCTACCTGACGTAAACCATCTGCTGCCTGGCAGTACAGGTCCCACTGGTTTGTCCACCAATGTCATACAAAACTTGTCACATGTCACACACAATACTATAAAAGAGGGTCAGGTGCGCCCTTTGCAGCTTGTTTTTGTCTTGTATACCTGTTTCTTTTATCAGTAGCAGTCTTAAAAAACAAAGAGGAACAAACAAAACGAAAAAAACAAGTGGTGTAGCAGTGTCAGGTAACGAGTGAGCCGGCCCAGTGGGTTCCTGAAACGGACGCACCCCTGCCGTGCCGTGTGTCGCGGGCCTCCATTTTGTCTGAAGCGCCGCCAGTCGAACATTGTATTCCGGGTCGCTTTGCACTTCACCGTCTTCTTCAACACTACTACCTACTTCTATATCACTTTCATTCTCCATTTTTCTTTCAAATGTCTCCACTTCTACAATAATTTCATCTAACTCCTTGCGAGTGGTCGACCATCTCGTCGTCGTTCGTAGCAGACGCGAAAGCCGCCATTGTGAAAGTCGGTCAGTTTCCATTCACAAAGTTACTCGCTGCGTTCTGTGCCTATTCTCAATGAACCCACACGGTTCCATCACCCAAAAATAGTGCCAACACATGATTGGGCCATGCCTGAGTCTTCCTAGTTACTGTCTGCGACTGTGTGTGTCTACACACGTGATCACTGCGTGATGGAAAATTCCCACAGAGAGGTCCCGGTACGTCCCGGTACGGGAAGAACAGGCGCCCGACGTTCAGACCCGGATTCTCCTGTTGCGAGTATAAGAGGGTTAACACATGCATGCTTCAATCCAGGGAAACTACTTAGAACATTAGTTTAACCATTTAATTGCATGCAGTTCATTTCAACAGGTAGTAAACTATGGTTTCCTTTCTGAGATTGTTATATTTGAGACAGGTCAGATATAAACCTTTCCCTCTGAAAGGTGTTAAAGCCGATTCTCAATTACAGAGGTGATGGAACATTACTTTAAAGTACAAACCATCAAATTCTTCTGAATATATTTGCTGCTGGACCATACAAACTTTCTACAGGCAGCATATGTACCCTTTAGACATTTTCCAGTTTAGAATTCAGAGACAAAATGTATCACAATTGAAAAAAAAAAATTGCACAAGGCATTCAGAAAAAATATGTTTGGACATCTTCAAAGTAAATATACTCGACTTTCACATTATGTAGAGTCTGCATACTTTGGTTATTTTGTGCCAGTCTGTCAAATCTTTAAAAATATGGCCAAAGTAGCATGTCACAAAATAATGACAGGTCTATTCTTCAGTATGTCTCCCTTCATTTAAACATACAGGCAAAACGCAACATGTGAAAATACTTCATGCAAGCTATCTGTGATTTGATCACCTTTCATGTGTGAGAAAATCTTCAAGAGTGGTGAGCACACGTTCATGCTAAAAATCCTTGAAATTATTCCTTTTCCCATGCCAAAGGCATGAAGTCAGCATTGATCAAACACAGATTTAAAATGCAGCAGAAACAAAAATGTTGCAGCTGTAAGTGTAGATCAGATGACATTAAAAAAAAAATGTAAACAAGCACAGTAATGAAAAAACGCTATATAAGTACATGCAATGTTTCAGAAACAACAGCGACAACAACAAAAAACAATTCTGGGTTCAAAAACAATTCAACAATGCAATGGAAATACAACCATGTATCATCGCAATATTGAGCACACATATGTCATCGTGACTAGTATACCACATCAAACAACCACAATATATAAAACATCTTAGAATCATAAATTCTTTCTTCGATTTATCACCGCATTTGATAAACATCTTGTCTAGAAATACAACATGAACAATAATCAGCCATTTCCAAACATGTTCTGTAATCAGCCTCTTGCCAGAGGTCTTTAATGTAACTACAAACTTTGGACTCAACATCTGGATATGAGACAGACGATCTGGACAGTTAATGAGTAGCATTCTTGGTCAGATGTTTGCAACTTCACTGCCCTGAACACCAACATGACAGAGTCCACAGAGACATTCTTTCATAATGTTGATGGCACACAGCTTAACAAGGTTAAGTTTGCACAGCATCTTGTACATGTATATCAATGAATCTATGAAATTAATTTACCTATGGTACGAGATAAGTAATTGCTCCTTCTTCATTTTCGTTGCCCTGAGTGTTGTTTATCTTGCCTGAAGAAGACCTTTGAGATCAAAACACGTTGTGTTTTGTCTTGTGAGTCATTTGTCAACGTTGCAAGGATAGGACCTTTGAGATCAAAACACGTTGTGTTTTGTCTTGTGAGTCATTTGTCAACGTTGCAAGGATAGGACCTTTGAGATCAAAACACGTTGTGTTTTGTCTTGTGAGTCATTTGTCAACGTTGCAAGGATAGGACCTTTGAGATCAAAACACGTTGTGTTTTGTCTTGTGAGTCATTTGTCAACGTTGCAAGGATAGGACCTTTGAGATCAAAACACGTTGTGTTTTGTCTTGTGAGTCATTTGTCAACGTTGCAAGGATAGGACCTTTGAGATCAAAACACGTTGTGTTTTGTCTTGTGAGTCATTTGTCAACGTTGCAAGGATAGGACCTTTGAGATCAAAACACGTTGTGTTTTGTCTTGTGAGTCATTTGTCAACGTTGCAAGGATAGGACCTTTGAGATCAAAACACGTTGTGTTTGTCTTGTGAGTCATTTGTCAACGTTGCAAGGATAGGACCTTTGAGATCAAAACACGTTGTGTTTTGTCTTGTGAGTCATTTGTCAACGTTGCAAGGATAGGACCTTTGAGATCAAAACACGTTGTTTTGTCTTGTGAGTCATTTGTCAACGTTGCAAGGATAGACCTTTGAGATCAAAACACGTGTTTTTGTCTTGTGAGTCATTTGTCAACGTTGCAAGGATAGGACCTTTGAGATCAAAACACGTTGTGTTTTGTCTTGTGAGTCATTTGTCAACGTTGCAAGGATAGGACCTTTGAGATCAAACACGTTGTGTTTTGTTTTGTGAGTCATTTGTCAACGTTGCAAGGATAGGACCTTTGAGATCAAAACACGTTGTGTTTTGTCTTGTGAGTCATTTGTCAACGTTGCAAGGATAGGGACCTTTGAGATCAAAATTTTCTTGTGATTCAACTAAGTAATTGCACCTTGTTTTTGTCTTGTGAGTCATTTGTCAACGTTGCAAGGATAGGACCTTTGAGATCAAAACACGTTGTGTTTTGTCTTGTGAGTCATTTGTCAACGTTGCAAGGATAGGACCTTTGAGATCAAAACACGTGTTTTGTCTTGTGAGTCATTTGTCAACGTTTGCAAGGATAGGACCTTTGAGATCAAAACACGTTGTGTTTTGTCTTGTGAGTCATTTGTCAACGTTGCAAGGATAGGACCTTTGAGATCAAAACACGTTGTGTTTTGTCTTGTGAGTCATTTGTCAACGTTGCAAGGATAGGACCTTTGAGATCAAAACACGTTGTGTTTTGTCTTGTGAGTCATTTGTCAACGTTGCAAGGATAGGACCTTTGAGATCAAAACACGTTGTGTTTTGTCTTGTGAGTCATTTGTCAACGTTGCAAGGATAGGAGCAGGGATGGGACATTCCAATTACAAAAAAAAAAAAAAAAAAAAAAAAAATTTAAATTAAAAAAAACAACACAACAACAATAAAAGTCAACAACAAAATATCCTTATCAAATACAAACTTCAGATCTGTGTGTCAAAAGAAGGAGACAATGTAGCCAAAATAAATTGCAACTCTCCCTCACACAGAAACAGTCACACAGGACTAACTATGATCCACGCTGTACAAGTTGAACGTGGAGCAAGAGGGGGTACATCCCCGTCACAAAAATCAAGCGACCTCAAGTTTTTCTATGTGACCCATGCTGGGTCAAGTCTACTGTAAAGCTAAAGGGGGGGATACCCTCATTACAAATATCCATAAAGGGAGGATAGCCTCATCACAAAATAGACATCAATTTGGGCCCAATGAAGCCATGCTGATCACGTCTACTGTGAAGCAAGAGGGAGTAGATAAGATAAGATAATGTTGCTATAGCCCAGCCGACCGAGAGGAGAGTAGATCCTCATCACAAAATATACAGACATCATTTCTTTCTTACATGACCAATGATGGTCAATTTTACGCCACAGCAACAAAATGGATATCATCACAAAAAAAAACACACCATTTTTCTTACATAACCTGTGCTGGTCAAGTACACTGTATGGCAACAGAGTGGATATCATCACAAAATATACAGACATCAAATTTCTTACATGACCCAAAGTGGATATCGGCACAAAAGTTTTAAAAAACACATCAATTTCTCTCAAGTGACCCAGGCTGGTTAAGTCTGCAGTGGAGATGGAGGAGGGGGTGGGACGTGGACGGTGGCGGTCAGGGAAGGATTATGCTCGTCCAGGTCCAGGCGGTTGTAGCGCACCTTCAGCAGCAGCAGGAGAGGCACACTCTGCGCGCACGCCCCCACCAGCACCCAGCTCATCCACCCTGTGCCTGCAACACGCCTCACTCTGTGGGGTCACACATTCACTGCAGGTGTCCTGCACTTCTTTCAGTCATGAAATTTCCAGGATTTGACAAGACACCAACCTGCTTTTCTTCTTAGGTACTGCAAATTGATACGAACCATTCAGAGCTTACATACTGAAACAACAGTGCTGCTTACAGACCAATAGACTAGCCATACATATCAATGATACATTGACATCGCTCTGGACTATCATCGGGTCCTGGATCTCTGTCAGTGGTTTCTGTACACCTTCAAACCTTTCACTTCACCTCTGATAAGAAACAGACTATAAAACATTAAACAAATGAATAAAAAAAACTTTAAATACTATACAGACACAGGCAATAATAAATAGGTAGTTTTCAAGCACCCTTGAATTTCTGCATCCTTATTTTGATCTATATCATACACCTTCCCATCAAGTTTGTTGAAATGGTTTCAGTTGTTTGTCTTGCATGTGAACTTGCAGACAGACAGACGTTTCAGCCTACAGACTTAACAATAATGATAATTCTTAAATAAATGTTAGCGAACCGCCCAGAGAACGTGGACAAACGAGTCACAAGACAAAACACAACGCGTTTCGACCTCTTAGGTCTTCCTCAGGTGAGACATAAACGAATAAAACAACGAAAATTCACTTACCTTTGATCGCTTCAGATCGCTTAGGGTTCAGCGCAAGGAAGAATGATAATGTTTATTTCTGTAGCGCATAGTACATAAAAATGCTCAACAGTGCTTTGCATTTAAAAAAAAAAAAGAGCAAATGGTAAAAATAGGAATCATAAAATTCATGCACACTGAAAAAACACAAACCCTCGAGATATCTATTTCTAAAACAAATCACACTGCGTTAACAATTAAGACATTGTATAATGATAATAATAATAATTCAAACACAAATCACATAAGAAATTCCACAAAAAAGTCTCCCTCTCATAAATCCTCTAAAAAACACTTCTTCCCTTTACACTCACACACACACACACACACACACACACACACACACACACACACACACACTCACACACACACACACACACACACACACACACACACACACACCTTGGGTGAGGACATTACCTGTGGCAGCGACACATTAACACTCAGGCTTGGCATCAACAGTGCCACACAAAATATCCGTTTCACAAAGTTCCATGGTCCTCACAGACCTACAACAGTTTTCTTTCTCACTCTGACCTCAGCTAGCAAAAAAGTTTGTCTTGAACAGGTTGATGACAAAGTATTGTACTAAACTGGGATGGTCAATGTATTCCTCAAAATAGAAGGTCAAAGTTTAAAACACATTCGGTAACCATGGAATTCCAACAGAAAATAAATTAATAAATTAAAGAAAAGCTTTTTGATGAGGAAGAAAAAAATATCCTGGCATGAATCTGCTCATTAACAGAACCATGTAGGTTAACGTTAAGTGGATTCCACAGAAATTTAAGAATCTGGTAGTAATGTGACGGACAGGGCACGGGGGTAGGTGGGACACCCATGAAGTCTGCATATAACAAGAGATAAAAAGAAACTACAGATACAAGGAAAAATGATTAAAACATAATACTGAAGAAAAGAGAATTTTTTTTTATTCAGAATTGCTTAACTAAAATTTTTAGCTTGAGCATGTTACTGGCATGCAAACTAGATGGTGTACCGATTTGATTTTCAAACTAGATGGTGTTACTTGATTTTCAAACTAGATGGTGTACCGATTTGATTTTATCATTTTATGTGAACACACACACACACACACTCACACCATTGTAATCATTTGCCCAAGGTGGATTACAAACAGATATTTTCTAACACCTCTTCGATCATACCCTGCAACTGCCCAGTTATCTGTTGATTTGTGACTTTGAATGTTAGATCTTATCCATCCCCTCCCCCAGCCCTCCCTCCCCCATGCTATCCATATTATGAGTGATGAGATTTTTGTCCTATTGCCCCCCTTTCCCTCCCCCCCCCCCCCCTTCCCCACCCACCCCCATGTCACGAGTGATGAGATTTATATCCTCCTCCTCTTCCCCTTCTCCCTGCACCATCATAACTTTCACCCACCAGCATCATGAGTAATGGAATGTATGTCCTACCCTCTCCCCCTTACTCATGTCAAGTGTGATGAAATTTAACGTTTAAATCCCCCACCCCACCCCACCCCCACATCATGATTTATGTCCTCTTCAACTGCACCCCCCACACTCCCCCCCCCCCCCCCCCTTTCTGGTTGTCAAAAGTGATGATATTAATGTCTTAGTTCTACTCCCCTCTTAATTTATGTCTGCCCCCCCCCCCCCTCCCCCATCTTTTGTCATGTGTGGTGAGATGTATGCCCTACCTCTGTACCTCCCACTCTGACAGATGAGAATCATGTCCTATTTCCCTTTCTCTCCATCCCTGTCTATGTCACCAATGATGAGATTAATGTCCTCCCCTCCCCTATTCACATCCTACCCCCATTCAACAAGCCCTTGCTTATCACAGATCTCTCTACACACTGAGCACATACAAAACCACTCCTGTCACAGACAGTACTGACAGGCTCGTCTCCGTACCTATAGACGGCACCATCATGATGAGCAGAAAGACGCCGCCTGCCATGTTGTTGAGCAACGTCAACACGCCGTTCGCCGTCCCTTCCCCGGTGGGATAAACAGCCTCGCATCCCAGCTCAAACACCAGCGGAGAGGTGGCATACACCACTGTCGTGCCTCCCACAATGGACACCGTGAACACCACTGCAACACAAACGCAGGTGTGAAATGGGAAGGGTGTTCTGCTCCTTGCCCCAGGTATCCACACTCACTCACTTAGTGCACAGGCATATGGCACCTGGCATTCCTACCATTGAAAAACTCAGTCATTCCCTCTACCCCTGAGCTGACTGGACAAAGACTTGGTTGGATCGTAGTGCACACAGGCCAGAGAATCCCTCACTGGTTGTGATCAGATTGTCCAGAGAGAATAATTTACCAGTAGCAGTGCTGGCCTGCAAAAGCTTGTCAAACAGCAAGGCAGTAACAGTGATGTTGGACTTAAGATATGCAAAAATATACATAACTTGAAAACCTCTGATGAGTGATGACAGTTTTACAAGACAGGTCTCAACACTGTAGGCTATTCACAGAAGAAGTTGTCTCCCTTCCCTTGGTAAACCTAGACTGAGCACCGCCTTGCTTTTCTGAAGAAGATTTAGCATGTGCAGTACACAAGTTTTCTCTGTGATGTGATCTTGGGTCAGCTACCAGGACGCTCCTTTATGTGTGTTGAGGTCGCTGCTTCAGCTAAGACTCTTGAAGGATATTCCCAGTTGTCGTCCTTTCAGGCTTCTTTCCCCCCCAATGGCTTAATATGTTGTTGCATTCCTCCATGTTAGCACTGATTTCACTGGCCCCCATCTTGGGCGAAAATGTTTTGGTGCTTGTTTAAGTAGTCAGTGAACTTCAGCTTTATCTCCTGGGGGCATGTGTTAACCTGAAAATCCACCACAGGTTTTTGACAGGGACTATCCTATGAGTGGAGGTGCACTGTGCTGGTGCTTGTTTAAGTAGTCAGGGAGCTTCAGCTTTATCTCCTGGGGCATTTGTTTACCTGAAAATCCACCATAGGTTTTTGACAGGGACTGTCCTACGAGTGGTGGCGTGCTGTGCTGCGCTTATGGCCCTTGACACAGTGAGGACCAGCACATCCAGCTTCGGCTTGTTTTGATGACAGAGTGAACCCTCTCCCACACTGGTTGCTTTACTGGGCTGACGAGTCCAATCTACCCAGCTAGATGGTCTGTTCACTGGGGTGCCCTTCCCCAGGGCTTAAGAGCTTTATAGCGTGGCCCTTGATCGCATGATGCTCCAGTCATTGGACATACAGGGATACTTCAGCGGAGATAACAGTACCACTTGTTACCCTGCCCCATCTTGCTAGGGACGACGCCAGCTGATCCGGGATTGGTTATTCGACTAGGCAAGCCTGACTTATATTGCAGCTGACCCACATATTTGGGGGCTGTTCCCTTATTCACCACATGAGGATCTGGCTGGTTGGGGACAGTCGTTCTTCTCTCCCTGTCTCAATGAACGACGAAGAAGAAAAAAATTGTGACGGGCAAT
>CM031620.1:41356987-41386581 GCA_018398815.1 Conus ventricosus
GTAGGAATTTTAAAAATAATTTTCATTTCATTATTTCCTTTCCTCTCTTTTAAATTAATTTTTAAATTGGGTAACCATGTTCAAATTACGGAGTTACTTATCTTGCCGATGGTTTTCATCGTAACTAAGCTCAGGTAAGTGCATACTGAAGAGGGTTAAGCAACTTTTAAGAGAAAAAGAGAAAAATCAGTAAGTAAATAGATAAATGAATAAACAAATAAATCAAACAAAAAGTGACAATTTCTTTAAATAAGTCAATACATAAATGAATAAACAAATACATCAAACAAAAAGTGACAATTTCTTTAAACAGTCATAATTTTACTGCAGACATGCACATGCATACAAACTTTTACACCCACTTACTAAATTACACCCCAATCATATGAGTTGGTAGGTCTAGAAGGGATTCGAGGTCCATTAAAAAAAAAAAAAAAAAAAAAAGATCACCATTCAAAGACTTCAATTACAAATCAAAGACCTTCAATTACAAATGAAAGACTTTCAATCACAAATCAAATACCCTTAATTGCGTTTGTTTTTCCCTCACTATTAGATTGTTCGTCTTTGTATTTGTCTGACTTTATTCAAGTTTAAAAGGCTGTGCCAGTCTTGAATAAAAGTTACTCTGTGTTAGGTTTTCTTATGGGAGCAAGAGTTACCCTATTTTGTTCATTGTATACAATTCAAAGACTTTCATGGAAAGTACAAACCATATCTGGTCAATGTGAAGGACAGCACTCTATATGGTGACCTAGCCCCCACCCTTACTCCCCTTTCCCCAGCCCAAAAGGAAAACCCCTGTCACCTGTGGAGGAAGTGATGTAGTTATTGACGGCGAGGGTGAAGATGATGAAGCCCACAGTGCCCAGAACGTAGAACACCATGACAAACCATTTCATCACTCGCTTCATACGGTCAGCCAGCCTGAAAATACAAGCAGTCTTCTTTATAAGACTACACACTATGACAAACCATTTCATTACTCGCTTCATGCTGTAAGCCAGCCTGAAAATACAAGCAGTCTTATAAGACTGAAAACAGAAACAATGTCATGTAGAAGTAAGCTTGCAATCAGTAAATAAAAGAAAAGGAACAATAATTTTTTTAAAAAACCCAACCTTTTAACCCATTCACACTGCCCTTGCACGAACGCTGTTCGAGATGTTTTCGGGAAAGCTGTGTGCCCTTACACGAACGGCGTTCGAGATAATTTCATCATCAATATTTGGTGATTAAAAGAAGGGAGGCAAGGAGAAAAAATGGTTTGAAATGGTTGCAGGGACCCTAAAGGACGGTTTTCTTCCCTTTCGCGGGTCAGCTGACTGACCGGCTCGCGTCCTTTCGGACCATAACTTCGGGAAGGTTGGGCCGAGTCTTGGTTGAAGATGGCGAGTCGAGCAGGCAGTTCGATCAGGCGCGTGCCATTTTCAAACGATCTAATGCTCTTGAAGTGCATCAAGAAGTACCTGAGACCGTGAAAACGATGACGAAGACTTCAAAGAAGTGGAATGAAGCGATTCGGAGGGGGAATAAAGATCACAATCAACACCACCCTTGTTATAGGAGATTGGTGTTGATGACGAAGGTGATCCCCGACTTCAAACCGAGCGATACCGGCGCAAGTGGGGCTGAATCGGAGAGTGACGAGCCGATTCCGTGTATGTCGAGTGCCCCCTCTCTCCTTTCGTGAGAGGTCGGGAGGAGAGTCGCGGAACGGGAGAGGGTTTTAGGACAACAGCGAGGGTCCAGTGTGAGGGGCGTGGCACTCGTCAGTCAGAACTTGTTTCAGAATGGACAGAGGCCAGTGCTGATCGCCCAAATCTCGACCTTTCTTTCACGGTGAAACCCCGGTATCGAGGTAAACATTGGCAATTTCAAGCCTATGGATTTTCTGGAGTTGTTTTTGTGGGTGTGTGTGTGTGTGTTGTGTGTGCTCTTGTGAGTGTGTGTGTGTGTGTGTGGTGTTTGTGTGTGTGTCTGTGGTGTGTGTGGTGTTTGTGTGTGTGTGTGTGTGTGTGTGTGTGTATGAGAGAGAGAGAGAGAGAGAGAGAGAAGAGAGAGCAGTGCTTGTGCATGGTGTGGTATACATTGTGTGTGTGTGTGTGTTTTGTGTGTGTGTGTGTGTGTGTGTGGTGTGTGTGTGTTTGTGTAGTGTTTGTGCATGGTGTGTGTGTGTGGTGCTTTTGCATGTGGTGCTGTATGTGTGTGTGTACATGTGTGTGTGTGTGTGTGCGTGCGAGTTGCTTTTGAATATGGTGCTTGTGCACAGTGTGTGTGTTGTGTGTGTGTTTTGTGTGTGTGTGTGTGTACCCAAATGTGTGTCAGTCCACTATAACTTGCATTTACTGACATGTAGTGTGGGATCCTGATCCTTCTGTCCACAGGTTCTGTGGTGTGGTGTATTCTCTGCAACACCTGTGTATTTTTCAGTTGTTAGGTGCTTTCATCATCTGTAGTGTGGCCTTTTGTAGCTCAGTCCTGTCTTTTAGCAGTCTCTTTTTTTTTTGGTGTGGTTGGTTTTGCAATGTTTTATTTATTATCTTCTGTGGTGATGGCTTTTTATCAATCACACTTAGTTCATGAGTGAACCAAACAACATGTGTGAAAAAAAACTGACAGAATAATTGGAAGTTACACTTAGTGTTGTTATTGTTAGTTCATTTCTGCTAAACAAAACCAATTCCCAAGAGGCTTGCAAGATGTGCAGACTGATGCTGTGGATAATGTTCAATTCCATCTTCTTTCCCATGTTACCTGGGCTGGAGGTGCCCCCTATGATATGGGTTGCTAAACATTTTATGCATTGTCAAGCTTTATTGTGAATACATATGTCTGTCCTGAAGTCAAAGGATACTAACACCAGTTTTTGTGGTATTTCATTGTGATTTTAGTGCTATAGTTTTGTTTATGTTCTGAAAGTGTCTGTTTTTCAAAACATTCATCATTATATATATTTTTTGTCTACTCATTACAAACAAAATCAAAACTATTGTGATATCTGACTGTAGCCAAGGATATAACAAGAAAATTTCCCAAGTATCTAAGATATATGTCAAGAATTGAAAGAGCACTGGGCATATCAGTGAACCTACCTAAGAAAACAAAATTGTGTCCCTTGATACCTGGATTGTACTGTACCCCAGAAATGCATAAATTTATCATATAAAAAAAAAATTATAAAACAACAATTATGGGTTGTAAATTCACTACCAAATATTTACACAGGTGTTCAGGAAACACTAAAACCACTTTTGGCTGGGTTTGTTATGTTTTTTGTTTTGCTGCTGTGGGTTTTTGTATGCTTGCAAAATATAATTTTAAAAAAAAGTTGAATTATAAGATTATTTATTATACTCAGAATGAATGAAATCAAATATCATTTGCAGATATTATAGCCCTGAGTATGAGAAGAAAACATGCCAAAAATCTAAGAGATATCTCCACAAATAAATGAGCACTGATCAAATTAGTGAACCCACCACAAAAAGTCAAATTTTGCTCCGGCACACAGAAACTGATACAAAATAGCGGCAGTCAACGGGTTAAAGCTGTCCATAGATCTGAACCAGTAACTTTTCTGGGATTCCAACGATATAAAAACTGTTCCCAGACTGCATATCTAGTATGTTTTCCTTTACAAACGGTCATTATGATCCAGAACCATGTCTATGGCTATTGGCTGTAGGAATTCTGTTTCTAAAGTTTTAAAGATATACTGGACAAACCATGTGAACAAACACATTTCTTGTCAAATTCATTAAGGTCTACCTTGACATCAGATTTTTTGTTTTAATTGAGCCCGCCTGATATTCTGCGGTATGTATTCTACATCTGGTGATATACATGATATCATGTCCTAGGTTGCGTTTACTTCTGCTCCAAGCTGAAGTGAAATTCTCAAAGTTTCCACCATGACTGCATGTGCCACATCTCGATGACTGGTATAGGGAACACTGTAGTTCCATGTTTGGGCCCAATGTCCTACAAACCTTTAAAGAATTATAGGCTTGTATAAGTCATTTAGGTTTTTCTTGCCTCTGTCTGCTGTAACGCTTTTTTTTTTTTTTTTTTTTTTTTGCAGTCCCATTGTCACGAGTTTGTCACGAGGCCTACGACGTTCGACCCACCTAGGGTGGCGGAATTACTTATTTGTTTATTGTCGTTGCTGTTGTGTATCCGTCCCTTAGGGTGGCTTGTGGTGCAGTTGCACCTTGGTGTGGTTCAGCTCAACTTCGGTTTGCTTTCTCTCTCTCTCTCTCTAATTCCACGCCCGTGCTATTCATCCTGCAAGTTCACGGGTGGCCGGTACCTTTCTCTCGAACTTTCTGTCTATCGGCCTCTCGCCTGTCTTTTTACCTGTCGCACGTGCTTCGTTTCTTTTAGTTTGAAGTATGCTCACTCTGTGACGCAGCATGGCATGTTGGCTGCCATTGCTGAGGGAGGTTAGCTCTTCACTCGAGCGGAAGATGTCTCTGGGAGCGCCTGCTCCAGTCCTGGTTCTTTACCTTATCGTCGAGAGTACAGTCAGTACTTTCAATTCCTGCAGTCGGCCTGTAGGAGAGGGACATCGCTTCTTCTGTTTCCGCATCTTCGCCTCTGTCCTCTCGACTGGACAGAGGGTAGAGAGAGTCCTTTGACCCGCCTCTTCGGGGTCACCCACGGGTAGCTGGTAAGCATCAGTTTCGTGGTCTGTTTGTTTTGGTTTGTTGTTGTTAGCCGGCTTAGTCTTCGCTTTTGCGCAATTTTTTGTTTTCGAAATTGTAAGAGAAATATTGTGTGAGACCTTTCTCTGGTTAATTCCATCTTTAACCTGGCCATTCTAAATTATTTCCAAAATTCTTTCTCCTGTTTAGTATCTGGTGATGCGGTAGTCGGTGGGGAAGGGAGAGAACCTGGTGATTCAGGGTTGGAACTTGCTTGGTCTCGCTCGTCCGCCCCTGTCACATTCGCCGGACTTTTATCCTTCGGCCACCGTCTGTTTGTGTGTGCAAGGAGAGCGAGTTTTTATGTTCACAAGCGTGCGTGCGCATGATTTGTCGTTCGGATGCGTGGTTGGAAATTTGTGTTATTTTGAAATGTGTTTATAAAATGTGACAGTTGTGCCATTGAATTATTATTTGCAAATGTGGTGGCAGTTATTAAGCGATGGTCGCTGTGTTGATTTATTTCCTAAGGAAGGAAAACGTTAAGCGTGAGTGAGAGAAGGGTGAAGATAATTCATATTTGTTTATAACCTGTTGATTTAATGCAGTCTTTTACCTGCATCGTGTGAGAAGACTTGATTCAATGGGTTTAATGTGTGCGTTGAATACACTTCCCCTCGCCCATCATGCGAGTGGCTAAGACTTGACAGCAATGGTCAGACGGTACTGACGGCAGGGTTCCAGTACCCTTCTTCCTTCCTCCTTCCTTCTTCTTTCCCTCCTCTTCGACTCTCCTCCCAGCTACGTCCTCCCCCCCCCCCTCCCGGGGCTTCACCTGGAGCACGATCTGGATGGTGCCACGTACTGGTCGAGGCCACGTTCTGGTTGAGACCACGGACGGGATGGTGCCACACGCTGATCGAGGCCACGCCTTGGTCGGGACCGAGGGCTGGTAGAGACGCCGCCGTCTTGACTGGCCGGCCTGGACCCCCGTCCAGGACCTCCAGTAACGGCTACGTCCCCCCCCCCCCCCCCCCCCGGGACACGTCTTTCACTGCCCGCTTGGAAGTCGAGGGTGTCGGCTTTGAGCGACTCCCTGCGAGAACCAACCCGGCTCGGAGCACCTAGTGCGACAGGGTGCTCCAGCAGACTCGACAGGGGCAGGGGTGTGCACGCACTCCATGGTGTTAAGAAGGGTCAATGCTGGAAATATTTCCTTATAATTGTGTATTTGTCATATGTGCTGGAATGCTGTAAGTGTGATCATGTGCGTCGTATGGCGAAATACTTATTTTATAATCGTGCATGTTGTGGGTGCGGAGTGCTTGATTGTGATTGTGCATGTTGTGTGCGTTGGAGTGCTTGATCGTGATTGTGCATGTTGTGTGCGTTGGAGTGCTTGATCGTGATTGTGCATGTTGTGTGCGTTGGAGTGCTTTATTGTGATCGTGCATGGTGCGTGTGTTGGAATGTTTATTTTGCTGGTGTGAATAAATGGGGTGTTGTATCGTAATCTTTATTGTGTGGTCTCTTGCGGAGCGTGTGAGGTCAGTCACTCCCTTCACTCCCACCTAGACCGATCCTGTCAGGGCAGACCTCCAGGGGTCGGTCGTGACAATTGTGGGGGCTCGTCCGGGATGTGAAGGGCTCTGGCTGTCTCTCTCTCGTTTCGCAGAGTACCTGTTTAGTTTTATCTGTTTTGTATATGTTTAGTCAGTTTGTCGTGTTTGTTCGTGGGTGGTTGGCTGGGTGACTCTAGAGTGAAGGGAGTCTTGTTGTGGCCTGAGGGAACATCCGGTGTGACTCGGGAGTCGAGGTGAGACCGAGGGGAGTCGACCGCGTCCAGACCTCCTTCCGCCGGGTACCTCACGCAGGTACGGCCGTAAGTCTTGCCCTTCTGTTGCCGCTCAGTCTTCCATTCCTGTTTTGTATTTAGCCAGTTCTTGTTTTTTTTTTCTCTACCGGGTTGTTGAGTACAGGGGGGTGCATCGGACGCTAGTGTTTTTTTTTTCTCTCTCCGGATTCCGTCTGCTAGGTTTTTGTTTTGTTTTTTTTCCGGCCAGCCCACCGCACTGTTGCTCGTGCTGTAGAGCGCGGTGTTGCCAGAGTGGGGCAGCCGGACATAGTTTTTTTTTTTTTTTTTTTTTCGGTGAGCCCACCGCACTGTTGCTCGTGCTGTAGAGCGCGGTGTTGCCAGAGTGGGAGCAGCCGGAACTTGTCCGCACACACGCACACACACACATACACACATATACACACGCCCCTAAAATATTTGTTTTTTTTTTCTAGTGGAATTGTTTTTCCCCTGTATTTGGAAAACTGTAGGATATTGTTGTCATGGCGACGTCCGGCGCTGGTGGTATGGCGACGCGGGCGTCGAAGAAGAAGGGTATTCAAAATGTTACTGTAGTCCCTACTATTAGTACCAGTACTTCGACTACGGTAACTTCTACCTATTCCAGTGCTGTAGCAGGTAGCCCAGTGAGTACTTTTACTACCTCTTCGCTGGGGGGTCTCCCTGTCGAGACCCCGACTGGCACTTCCGCTCGGAAGCGTCAGAGTATAGCGAAGCAACTGTGGGCTTCTGTTGAGTCGCAGAGACCGAAACCTTCTCCTCTCCAGGCTTCCCCTCGTAAGGGGCATGCCCCAGAAGACTTTCCTTATGGGAAAGTCGAAACCCAAGGGACGGGTCAGACGGATCATCCTCCCGGGTCGGGAAGTGGTGAACCCTGCTCAGGATATCACCTCTGTCCTTCTGTTTCTGGAGCGGCAGCGTAGTGAAGAGGCTGCTAGGCAGGAAGCTCTGCGTAGGGAAGAGGCTGCTAGGCAGGAAGCTCTGCGTAGGGAAGAGGTTGCTAGGCAGGAAGCTCTTCGTAGGGAAGAGGCAAAGCTCCGTCGGGAAGAGTTGGATCAACGTAGAGAGGAGGCTGCTAGGCAGGAGGCTCTGCGCAGAGAGGAGACTGACAGACAGGAAATTATGCATAAGGAAGAGGCTATTCAGCGTAGAGAGGAGGCTGCTAAGCAGGAGGCTCAGCGTAGGGAGGAGGCTGCTAGACAGGAGGCTCAGCGTAGGGAGGAGGCTGCTAGACAGGAGGCTCAGCGTAGAGAGGAGGCTGCTCAGCGTAGGGAGGAGGCTGCCCTCCGTAGGGAAGAACTAGACAGGATGGAGGCTCTGCGTAGGGAGGAGATGGAACAACTTCTTTCGCGGTCTCCCGCATCTGTAAGTCAGGGGGTTAATCACCAGGCAGGTGATAGAGTTAGAGGCCCAAAGTTAAAGCTTCCAGAGTTCAGACCTAGTGAGGACATTGACATGTTCTTAGAGCATTTCGACAAGGTTGCTTGTTCATACCAATTGTCTGAGGAGCAAAAGGCTATGCACCTTTTTTCTGGATTATCTGGTGCTGCAAGGGAGTGTGTGCTCACTCTAAATGAAGGTGCGTCTTATGCAGACATGCAGTTGGCTCTGCGTAAGCGTTTCCACCTTACCCAGAGACCTACAGGAGGAAGTTTAGGTCCATAAAGAAGAATAATGACGAGACCTTCGTGCAGTTTGGTGATAGGCTGCGCAAAACGCTAGGGTACTGGCGTCAGTTAGCTAAGTTGGAGCTGGAGGATCTGATCCTCATTGAACAGCTCACCAACACTGTGTCCCCAGAGTTGAGGATCCGGATAGGCGAGACAGCACCTCAGGATTTCGCGGCTGCGATTCACACAGCTGAGGTGTTTGCTGAAGCTGCAGGGCTTATGGGCATCGCCCAGATACGGAGAGGAAGCCCTCCACAGGATTTAATAGCAATAAGGCGCCGACAACTGCTAGTGGGGTGAACAAGGCAGGCAGTTCATCGGGGAGTTCAGCGCCCCGACTGTGTTTTCTTTGTGGTCGTCCTGGCCACATTAGGAAAGATTGTCCTAAGCCGCTGGTAGTCGTGGGGCTGCTCCTTTCCAACGTCCTCGTGCCTCAGCTAACGTGGGTTCCATCCCAGCTTCTGGTGATTCAGAGTGCCCAGTGTTTCTTTCTGTTGTTGGTTCATCCTTGGTCGACACCATCAGGGATTCGGGAGCATCAACACTCTTTGTGGATAAGGATTTGGTTTCCCCTAAGGCCCGGCGGGGCGCCAGTTACGATGTGTGCGGGTTGGAGGCTGGTTTTACCTCCACCCGTCCTTCTGTACTTATTCCTATCTCCACCCCCTACTTCTGTGGCGAAGTATGGGCCATCGCGGTGGAGCGACCTCTGTATTCCCTTATCATAGGGAATACTATCACCTTCGCAGACGGACGCAGTCAGCCCGTGTCTACGGATTTGCCCGTACAGGCGTGTGTGGGAGTCACCACACGCGCCAAAGCTAAGAAGCAGGAACAGGAATTGCGTCCCGTTCTTCAGCCGATCTCTGACGAGGTTCTGGCAAGGGCCGATCCTGCTAGCATTATCCGTCTTCAGGCCAGGGACTTGGATGTCCAACGCCTACGACAACTTGTGGATCGCCCCGCTCAGTCTGCCCGACACGCAAGGTGAGCTTCAAGCTCCACAAGGGGATCCTCTTTAGGGTTTCCACTCAGGCAGATCGTGTGGCCAAGCAGCTTGTCGTTCCCCAAAGCTTGAGGGAATCTGTCCTCCGGCAGGCCCACGATTCCCCCATGGCAGGTCATATGGGCTCCAAGCGGACTCTCGAGCGAGTTAGACAGGATTTCTTCTGGCCAGGGATGAACTCACAGGTTAGGCAGTACTGCCGCTGTTGCGATGTCTGCCAACGGACAACGCCTAAGGGTCGCTTGAAGCGTGTTCCCTTAGGGTCAGTGCCTCTGGTTGGGGAGGCATTCAGCAAAGTTGGGGTCGACCTGGTGAGACCCATTAATCCTCCATCCGATCGCGGTCACCGCTACACTTCGGTAGTGGTAGAATCTGTGAGTCGATACCCAGAGGCTGTCCCGCTTAGGACTATCGATGCCCCTACTGTTGCTGAATCTCTCAGGCAGATTTGGACGCGCACTGGCGTGCCCAAGAAGAAGTACGGCCGGAAGTTTGTACTGGAGAGCGATCATCATCCTCTCCAGTGCCTGGACCGGATACGGCCAGTCAGTCATCGACTCATGAGTTAGGCAGTGGAACTGCAGAGTCATGCGTTCACTTTCCGTCATATCAAGGTTCCTGTAATACGGATGCTGACTATCTTAGCCGAGCTCCGTAGTTAGCATATTGGAAAATCAGTCAGAGGGACACCTCCCCTCAACCAGGGTTATATCCCTTTTTGGTCTCTGTATCAGGTGTAGTGACAGTTGTCACTTCAGTGAGGTTAACGGTTGTGAATCACCAATGGTTCGGATTGTTACTTTCATGGTTGGAAGGTTCGCTTAGTTTGTTTGATAAATGTAGTATTATGTATTCCTCGGTGTGATTCTATCGTGGAATGTTTGTATTGGATTTTTCGTACTCTGTCGATCACAGAGAGTTGGGTTCGGTCCCATTGTTGTGAAGTTGCACATGCGACAAGGTTCAAAGGAGCACTGTATCTCAGAGAAACAGATGCTTTTAGAAGGGGGGTTTGTCACGAGTTTGTCACGAGGCCTACGACGTTCGACCCACCTAGGGTGGCGGAATTACTTATTTGTTTATTGTCGTTGCTGTTGTGTATCCGTCCTTAGGGTGGCTTGTGGTGCAGTTGCACCTTGGTGTGGTTCAGCTCAACTTCGGTTTGCTTTCTCTCTCTCTCTCTCTAATTCCACCGCCCGTGCTATTCATCCTGCAAGTTCACGGGTGGCCGGTACCTTTCTCTCGAACTTTCTGTCTATCGGCCTCTCGCCTGTCTTTTTACCTGTCGCACGTGCTTCGTTTCTTTTAGTTTGAAGTATGCTCACTCTGTGACGCAGCATGGCATGTTGGCTGCCATTGCTGAGGGAGGTTAGCTCTTCACTCGAGCGGAAGATGTCTCTGGGAGCGCCTGCTCCAGTCCTGGTTCTTTACCTTATCGTCGAGAGTACAGTCAGTACTTTCAATTCCTGCAGTCGGCCTGTAGGAGAGGGACATCGCTTCTTCTGTTTCCGCATCTTCGCCTCTGTCCTCTCGACTGGACAGAGGGTAGAGAGAGTCCTTTGACCCGCCTCTTCGGGGTCACCCACGGGTAGCTGGTAAGCATCAGTTTCGTGGTCTGTTTGTTTTGGTTTGTTGTTGTTAGCCGGCTTAGTCTTCGCTTTGCGCAATTTTCTTTTGTTTTCGAAATTGTAAGAGAAATATTGTGTGAGACCTTTTCTCTGGTTAATTCCATCTTTAACCTGGCCATTCTAAATTATTTCCAAAATTCTTTCTCCTGTTTATGTATCTGGTGATGCGGTAGTCGGTGGGGAAGGGAGAGAACCTGGTGATTCAGGGTTGGAACTTGCTTGGTCTCGCTCGTCCGCCCTGTCACATTCGCCGGACTTTTATCCTTCGGCCACCGTCTGTTTGTGTGTGCAAGGAGAGCGAGTTTTATGTTCACAAGCGTGCGTGCGCATGATTTGTCGTTCGGATGCGTGGTTGGAAATTTGTGTTATTTTGAAATGTGTTTATAAAATGTGACAGTTGTGCCATTGAATTATTATTTGCAAATGTGGTGGCAGTTATTAAGCGATGGTCGCTGTGTTGATTTATTTCCTAAGGAAGGAAAACGTTAAGCGTGAGTGAGAGAAGGGTGAAGATAATTCATATTTGTTTTATAACCTGTTGATTTAATGCAGTCTTTTACCTGCATCGTGTGAGAAGACTTGATTCAATGGGTTTAATGTGTGCGTTGAATACACTTCCCCTCGCCCATCATGCGAGTGGCTAAGACTTGACAGCAATGGTCAGACGGTACTGACGGCAGGGTTCCAGTACCCTTCTTCCTTCCTCCTTCCTTCTTCTTTCCCTCCTCTTCGACTCTCCTCCCAGCTACGTCCTCCCCCCCCCTCCCGGGGGCTTCACCTGGAGCACGATCTGGATGGTGCCACGTACTGGTCGAGGCCACGTTCTGGTTGAGACCAGGGACGGGATGGTGCCACACGCTGATCGAGGCCACGCCTTGGTCGGGACCGAGGGCTGGTAGAGACGCCGCGTCTTGACTGGCCGGCCTGGACCCCCGTCCAGGACCTCCAGTAACGGCTACGTTCCCCCCCCCCCCCCCCCCCCCCCGGGACACGCTCTTCACTGCCCGCTTGGAAGTCGAGGGTGTCGGCTTTGAGCGACTCCCTGCGAGAACCAACCCGGCTCGGAGCACCTAGTGCGACAGGGTGCCCCCAGCAGACTCGACAGGGGCAGGGGTGTGCACGCACTCCATGGTGTTAAGAAGGGTCAATGCTGGAAATTATTTCCTTATAATTGTGTATTTGTCATATGTGCTGGAATGCTGTAAGTGTGATCATGTGCGTCGTATGGCGAAATACTTATTTATAATCGTGCATGTTGTGGGTGCGGGAGTGCTTGATTGTGATTGTGCATGTTGTGTGCGTTGGAGTGTTTGATCGTGATTGTGCATGTTGTGTGCGTTGGAGTGCTTGATCGTGATTGTGCATGTTGTGTGCGTTGGAGTGCTTTATTGTGATCGTGCATGGTGCGTGTGTGTTGGAATGTTTATTTTGCTGGTGTGAATAAATGGGGTGTTGTATCGTAATCTTTTATTGTGTGGTCTCTTGCGGAGCTTTGTGAGGTCGTCACTCCCTTCACTCCCACCTAGACCGATCCTGTCAGGGCAGACCTCCAGGGGTCGGTCGTGACACCCATCTTCCATGCCATCTCAGTGGCACTGCGCCCATGCTGCTCATTCCAATACCCCGGCCACAGCCACAGCCAGACCTGGCTCACTGCAGCCCCAGCACTGGCAATCCACAGGGAGCTTCAATGTCAAGTCGTCAAGAGGCAACCCACCAGGGGAGACACTGCACTGCTGCCGAGTCACTTCGGTGGTGTTCAGTGGCGCCTGTTCTGATCCAACATATGCAGGACACCACCTACTAAGCCCCCTACTGACGACAATGGTTGTTTAGTTGCGGAGCCAGCATGAGTGAGCTCTCTCCCAAGAGGGCGCCACCCCGTCCCTCCAATGACTGTCGCCTTGAATTTGCACGTACCGGTGACCCCGATGACATCAAACCAAGGCTATAGACATGGAGAGGATATTAAAACCGAGATCACCATGACAGCGGGGCATGAAGGGCCACAGATTTTTAATACTTTTTTTCATGCTGATCAATGAGAATGAGGATGACGAAGATGATGCTATGCATTTCCATCCTGGTCTGAGACTGCATGACGGGCTGTACTCTCATGCTTACTTTCGTGTGTCCTAGCGTCAAAATAGGCCCGAGAGATACAGACACCTGCAGTGCAGGTCAGGAAACTTAAGCAACACTCCCTGAGATGCATCTATTAAGTGGAGGAAACTCGACTGTGTGGTCCTGGTCCTCACGACTGAGGCTGTATCAAATTCAAGGCTGGGTAGGAGCTAGTCAGGGCAGAAAAAAATCCTGTATGGCTCTGATGGGAATCGAACCCATGACTCCCACATGGGAGTCCACAACGCTAACCACTTTGCCACAGCAGCTGGTGTAATAATTTGTTTTTAATCGAACGTAATTTGTTTTAGAACGTAATGTTGTTAGTCATGCAGATTTTTTTTTTTCTTTTGCTGGGTTTTTGTTTTTGATTTGTGTTTAGCCGGACTTTTCTGGCCTTCATCACTCCTTTCTCAGTCCTAATTTTGCAGTATGAAAATCCTGACCTGACATAGCAAAGTACTTCGCATACTCTTCTTTGTTCCAAAATTGTAACTCCACTGTTCAACTCTCAGTGGATTATCCGCACTGCTGATCGAGCCTTAAAAAAATTAAAGAGTGATACAACACGCAAAAAAGCATGGTCATGCTTGAAGAAAATACCAATCATAAAATGCCAATCATTATTCTGCCTTTCCTAAATTTCACTGTGGTATCCCAATACTTCATCTCCTTATCAAAAGTGACCATCCACTTACTTATTTGATGGATCAAGCTCATACTGACACTGGTGTTTTAGAAAGTCATGGATGTTGTAGTCTGTTAATCTGAAATGACTGATTTATTCTGTTCTTGTTTCTCTTTCTGTAAGCGGAGCCGATATCAGTGGGGACTGGAATTGTGTTTACTACCTTGCTATCACCACACATTTCACATGAATGGGCAATCCCCATAGCAGTGCTGTGCACAAACTTTGTTTGTTTTCTCCATCTGTGCAAAGACACATGTTTCTCCTGTGGCGTAGTTGTTGCAAACAGACAATGTGAACAAAATATCAGATGAGGGAGTGATGTGTGTATGGATTTCATTCTGTGCCAGTCTGTAAAAGCTGCAAAGAGTTAAAAACTGGTATTGAGAACATGACAATGAAGCCAATGCCTACTTATGTGTCCATCTATGCACCATACATGTATGCATTACATACAAGTTAAAACTAACATTGCTTAAAAATAAACTGATTTTTTATTTAAAAGGGAAGTTCAAGAAAAATCAAATTGAATTAAAGAAGAAGATGAAGAAGAAGAAGAAAAGAAGAAGAAGAAGGAGATGATGTTGATGTTGATGATGATGATGATGATGATGACAACGACGAAGAACACACAAAAACCGTATACATATCTAAATATATTACAGGTACAAACACAACTGAAAAATTCACTTATTCATAAATAAATGAATCAACAAATCAATAAATGAAAAAAAAACAAGTAAATATTCAAAATAAACAAAGAGAGGATTGGAAGCTTACAATCATGGACCAAACTCAGACAACAAACAGCGCATTACAGTTAGGTTCAGCGTGAAAAGCATGGCGCAGATTAGTTACACAGCCACACAATGGACAGCAACAACCTCCGCACGTGGCGCAGCAAAGGATATCCACCTGCTTTGGTCTGAAAATCACCCGCACTGTTCACTTAGGTGCTGCACGCTTACAGCTAAAAACACCAATAATGGCACATATAACCTTAGCACAGCTTCTGATGAACTATTGAAAAAACAACAAAAAACAATCATGAAGTCATTAGTGTGCATATCTGTCCAGGTGGGCTCAAGCTGTTGTTTTTGCCAACTCTGAAAACGTAAAGAAGTAAACAAGGAGAATATGTAATCAATCCAGAAATGGACCTCCTTCCAGCTCGCCAAGAACGGCCACTTTTACAATGCCCTCTTATGTATTCATCATTTCATTTACTGCACAACATACCACACATGCACGCTCACACCCACATCCACACACCCACACACCCACCACTCACCACCACTCACTCTCCAATACCATGGGGTTTCAGCAAACCCATCAAGGTAGAGGACCAACAGTTCAACACCCCTGTGAACCCGTGTAGACCAGTCCAATGACCCAAAACTGGTGGGCTCCTGGTCAACATTTGAATACTGAAAAGCCTCATTCTGGCGCCCTATTGTGGATTTGCTGAGCAAAACCTCGCATCAAACACAGTGTAACATAAACGACAGCTTTCTGGGAGATTGTGGGATTTCTGAGCAAAAACTGGACATCAAAAACGGTGTATACATAGATGCCTCATTTTGCGGCATGTTGTAGGATTTCTGCGCAAATATCACATCGAATTGTATGTGCTCATATGCCCTGTAAATTAACCTGATGACAAGATTTCCATTACACGACCTTGATCCAACTTAACTTTTCGCGAATGACATCTTCCAGTTACAGTGATCATTCTTTATGGATTAAAGTCCAGCAATCGGCTACTGCAGAGGACAATGGCTCTAAAACTGGGCAAGATCAACCTGCACCCCTAATCCCTCGCAAGACAAGCCAAGCGAAATGGTATCAAACATCTCGTGAGCACTGCGTCATTTTCAGTTCTTGCGTGAATCAACCCATGTATGAAGAGCAAGGACTATGTGCTAAGTGAAAGTGGGGAGGTGGAGGGAGGTGGCTTAGGGGGAGAGAGACATTCTGTCGGCAGAAGAACTTGACATCGCAGTGCTTACTGTGGCCTAGGAACAGGAATGAGGCCATAAGAGGAGCTGAGGATCAGGAGAATTGCTAATTGCAATGGGGGGGGGGCGGGGGGGGGGCAGGGGTATGAATGGGCTAAGCTGAGTTAAAAATTGCTACTATCATCACAACCTCCAGGCCACTTTATAATGCTACTATCATCACAACCTCAGTCCAACCTTATAATGCCACTATCATAACACAACCTCCAGTCCAACTTGATATTGCTATAGCATCACATCCTCAGTCCTAACTTATAATGCTACTATCATCACAAACTTCCAGTCCAACTTATATTGCTACTATCATTACATACCTCCAGTCAAACTTTATAATGCTACTGTCATCACAAACTCCAGTCCAACTTATATAATGCTATTTCATCATACACTCCAGTCAAGTTAAATGCTTACTTTCAGCATAACCGTCCAAAAAAAAAGTTAAAATGCTTCTTTACACAACCTCCAGTCAAGGTTAAAAATGCTACTTTCATCATACACTCCATTCACAAGGTTAAAATGCTCCTATCATCACACTCTCCAGTCCAAGTTAAAATGCTACTATCATCAACATCTGTCCAAGTTAAATTGCGACTATCATCATACCACTCCAGTCAAGTGTAAAATGCTACGATCATCACACACTCCAGTCCATAGTTATTTTATGCTACTATCATCACACACTCCAGTTCCAAGTTATATGCTTACTTTCAGCACACACTCCAGTCCAAGTTACTAAGGCTACTATCATCACACACTCCAGTCCAAGTTTATAATGGCTACTATCATTCACACTCCAGCCAAGTTATTTAATGCTACTATCATCACACACTCCAGTCAGTTATAATGGACTAGCATCATGCAAAAATGTCTTCATGTTACACTCTTTTGCTCGGTTAGTCTGCAAAAAAAATGACGTGAGTGCACGTGGAATTGAAATGCAAGACAAAACATGACACCTTATGTGGACAAAACTTGACACCCTTATGCCTGACAAAACATGACACCGTTTGCCTGACAAAACATGACACCTTATGCCTGACAAAAATGAACCTTAGGCGACAAGACATACGCCTATGCTCTGACAAGACATGGACGCTTATGTCTGACAAGACATGACGCCTTATGTCTGACATAAACATGACGCCCTTTATGTCTGACAAAACATGACACCTTATGTCTGACAAGACAAGACGCCTTATGTCTGCTGACAAAACATGACCCTCCTTATGTCTGACAAAAATGACACATTATGTCTGACAAAACATGTCACCTTATGTCTGACAAAACATGACAACCTTATGTCTGACACAAAACATGCACACTTATGTCTGACAAAACAGACTCGTTATGTCTGACAATCATGACACCTTTTGTCTGACAAAACATGACACCCTTATGATTGACAAAACATGTCATTTCTGTCTGGTCTTGTACTCTGTCTCTTTTGTTGGTGGAACCAGTGATTTTCTTTTAAGTTTCTTTTTCTTCCGGGTTTAAATAACAGGGTCAAGGGCTTACTCATATTCTCAGAGTGCGTTTTTGCGGGATGGTAAGATGAGAATGAAGGGGATGTGGGGGGGGGGTGGGGGGGGGGGGGGGAAGATATGGGTGATCACTGAGGTTCAATGTACAGAAGCAAAAACTAGCTTCACCAGCTCTCCCCTTGATGTTAACAACCGCACGGATCCAGCCCATCAATAATTAACAAATGGACGAACGAAGATGGAGAAAAAGACTTGGGGAGGAGCACGGAAGTTGGGACCTGTTGAAGAAAGTGTCAGCATCTCCAAAGTGCTGCTCTGTCTAGAAAGCTATCCATGAGAAAAAAAAAAAAACCCTGCTGACTTCAGGTAAGGCAGACAGGACTGGGCAATACTGAGGGTGTGGTGTGCTAGAAATTGTCATTAATTTATTTTTCCTCCCCACATTTTTTAAAAAAAGTTTAAACGAAAGAAGTAAAGGACATTTGTGACCTTTAAATGCATCAGCAATAAAACAGCATTATCTAAAAAGCCATAAGGCAAAAAGATGCAGACAGGACAGAGAGCACACAGGTACATTTCAGTACTTACAGACTAGATTGCAACAAACCGGCTGGTATGATATCATTCATAAACTAGTGACGAATATTATATTTATTCCTGGCATTTAGCAGGAGAATGGGCCCACAACGGCAAAGGTAAGGTAAGGTAAGTTTGCTTACTGCCCAGCCGACCCCAAAGGGCCATATCAAGGCTGGTACACGTTAAAATCAACCCGCAAGTCATTCATTCACACAACAACTCTTTAAATACATCTTTGAAAACCCATCCCGAAACTTGTAAAATCTTGGCCACTATATAAACCGCACATCCGATGAAAAATGTTAACTCTTTCAAGAATTAAAAGATCGCAAAGGTGGGGAACATCTCTAACAAGGTTTTCATGGAAATTGCTGTAAAATTTGTTTGGGTCTCACATCTATGCAAGTCCAACACTTAAAAGAATATGTGAGCAGAAAAAATCTACAAAGGAGTTAGTACAGAACAACAAAGTCAAAAGAAAACAACAACAAAAAAAAAGAAAGGCAGAGTTATTGAGGGTGTCAGGAAAGAGAAAATGCCAGCACTGAACTGTCAGGCTGGCAAACAATTTGCACTAGGAAGACCCCTTTGTCCTGTCCATGGGTTACCTTGAACTTGTGCTCGCCCTACCATCCAGATTTCAACCATCTCTCTCTCTCTCTCTCTCTTCTCTCTTTACACGCAGAGATTGGATTCTAACCTTTTGCCTTCAACAGGTAGATTGGTATTACATTATGTTTGATACGTCTGGGTATTTTTTTTCATTTCTACCACTTGTTTTTTCTTCATATTCCTTATGTTGATACTGTGCTGATTTTCTTTAAACAAAGATGCTTTCTTAAAAAATAAATAAATAAAAAAAAAAAAAAAAAAATTAAAACATATCTAATCACCATAAGCCACTCTGAGGAAAAAAAAAAAATAACAACTCGCCTGAAGATTCGCCGAAAGGCCATTGCCGAAATCTTCTCTCTGCAGGGCTGCGGTTAGGACTGGGGGAAGGGGAGGTTTCTTGGGAGGCAGGTGACCTTCATCGCCAGGAAGACAGCACATGCCCAGTCCACACTCTGTGTAACCAGGAATTATACTCTCTTCAGTTCTTTCCCCTTGACTTTCCGATCACGGTGTGATTGACGGTTTTCTTCCCGGAAGTTACGGTATTGAAAACCAACCATTTTGCTATCTGAAGCAATGTATCGCCTAAAACCCGAAATATGACACATTCTTCACAAAATATGATCATTTTAGAAATGGATGTCAGAAAAAGTTTCGAAAAATTATGACAAAGTCATGTACAAGCAAAATCTCAAAAAAACTGTTGAGAGTTAACAAAAACAGCGCACAGATACAAAACCAGTCACCATACAAACATGCACACGTATGCATTAGCATGCAAGCAACTATGCGCATTATTTCATTCAGTAATAAATTGTGTTTTTCTTTTTGCATAGGTAAATGAAAGCCTTTTTCTTGTAGCCTCAACCGTAAAAGAAAAAAAATTCAATACAAATCAAACGCAAAACAACAAAAAAAAGAAAGAAAAATGAACAAAAAAGAAACTACCTCAAGACACTGGTCATATGATTGAATGTTCATACTGAACTATTCGATTTCGCACCCCTTTCTACCCTCAAGTTTCTTCACCTCAGCATGGTCAGGGAACCGGCTTTATCATATTTACTTCACCGTGGCAAGTAATAGAGAAAGCCTTCCCAGCATCCCCCCAAAATTGTAGCACCACGGGTCAACTGATGAACTTCCCCCTTTTTTCTTTCCACCCTATCCAGCCACCTCTGGGACCTTTTGTTCATACAGCCTTTATTCGTCTCGTTTAGTCCGAATGCATCTTCCACCTCTGGGACCAGTTGTTCATACAGCCTTTTTTTCCCTCTTTTATTCCCAATGCATCTTCCACCTCTGGGACCATTTGTTCATACAGCCTTTATTCATCTCTTATATTCCGGGATGCATTTTAATGTGGCTCAAAGACATACCAGCATGGTATTTAACATTGTGGTGGTCTGCATATGAGCAGGCTTAAAAAAAACAATTACTGCTCTCACAAAGGACAAGAGATCTCATGATTAAAGCTGCCTGCTAACAAAATGTAAATTGGAGTCAGAATTCAATTACCCATTTTTTTTTTCTTTTCTTTTTTTGTCCCCGATTTTTTTTTTCTCTCTCTCCAATCAAGTTTATTTTCACTTGCTTTCCGTTTCAGTTTTTTTGTTTGGATCTTGTGAATGTGTTCAGAAAGGGGGAGCAACGTTACACATGAGAGCAAAAAAGCATTACATCACGCTGTACATCAGCCTATGTATTGCCTCCTTCTCTGCTGCTATCCGTGGGCTGCCCCTGTTGAAAAAAAAGTGATACTGTTTGAAACAGGATAATGAAAACAGAATAATAAGAGTTGGAGTAGGCTTGCACAGGTTAAAAAAAAAATGTGCATACAAGCATATGAATTACGACAAGCAAGCATGGCGCTATAGTCTACCTATCGATGACACTGTGCCAAAGAGTTGCTACCTTCTGAATGCTGAACAGCCCTCTTCACCTCAGTAAACCTGTTTCATTCTTCACGAAAAACAAATCCACAATAAATTTCAGAAGTATCATTTCAAAGAAAAAAAACAAATCCACAATAAATTTCGGAAATACTCAATCTGAAAGTAAAAAAAAAAAGCGGACAATTTGTGCCTGGCAGCTTAGACATGCACCAATGTTATAACAATTGATCTACATTGTCAGGAAGGAGAAGAACCTTTGTCCTACTGTTGCATTTCAACGCGTTCTTTCACAGGAGCTTCCACACGGGATTCTACAGTCGGAAGTATCCATCTTATATGTCTGGAAAATGATGGAAACAGCAACTTGTCCTGGGAATAATCCAGTTGTTTCATGCTGGCGGGAGGGGGGGGGGGGGGGGGAGTCTGATGGCGAGCGCCCCACCCCCCCCCTCTCATAAACTGGCCACAAACCATTGGTAGCCCCACAACTATTGGATTCGAACCAAACATTGTAAATTTACTGATGTGTCTATGTGTAGACCAGCTGCTAAAGTTTTCGAGAGGCGAGAAAACAAATGGTCCTGAAGTAAAGCAAAGCCAAAGGGAGTGATTCAGGCTGCAATGTCACATAAAACACTTTTGCACAGAAGTGGTAATACTGAACTAAGCCCAGGACACTTGTAGAAGCTGTATACAGTGTAATACCAAGGCCAAACTTTCAGTTTCACTTCATTTGCTTTCCAGGTTTATGTCTTAGCACTGGTAGAGCTGTTACTGAAGGATATATTTCAGTTTTCACTCTATTTTCTTTCCAGTTTGGTTATGGTCTTAGCTTCACATGTCCTGAATCGTCTTTATCCTTTGGTTCTTAATGTGATGCGGTTCCCTAAAAAGTTGATGGGATGGGGGGGGCGGGTGGGGGGCGGGGGGTGGAGGGTTAACCACTATAACAGCCCTGACAAACCTTTTAGAAATGAGAGAACGTTCCAATGACCGCTCTTGAGACTTCAACGGCATTTAATAATGATTTTAAGGGACAAAGTGCAACCTTTCCAAAACAAACAAATTTATGATGCCATCTTAGGCCAAAAGTGCTTTTTTTTTTTTTCATAAAAATTATGCAATTTTGGAATGGATATGCTCATAATGTATGTTTTTACTTGCAAAGAAAAACTCCATTCACTCTTTACACCGTAACCATTTCATTGGTGCAGTGTCTAGTACTGATCAGTTTTAGCATATTTAATACATATCAAATGTTAGACAGCCAACACAGACATGAGCATTCTTTATTTTTTATCCTTTTTTTCCTGCTGTCCCATTTCCATACTATCTCACAGCACCCCTGTGCCCTTTCCAACCCCCCCACCCCACCCCCACCCTCCCCCACCAAATCACGCCAGGGTCACTGCCTGGAGAGGGATATATCGAATTTATGCCGCAGGGGGAAGGACCCTGAATTTGAGGACTAAGGGTTTATGCTGATTCAATGGGATAATGAGGTGATGAAGAGAACGCTAGGATTTTTACTCCGGTTCTGAGACTGCATGACAGGGATGCGCGCCTACTTTCACAATTGTATTGGACGTCAAACAGGCCTGAGAGATTCAACACTTGCAGATGTGGTCAAGAAATTTAAGCAACTCTTCAGAGACGCATCCCCTTAGTGACTGAAAACTCGATGTGTGGTCCCAGTCTCCCAGTGAGCTCATAGCAAGATCAACTCTGGGTAGGAGCAAGCAGGTCGAGGAGAAAAATCCCAATGGCTCTGGGGAATTGAACCATGATCTCCCCAGCAAGTTCCTATGTAACACTTTGCCCATGGTGGCTGGTAACAAACAGAGTTGTTACAGACAGACAAAACATTTCATTGCGACTGACTCAAACAAGCTACAACCAGACAGACAAAACACAATACAGCGAAAACCTAAAGACTTGTTAAACAGACTGACAAACACCAATGTATTACCGAAAATGACAAAAAACAACATTTTTTTTTTACAAGAGACTGAACAACAAACATGTTCACAACCAAACTAAAAAACTATGTCACCACAACTGAAAAGCATGGTACACAGTAATCCATCTGTTATCTCCCTGTATTCAATGCCGCATGGTACCAACACTCACCATTTTTATGAGAGAGCGAAGAGACAGAGAGAGAGACAGACAGAAAGAAAAGAGGACAGACCGAGAGAAGAAAGAGTGAGGAGAGAAAGTTTGTTCTGAGATGATTTTTGCTGAACCTACTCGATTCATAGTAGGTGTGGTGTATCCAGCTGAAACAGGAGAAGACACTAATCTTAATTTGTAAATATTGTGATTGGAAAATCAAGGTAGTAGGAAATCAAGTTAGAACACACACAACAACACTTACATGCACACACACACAGATCTCTTTATATATGTTGCTGGATTAAAGGCAAAACAACTCGCCATCGCACCAACCCCCCACACACTTGAAAAGTGACCTAACCGCATCTTTCTTCAGTTCGACGTTGAAGACGTCTCGTTTAAGTCGTGAATCAACATTTTTCTGTTTGTTTTTTTCTGTCTCCAGTCTCTTTTCTGGCAACACTTCATGTACCACTAAGGCTCTGCCGTATTTACAACCACTAACATCATATCAATTTTGCGCTGTAGTTTGACCCACATGCGTTACACATGGCTTGTGCATGCACCATGTGTATGTGTATGAATGTGTGTGTGTGTGTGTGTTTGTGTGTGTGTGTGTGTGTGTGTGTGTGGTTGGGTGTGTGTGAGTGTGTGGGTGTGTGATGTGTGTGTGTGTGTGAGTGTGGGTTGTGTAGTGTGTGTTGGTTGCGTGCTGTGTGTGTGTGTGTGTGTGTATGTGTGTGTGTGTGTGGTGTGTGTGTGTGAGTGTGCGGTTGTGTGTTGGGTGTGTATGTGTTGTGTGTGGTGTGTGTGTGTGTATTTGTGAGTGTGCAGGTGTGTGTGTGTGTGTGTGTGTGTGTATGTGTGTGTGTTGTGTGTGTGAGTGTGCGGTGTGTGTGTGTGTGTGTGTGTGTGTGTGTGTTTGTGTGTGTGTGTTGTGTGTGTGTGTGTGTCGTGTGTGTGTGAGCATTAGTGTGTGTAATGGAAACTTACAATGATGTCCATACCTTTCATATATTGGAGTCAGTTTACTGTAGGAAACTGAACCCTGCCTGAATAAGACGAGTTGGCCCGGAACGTCGGAACCATCATGGACCTGCACCAATCAGGCAATGAGCCACATCAGGCCTCCAGGCTCCAGGTGACCTTTCCCCTTACACAATCCGCATCAACGGCAATGGCAGACATTCTTCCCTTATCCTTGAAGCGCAAGAGAACATAACTCCATTGTCTCCTAGACTGTAGCAAAACCTGTCAAAGATTTTTTTTTTTTCCATTTTCTTTTTTTTTTCTTTCTTTTTTAAGGTCTTTTCTTCTTTTCTTCTGCAGTCGATTCTTTTTGTTTGCATCAGGATCTTCCTTCCTGTCGCCAGTATGAATTCACTGTCATTTGAAGGTCTGAGGTCTTGACGGCTGCGTGTGCAGTCTCTGCATCCTTGGCCATATATCAGGTGTTACAAAGTAAGGATCAGGGTGGATTAGGGTTACAGTAGGTATAGGGGACAGGGTTTGGATCCAGTTGGGCTGGAGTTATTGTGATAGGCTGTGATTATCACGTACCTTGCTTCACTTCCCATTTTACTGGCATAATTGTATGGTGGGAGTACACAGTGTTCATGTCAGTCATTTATCGGCCATAGTATTCGCCACTACAATAGCGGACTTGGAATGACTGTGGTTTTGTTGCCAAACTGTTCCGTTGTCCACCATAGTTCCTACCACAGGAGTCCACGGAGATGAATTGGCAGCTAGAATGCAAACGATGGGCTGTAAGCTATAGTGTTTTTCAGTTCCTGTTAGTACTTTGTTTTGTAGTCTGTGCCAGAGCTGGAACGACTCTAGCTCTCTTACCTAGGTTCCATCCTCTACATGGAAAACATGCTGCCCAGCACAATACAGGCTTTTCATCACCGACACATGCCAAAGTCTGTATGTGATGTTGTCCGTAATGTTATGTGTCCCCTAAACGGGAATGGGTCCCTCTGACCTTAGAGTTGATGCTGCGCAAGTCCTTGCCTTACGAAGTGGTGTCCCCTCATGTGCTCCGCCCCTTAATCATTGTCATGTGCCCCTAACGGGAGGTGTCCTTTCCCATGGCGTGTCCCCCAGTGGACATGGTCCCTCATGTGATGTGTCCCATTCATGTGATGTGTCCCATTCATGTGATGTGTCCCATCTCAAGTGTCTCTGACGTGATGGTTCCTCCCATGTGATGTGTCCGTCCCTCACATCATATGGACTCTGAATTAATGGTTCCTCCAATTGGGATGGTGATCCCAGAGCGTAATGTTATCCTGTAACTGATGTGTCTCTAATGTGATGTGTCTCCTGGTGTGAAAGTTTTCCCTAATGAAGTGACCTAGTGTACGTGCTCTCATGTAATGTGACGCCGAATGTGAGGGTCCTCACAGGATGTGTCCCCTGATGTGATGTTCCACCGATGTGACTGGTTGCCTAATGTGTTGTCACTTCTACGCAATGTGTCATCTAATGGCTTGTGTAATCCATAATGTGATGGGTCGCCTAATGGGATGTGTTCCTTGATGTGACAGGTTTTTACAGGATTTCTTCTGGCCCAATCAGCTCCTACTCTCATCACTTAATGAGAGTGAAAGCATAATCACCTGAATCCAGAGCAGGTCTTTCAGACAACAAAATGCTTACATAAATGGCGACAGTGAATCTGTTTGGTCCATCCTACGGCTTTTGAATCAACACGCGTCGTGAGAGCACACACGTGTGAGCGTGAAGTGGGCTGCTTGATGGAGGAGTTCGATGCTTACGCGATAGTGTTGGTCTTTTCATAACAAAGAGGACAGCACAAATGCAAGCAGAGGACGTGCTATTACTTTTACCCTGCTGGGTAAACAATTTAGAGACATTTTTATGTCTATCATAAACTGAAGACATCGGCATGTCAGTAAAGAAAACGGTTGTTATGGGAAACTGAGTGATCGTTTGATCTGCGAAAGTGAAAGTATAATCACAAGAAGCAACAATCAGGTCTTTTAGAAAAATGCAATTACAAAGGTTCATAAACTTATGGATTGCTTCACTGGTTTTTTTTTCCCAACATTACAGTTTGTTTTAGTGGCCGGAATTTTCACTATCATATGCAAAATTCACAGACTGATGCTTGGTTAGCGTGATACGGCCTGACGTTGTACCCAGGTAATACAGATGATGCAATCGCTGATTCAGGCAGCCAGGCTTCAGTGAACTGCAGCTGTGCAAACTTACCTCAGCAAGCGGCCACTGAACTTATCATGACTGGCAGGAGAGAGAAGGAGATACATCGGAACAAAAATTTAAATAAAATTGATTTCATTTAGTTTGCGCATTTCTGTTTTGTGAAAATCTGGACCCGCTTCATTAAGACATCTTCCCCATAACCACAAATCATACATTCATGACTCTGAAGTTTACCTTAGTAAACTTTAATACAGAGTCCAAACATCAAAAGCACAAAGTGTGCATGTGTGTGAGAATGATAACGGAATTCACTCCAAAAAACATACTGCCTATTAAGAGATATATCAATACATATTCTTTTTTCACACTTTAATTTGGGTTTAAATGTTTTTGGTCTTTTGGTGGAGTTCTGAGGCAGGGAATGGGACACGGCTGATAAAAGCGATTCTTTTGCAAGAGGATTTCTTGTGAAATGGTAACTGACAAGACCATATAACTGTCCCAGACCCACAGAATATTATTTAGCATTGCTGTCCAATTATGGTGACAAACACACAAAGGATTCAACATACCAGCAAAGTAAGGCCATACATCCGAAGCCGGAGGCTGTTTCCCACGCCAATGCCAAGGAAGGCGCCGACAGCAGTGGCGGGTTGGTGCGTGGCGTCAGGGGAATCCTTACCGCAGACAGAGGCGAGGCCCACATAGCCAGAGGCCTGCAACCCGTTCAACGCCTGGCACGTTCATCAGGCTGCGCAACAAAATGAGCCATGCGGAACTGTCATTGCGTGGTAAAACCATTAATGATTAAGCAGAAATTAACGGTATATGGATGTGAGCGCTCCTGGAGCCGAAAGAAAAATGTTACACAAGTAAATCTTAACTTAAATGTTAGCGAAACCGCCCAGAGAACGTGGACAAACGAGTACAAGACAATAACACAACGCGTTTTCGAACCTCTTAGGTCTTCGTCAGGGTGAAGATTTAATCGAAATAAAAACAAACGAGAATTCACTTAGACTTGATCGCATTCGATCGCTCAGGGTTCAGCGCAAGAAGAAAGGGTTGAATGAGAACGAGGCTGTTGGAAGGAAATAGTGAGAAACTGAGTCAAAGTCGTAATGATATGATAATAATATTTCCTGATAGGGTTACTATATGGTCAATAATATTGGTGGGGGGGGGGGGGGGGGGGGTGGGGGCCCCCAATATTTTGACCATTATTAGTATCCCTATCAGTAACAATTATTATCATCATACGACTTTGACTCACTCACTATTTCCCTTTCCAACAGCCTCGTTCTCATAGAACGCCTTTTCCTTGCGCTGACCTGAGCGATCGGATGCGATCAAAGCTAAGTGACATTTCTCGTTTGTTTTATTGTTTATTACTTCACCTGCTAAGACTAAGAGGTCGAAACGCGTTGTGTTTTGTCTTGTGACTCGTTTGTCAACGTTCTTCTGGGCGGGTCGTAATCATTGATTAAGATTGTTTAGATTTCCGCCTGCGTCGTATCGCTTCTGCAACTAGTTACTCAAGTTTTAGAAGGACTACCAACTTGACATAAGCCGTTAACAGCTTTGGTTTAACTTACATTTTACAATGCAGTTGAGCGGTCTAAAATTGGGCGGGGGGGGGGGGGGGGGGGGAGTGAAACAACATGTTTGATAATTGAGAAACACTAATTTAACTTTAACAAGAACAAACGTTCAAAACATTTCTATAAAGTGTATCGGCGTTCTGTGCTGGCAACACAGTACACCATGGTGGCATTCTCTCCGGAAGCTGTATGCATTCCGTGACAACACAGGAACTGATAGATGTTGTCATCAGGTGCATGGGGGCTTAGTTTACATGTGGTGACTTGCCACACTGGAACAGTGGCATGGCTTAGTATACATGTGGGACTTGCACACACTGGAACAGTGGCATGGGGCTTAGTATAATGTGGTGACTAGCACACATTGGAACAGTGGCATGGGGGTTGTATACATGTGGTGACTTTGCACACATTGAACAGTGGCACATGGGGCTTAGTATACATGTGGTGACTTGCACACACTGGAAACAGGCATGGGGTACATAGTATACATGTGGTGACTTGCACACATTGGAAACATTGAGCATGGAGGCGTAGTATACATGTGGTGACTTGCAAATTGGAACAGAACAGACTCCACTGACCTCATCACGATGCTTCGGCAGTAATTCATTTCTCTCGTGAAAGGGAAAGGCGGGGGGGGGGGGGGGGGGTGGGGGCGTGTGAAGAAGGAGAGGGAAGGGGGAGAGGGAGGGAGGGAGGGGAGGAGAAGAGGTGGGGAGGGAAGGGGGATATCAATGTGTGTGATGGTCTCTGAACCCCTCTATCTGACATTTGTTTTCTTCTGCTTTTGGGGCATAAAGGCGACTGGGCTTGCATATAACACCTATTGGTCATCAAAGCATTATGGTCAGCAACACACTGCCGATGTCTGAACATTCCTAAAGCTTATGGTCAAGCAACACAACTGCTGATGTCGAAATGCAGCTACCTGAATTGGACCATAATAAAAACAACACATACTAAGAACTATCATTGTAATTCAGCAAGTTTCACCATGCGCAAAAGCATGGCTACGATTTGTATACAGTTGAAAGAAAAACCAGTACCACAGCAATAATCCATGCAATTATTTGTAAACAGTGATTACCGTCAACCAGCAATTTAGATGTCCATTTTTCCACTCACATTTGAGTATACTACCTGTTAGAAAACAGTATCAGTGTCATAGATATTTATGATATTTATCAACCTTTAACTGTCAAATATTTTGCTGTAGTCTGCATGGACCATAGCTGGGACTCGTGCAGCACTCCAGCAACTTTCGCCCCACTCCCTCTTTGAGGCGGCCTCACAGGACCATCGCCACTCAAGCATGAAGGAGGCCACCTGGTGGCCCTGAAGACAAGCCTTTTTGAGGGGAAAGAGGCAAAGGAAACAGACGCCCATCAAAAAAATAAACCTCAGTTCACAAGGAACCAGAGCTGACACAGCGACAGACGACCCCCCCCCCCCCCCCCCCCCCCCCCCCCCCCCCCCCCCCCCCCCCCCCCCCCCCCCCCCCCCCCACCCACACACACCACACACACACAAAGGAACCAGGCACACTCCTGCCAACGACAACTGCCACAAAGTATGCAGACTTCAGTCTGCGAGTATATATCCTATCCTTATGGGCCTCTAGCAAATAGGGAGTTAATCTCCCATCGACCGACCTTTGTCTGTGGTCCAGTAGGTCTTGAATTAAAACTTTACCTTTCAATGACTGAACATTGTCTCTCTGCACATGCACCCTCTTGGTCTTTCCCTTGGCAGCTTTCCAGCTACAGCATTCACAGTGATTCAGTTCAGACTGTCATTTCCTTCTTTACAGTCCACATACACTTATTTGGCACTTTCTCTTCATACAGCAGTTTGTTTTCCAGTTTTTCACCCTGAGAGCCACTAATTAAAAAAGTTCATGCTTGATCGCTTTTAGTCTGGGTTCTGGAAAGCCAAGTAAAAAAAAAAAGGAATGCAAACAAGTAGAATGTAAGGAGTTTCGCAAGGAACGTAACTCTGGGTACCACTGGCCATCTGCTGCAAGGATCGGTGTTGAATGAAAATATGAGCAACCGATGCGCTCAGTTATGAGAATTCTGCCTGTTTGAAGGAGAAAAGCCAGTGATATGGCGACTTCTGTCAATGCTTGATCTGCAGCCACTAAACACAAAATGCGGCAGACCATTTTCTTTAAGTAGACTAGCCACAAAACTCCAATTTCCAGCAAACTCGCAGGCACCCATGAAATTCTTCTTCTTCTTCTGAAATATATGCAGGCTGATACTCCTGCGGACACTCCCTGTATGGAAAGGCAAGGATTAATCCCATCTACCCAACAAAGGGAGTGGAGTTTTGTGTGTATGACCGTTTTTTTTAGTCTTGCTATTAAGGCAGCCATACTCCAACTTCGGGGGAATGAAATTCAATTGATAAAACAAGGACTGCCATGGTATTTTTTCAAAATGGTGCAGCAAACTCATCACAGCCAAATGGATC
>CM031620.1:41386681-41391681 GCA_018398815.1 Conus ventricosus
ACTCAAACCATGACTAATTGCCTGGCCACAGCAAGAGTCAAGTGCTACAAACAGTAACACAATGACCAACTTTCCCACTGCCCACGTCTGGTCAAACAAAAATAGTTTTTGTCAATATTTTCTCATCAAAACCAGTGAAATTCCAGTAGTTATCAGTTAACATCAACCCTGTCAGACATAATGCTTGGACCTACATGGTGACCCCCGGGGGATCCATGGTAAAGATCCTGGCCACAGTCCCTGCAGCGATGAAAAAGGCTGCACACAGACTGGCCACCCGTAGTCCTGACGAAAGGAAAGAAAGACAAGATCCATAACGATGGCTCCATTCCAACACAACTCTAGAAAGTGATCTCGGGTTAACACCACTTTCATATTATATTACACGTTAGTTTACTTAACTGCATAGTGAAAAATGCTATCATAACCAAACCTGTAGACTGTATCCTCAATTCTGGGTCAGTAAAAAAAAATACTAACTCACTCACCAACCCACTCACTCATTACTGGCTAATCAATTGACCAACAGACTTACTGAAAGATTAACTAGTTGACGTGAACAGCCAACTACTTTGCTAAGCAACGAAAGTAATAACAAAGTCATTTTAAGCGATATTGAAAAGGTGTAAATGTAAAATTGTAAGAAACAAAAGCAAATCAACACAAATAATACACTGTTCAAGTATCATGAGCAGTGAAATTGGTAAGCAGGAGGGGCAGTAAGGAATAAAACGTGCATGCCATGACGAGCTACAGTGTAAGAGAAGACTAAATAGAGAAGGGAAGTGGAGGGGTTGCAAGGAGGATATATATATATATATGATCTTAAGAAGCGTCCATGAATTAAGAAGAAACAACTAAAATTTAATAAAATCAAATAATTCACCCCAAGGATGTATTTGCGTGTAAGCGTATGTGTGTGTGTGTGTGTGTGTGTGTGTGTGTGTGTGTGTGTGCGTGTGTGTGTGCATCATGTGTGTGTGTGTGTATGTGTGTGTGCATGCTCACATGTGTGTGTGTGTGTGTGTGTGTGTGTGTGTGTGTGTGTGTGTGTGTGTGTGTGTGTGTGTGTGTGTGTGTGAGTGCATACATGTATGCATGTGTGAGTTTGATGAGGATGGAGATATAAAAAAATTAGGTGGGAAGAGGGGAAAGAGAACTTTGCAGCACTACTACCGTCACTCATGTTATGATTTACTAGTGAAACATTTTGCAGCACTATTATTGTCTATCATTTAGTGTAACATTTTGCAGCACTATTATTAATGTCTATCTTTTATTTAGTGCAGCACTTTTCAACACTACGACTGTAACCAATTTAGAGTAGCAACTGGCAGCACTACTACTATCACTTATTTGATGTAGCACTTTGCAACACTACCCATGTCTCTTATTAAGTGTCATCATCATTCAAAGTTTACACACACCAACACACACACACACACTCTCTCTCTCTTTCTCTCTCTCTCTTTCTCTCTCTCTCTCACACACACACACACACACACACACACACACACAGTGACACACACACACACACACACACACACACACACACACACACACACATATATTCGATATTGGAAAGAAAAGAAAAACAACTCATCAAAACTTAATTTTTACAACACCATTGCAAAAGAATATGAAACAGAAAATTATTTAATCACTGTTACAGATCTGAGGCACAGACAAGCGTTAACAAGACTTCGGATCAGCGCCCATGACTTAAGAATAGAAAAAGGACGATATCTGCATATGTCTAGAGATCAAAGACTGTGCAATCGTTGGAATGTATTGGAAGACGAAGTTCATTTTCTTGATCACTGTGAAAAGTTTGATGCCAACAGAAATATTTTAAGGAAGGGCATACAATGTCTTAATAATAATGCTTCAAATATTGTTCCAAGCCAGTTAATGACTATGGAGAATGCTCAGTCATTATTAGGGAAATTTGTGTATGATTGTTTTGTTCTTCTATATTGTGTCTCATAAACCCTGAGGTTTCATGACAATAAAATTTATTCTATTCACACACACACACACACACACACACACACACACACACACACACAACACACACACACACACAAACACACATAATGCAGCTCAATGAACAACACAACCTGTGAACAAAAGCACACACCTAGACGCTCCAAAGCCCAAATAAGCGGCCCGACGCCCACAATGAAGCCAATGGGTCCCCAGTTGGTCAGCAAGCCAATGTTTCCATTATCCCAGCCGAACGCTTCCTCCACTGTGGAGGAGATGGGGCCAAAGGCGTTCCACACGCAGCCTTGTGTGCCAGCCATCAGACTAAACAGCAGCAGGACATACCATCGACGTTTGTACACCCTCGTTTCCTCCCTCCTGGAGCTCCGGAGTCGCTTGACACAGACACAATGAGTGGCTGGTCTGGATCAGCATTGATGGACTGATATCCTGATGCCAAGCTCTCCGAGGCAATGCTCTCGTCATCTCTCTTGCTCAGCAAAGGCTGCCTTGCTGACATGATGACCCAAGTTTATTGCAAGGAAGTGTTTTCAGAGATTTTGTTGAAATCTGTGGAAGGAACAGAATCCTCATAAATAATCATGTATACGTATGCATATAAACCAACCACAAATTCTGCATTGACAACTCACTGCTTCCTGTTTCTCAGCAAATTTCTTATGGTATTCATGTGCCAGATGCCACTGAATGACTGATGCTACACTGACAAGAGGTTTGTGGATCATGGGACTGTGGCGTGACTGATCTTATCACCACTGAGTGATCGATCTTGACAGAAGCCATCTTGTGGGCAAAGGGTGGTGGTGGCTGATAGTACACTATCAATAAATACTAAAATAGTATCATGGTGAAACACACACACCAAACCAACAAACCCAGACACATTAAAACTGTGTGTATGTATGTGTGCATATATATATATATATATATATATATATATATATATATATATATATATATATATATATATGTATTTGTTAAAAAAATATTTTTAAAATGAAGTGCAGAATTTGTGTTTGGATGAATTTTAGCACTTCATTTTTAAAATATTTTTAAATATTTTTTAAAAATATTTCTTAACAAATGTTGCTCCCCAAGGGATTGAGCTTTTTCAGATTTTTTAAGGACGTTTTAATGCTGTCTATATATATATATAATATATATATATATATATATATATATATATATATATATATTATATATATATATATAACAGATTCTGAGATGGAAATCATTCTCCACACTAAGAAAACCCTTCTTCATAGCAACAGTGAAACTTGGATTAAAAAAACCAGCAGAAATTCCACATTCGATGTCACGATGGGATCTTATGATGGAGCTGAAACTTGTGAATTAGTTGGACTTTTCATGTTGTCTCATATACAGAAAATACTTGGTAAACAGGTTGGCTTATACAGAGATGACGGTCTTGCCACGTTAAACAATAAACCAAAAACCATTGAAAACAAGAAAAAAGAACTTTGTAAAATTTTTCAAAGCCATAACCTAAAAATCACAGCAGAAGCCAACAAAAAAACAGTAAATTATTTAGACATAACATTAGACCTTAAGGATCATACATACAAACCATATATAAAAAACCTAATGACACACCTGTCTATGTAGACATCAATAGTAACCATCCACCCTCCATCTTAAAAACCATACCTAATGGTATAAACAAAAGATTATCTAAACTGTCATGCAATGAGAAAGAATTTAACAGTGCAGCAGCTGAATACCAAGAGACGCTGAAAAAAAGTGGCTACAACTACAAATTACAATATAAACCAGATAACAACATGAACAGCAACAGGAAAAACAGGAAAAGAAAAATTATATGGTATAACCCTCCATATGATGGAAGAACAAAAACTAACGTAGGAAAAGAATTCCTCAGAATCCTTAAAACATCATTCCCAAAAGAACATGTACTATCTAAAATATTCAACAAAAATACTGTCAAGCTATCATACTCGTGTATGCCCAACTTAAAATATAATTGATTCTTTCAATAAAACCAAACACAACACAACCAAAAAGGGTGATGAAAGGATATCTTGTAATTGCACAAAAAAGACCAGTGCCCTCTGAACAATAAATGTCTCTACAACAACATTGTGTACCAAGCTACGGCAACAACAGACAGTGATAAAGAAACATACATAGGGATCACAGCAAACCATTTTAAAACCAGATATGCAAACCATAAACAGTCTTTCAAAAATGAAAAATATAAAAACCAAACAGAATTAAGTAAATATATTTGGAAGCTTAAAAATAAGAAAATAGATTACAACATATCATGGAAAATTATAAAAAGAGCAACACCATACAACAACATTTCTAAAAAATGCAACTTATGTACTACAGAAAAGTGGCTGATATTATGTAAACCCCACCTAGCATCCCTGAACTCTAAAGCAGAAATGATAAACAATTGCAGGCATAAATGGAAATCTTTGTCAATGCACCATTCCGAGGCACGTCCCCCTGAACGCGCCCCAAAAAAGAAAAAACCGGCAGGCCGCGTGCCACACACACAGAGCTCACACGCCCACACACCACAATATATAACACCGGTGGCGTGCCCAAATTGTATACCCTGAGGAAAGCGTTTTAGCTTGAAACAAGTTTGTAGGTTTTTAATTTTTCCATTTTAAAATCCTATTTTAAACTGGTATGTCGCTCCCTACATGGTTGAGCACTTTTAACGTTCTGAGTGGCTTTTTAACTCTGATTTTATATATATATATTGATGTAACAAAACCTTGTGTGTGTGCGCGATTAAATTTTCACAACGCTGTAACTGTAGGGAAAATGTATCCAACAAGGTTATTTGTGCCGGCGTACTAAATAGCGCTCTCATGAACTTCGCCTGCAGTACTGAATATTTTTCGGCTGTACAATTCGTCTATGACCACATCAAAAGATCGACTATTTACTTTGAAAGTGAAAAGACTCTCTCGGACCAAACATTTTGCATAAAATTC
>CM031620.1:41404181-41417835 GCA_018398815.1 Conus ventricosus
GGCAGGCTTTAGCTTGGGCTTTCTTAATTGATCGTCAACCCTTGCCTCCAGGTTCTTGAGGATGATTTATAGCCTTGCTTTTCTTATTTTTACATCATCGAGGTGTGGTGATGTGTGTGTCCTGTGTGCTGGTGTGTGTGTGTGTGTGTGTGTGTGTGTGTGTGTCTGTGTGGCGTGAGGTGTTTAGTGTGAGGTGTGTTGTGTGTGTGTGTGTGTGTGTGTGTGTGTGTGTGTGTTGTGTGCGTGCGTGCGTGACCGTCGTGTGTGCGTGCGTGGCGAGCGTGCGTTGGACGTGCGTGGTGTGTGTGTGTGTGTGTGTGTGTTGTGTGTGTGTGTGTGTGTGTACAAAAGACAGTGCTCTACTCAGATTAATATATTAAAAAAAAACAAACAAATATGCCTACTGTAATGTGAAGGAAGCATCATAGACTTATAATTATACCGGTCTATCCCACAGGGTCTTGGGGGATCTGGCTTACAAGCCGTGGGACCCTGGCATCGGTGTTGGTCCAGTCGGTTGTAGCTCATCAGCCATTGATCTCATTAAACAGCTCTCAATCTCTGGTCAGAAGTAGATGACAGAATCCTAAAGGCAACGGCAGTGGGCAGCTGTAAGTTATTTATATACAACTAATAAATTCCTAGATAAGTACGAGCACGTTCCAGCAAATTACAGAGTCAGCTTGGTGTTGCAATGACTGCAAGATATATTAAATTTTAAACAATAGGATCTTTTTGAGAAGCATTTATTTTACTTTTCCCATTCACCTCCACTCATGCAATATGTGAGTTAGCAGAAATAATCTACCACTGCAGATTGAATGCGTATCTCCCCCTATTTCTTCAATCTAAGACATTAAGAGGCATGCTTTGTTCATTAATTTAATTTTTCTTGCAGTCAGTGAACATCAGCTGCTCTGTAATGTTGCTGGAACGGTGCTCGGTACTTATCCTTGGATTTTATTTAGTTTTGTTGTATTTTAGTCCCTTGCGGTTTCTTTCCATGAACTGGCCCTCAGCACTTGTTGTCTTAAGTGGATGTCTTTTTTTATTTTATTACTTTTTCACAAGAAATTGTAGCAGAGGACAGGAAAAGGCGCTTTTAACTCACTTTCGCCTCATACGTTTTCGGGCGGAAAGTGAACATAAAGCCGCCTTTTCCTGTTCTCTGACAAGTAAGACTCAATAACCAAAAAAATAACGGATTATCTACAAAACAGACATACTGTGTCGTGGTTATCCGTTTCAATTCTAATTTTTACTAAACTTTCATGATTTTAGTTTTTGCTTAATTCTGTGTTTTCTTGGTCATTCTCAATAACATCATTTTCACGCAAAATTCATCAAAATGCATCTCTGTCTTTCATGTGATAAAATACAGTCTTTAACTGTTCTCTAAAGTCTTTTAAAACCGGTGTTATATTTGTAAATAAATTCCACACACTTATCCCTGCATGTCTTCCGCTGAAGCTAGTTTCGACAAAGTGTTTATCTTTTTTAACTATGTCTCTTTCTGTGTACAGTCTTCTATAATAAAATAGTTGTCTGCGTTCCTTCAAACAATTATAAAAATAAGCGTTCTAGACACTCATTCAGTTTATTGCTAGGATTAACCTTTAAATATGTTATCATTCAGTCCATATAAACTCTTCTATCATGATATGCTTATTGTTCCATAAGTGTTGGGCAAGGAAAATCACTATATGATCTCAAAATTCTAATGTTAAACTGTTTGTAATAAGGTTGAGGATTATAATTAGTTGTTTTCCCACAACTGTTTTTCCACAATTTAATGAACAATGGTGGGTTTTTGTCTTAAAGTTTAACTGCTCCATAGTTTTTAACAGAACTTATCTAATGCCTGGTATTGTTTTTTATCATGCCTCTGTTTAAAACTTGTTCAGTTTAATAAAATCCTATAAGATCTAAATGTGTAGATTAATCCAATTCAGTTCTGCTAAGAATGTTTCTATTTTGGTATACATCTTGTGTTTTTGTTGTTGTTGTTATGGACCTTAATATCCTCACCATTGTTAAGAAACGTACGACAGTAACTTTTAAGATGTCAACGTCTAAGTTTTGCAGCTAATTAGATTCCTTTTAGAAGGACGTCCACTAACGCCCACAACCCATTTCCTCTTCAACATCTTTTAAGACAGAATTTTCCAAATATCATTGAGAACGGCATTTCCAAATTTCATTTGTGGAGATGAATTCGTAATTTCGTTAGAGCATCTTTTAAACGTTTTCTCTGTGGAGGGGATGTACTGTTTTATTACATACGGCTTTATTTCAATCTCTTTCTACTATTGTAGTCCGGCATAAGAACTTACATGTTAAAGGGCAGAGTTGAATGCTTTTCCTGAACTTTTTGATGGTTTTAAAAATGTTAAGGGCTTTTGATTCTCATAATTTTGTCCATTCTAAATATGGTTCTAATGCCATTTGCGTCAGGTTTTCGAACTTTTTTATATTTCATACTGGCCAGCTTTATTTTGCTTCTAATTGCGCAGTTGCTTAGTTTAGGAAACTTTTGTTGTCGCCTACTCTTTTGCGTTTATATCACAACTTTAGTGTACTCTAACCCATACAAAGTGCCTATCTCACCTATTCTTGTTCAAAGTCTGCTACGCTGCAAGGTCTTTTAATTCTAAAGTTATACACCCACGGCGCTAATGTACTCGGGATTCATCTGGCCCCGCGCGAAATTTTTTGTACTACTTTATTATTTTATTTCCAAAACAATGTGCAGGTTATCCACATTTTACGGACTGTCCCCGTTTTGTCTTTGATTTTTATATGAAATGATCGACCCTCCCACAAACTAATCTTTTAAAACTGTAAATTTGGGAATTGTATAAATTTCATAATCGCAAATATGCAGCTTTCCCTGTCGGATGACTCTTAAATCTTTTTGAGGGCTCCATCATATATGTCTTTAATGTGCTCAGTCATCTTAATGAACTAGAGTATTGATGTTCTGCATGATTGAGCGGACTTTCCCCCCTCAATCGTAGTTTCATCTGGCGAAACACTAAAACTTTGAGTGGGTGGTTTGCTAGTTGTAAAGCCTAGGGCATTTTAGCTGGTCTCTATCAAATCGTATTTTGCTTCTTCAGGTTTGAATGTTAATATTGTTTTTTGATTGCATTTGATGTGTAGAGTAATGTTCTAAGTTACTCATTGCCTTCTTTTAGTGAGCAAACCCGTAATAACCATCAGGTATGTTAACTGTTTAAAGGCGTTTGTTCTCCTTTCATATTTGTAATCTTTTATTCTTCTTGGTTTTGCTTATTAAATTAAAAATTTAAAACCATACAAACTTTGAGAATAATTTATGGATGTGCGACCATTTTGGTTCCCGCAATCGTTCTCAACAGCATGTTTTAAATCTGTAGGACTGTCTTGAGTTGTTTATGTTACAAACATTTTTTAAACAAAATAAAAATGAGTGCGTTCTATTATATATAATGATGCAAAATATTCTGGTTGGGCCGCATACTATCTTAAAAAATATATAGCAATGATACTTCTTGACATTGCTGTGTGACCAGACTGTCACTTTCATTAAAAAGGTGAGTACTCCATTAAGCAGATTCTTTACCCCCTATTAAAAATGTACATCGCCAAAAAGTGTGGTTTAGTAATCCGATTGCTGTTGTATCAGAACCAGTTAAAACTTTGCTGTGTTTTGTTGCCAAACAACTGGTGTGTGGAGTTCCTTTGTGTGGAGTATGTATGCTTAATCATTTAAATATCATCCTTGATCCTTTGGTGAGGTCAGTGTACAGATTTCATTTTTATTACACCTTCAGACGTATTTTGACTGAACTGCGAGCGCCAATTTACCAAATGACAAAATCGTTTCATCCATTCAGCACAGAATAGACATGAAGGCTTGAAAGGATCTCTGTAAACGAATTCAATATTAATGTTATGACAGACTTTAGACAAAAGTCGGATCTTAATCATGGCTTAGGCCCATTATTTGTGGGGCGTGAACAGGAAAGTATAACTGATGTATGGAATCCTCCTTACACAATCTTTTCTTCAGGCACAGGGGTTCACTTGGGTCCATAGAGCAAGAGCATAAAACAGCCATGGACAACATTATCTTAAGACACATCTGAGGCTTATCAAGCGGATAGACGAATAAACGACTATGCGTTCGAATTACGTTGGTTAGTGTTTGCTAGGTCGCAAGCACAGACAAGGGCGAGCATAATGATTCTTTCTGGCTTTGATGCACAAAAAACAATATTAGCAATTTAGAGGACGCCATTAATTCTACAGTTGATTTAGATTCAATATAAAAAGGTACCAAAATGTTTTACAATAAGCAAGATCGACAGTAGACTTGCTGTTGGCATGTTTGATACATGCTGCCTTCTGCCTTAGACTCCAGGTAGGAAACAATAATAAACTACTATTATGAAATCATTTTAGCAGGCAATGAACAGAAGGTGGGAAAACGACATTAATTTCTGGGCCAGTAATAGTACACACATAATAAAAACACCATGACCCCCCAATGATGAAGTCATTCAATCCCGAGTCCAAAGCACAAAGGACCGTTTTTGAAGTAAAAAAATTTTGACCATGAATATGAAAAATGACCAGCGTTTGTTGTTGGATTAACTGCTTTAGGAATATTACTTGGTCTTTACTTACTAAATTAGTAAACAAACTATAAGAGACTAATGCAATTAAGTTGCTCGGCCATAAAGCCAACTACTTTGCTGGCCAGTAGACAAAAGCCTGCTAAGAAAACTCCATAATATACCTGAGTAAAGTGTCTATAGCTATACCAGCTTATTTTCTTTAATAAACTCGCAAGATGATAAAGCTGTTTTTTACCATGATTTTTCAGGAGATGGCGATGGGGCACTGACTTTTCCCTCCACCACCGCCCGTATTAGCCCATCACCAACGTTCTTATTGCAATTCCTAAGGCGTGATAAAGCTTGACTAATGTGACTCCATTGCTCTCTAACAGTGTCTTATTGTTCTTGCTTAGCGTTGTGTTTTTCTATAAAATTCTTCGGGATAGTTTCTCTTACTTTGCTCACTTGTGTACAGAATTGTTCTTGGGTAGTAGACAACTCTTGTATTATTGCTGTTCTTTGTTTACTAAAGTCTTTTCGTCTTTGTTTTATTCCTTCTTTAACATCGCGCCCTACAGTGGCGTCGTCAGCATCAGCGAGTTTTTTTTTTCTTTTTCTATATGCTCATTTCGTTATCAGTTCTGCTAAATATTTTTTTACTTCATCTCTGGTTATTTTTAAATCAGTATTATGGCTGTTATCTCTTGTAGCGGCGGATCATCTATAGTTTTTAATGCTGTTTCTTCTTTTCAGTGGATTTTCTTCTATTGTATTTATTGTTTGTTACTGTTTGACCTAAATCTTGAAGTTCTATATTTTGGGGTTCTGTTGGGAGTTTTTGTTGTTATGTTTTGAAGATTTTAGCATAACTGCTTCACATCTAATTTTGGTTCAGTAAAGCCAAAGGCGATTGCTCGCGCGCACTGAGCTTTTGTTTAATTGTACCCATTTTTACAAACTTTGATGGGTTTTCGTTTTAAAGTAAGCGGAACAAGTTTCCTTTGTCGGTTCTAAAATACAAATGGTTATCTTTAGTTTAAAATATCAGGGTATATAGTTTCATGGAGGTTCTAGTTCTAAACTTTAGGTATAATGAATCTGCCTTACTTTCTTTGGGGTTAATTCACGCCTTTGCTCCCCTTCGCTTATTTCATCCTCAATGAGTGCTACAGAGCGATGCTGTGTCAAAAGGAGTTCTTTCATCATGTCGGCAATCTCCAATGATCGCTAATATCATAATTTCTTCACCTCAATGCCTGCATGTTTTAATATTAACTTTTTATTTTGTTTTATAAATATGTCACAAGTATTTGCTGATTCTTGACCGTATAGAAAGCTGAAAGAACCCCAGGCGTGAAGGGAAATAAACGGAATATTGACTGTTCCAAATAATCCTTCTTACTATTGATGCAGATCAAATTCTTACTGTTAGATTTCCAGACCTAGGAGCGGTATTGATTTGATTGGGCCAGGCTCTGCACGGCTCTTACTTTCAAATAGAACTCGCTTCAACAAACGACCAAACCAGAAACAGTTGTTTCCGATCTGGGGGAGGGCAAATCGTTAAGAAAATTTCTATTAAACTTGAGGGGTAAGAAGTATTTCTTTAAACAATGCAGACATATTTTAACTATTCTGAGCTATGGCTAACGCGAATGAATGGTAGATCTTGCGTTTCCATGAATTGGTTTTGAAAAGCACTAAAACTTAGAATTGGCGCCGAAATACGCCTCAGGTGATAAAAAGCAGCAAAAAGTCTTTAGCTGTAAGTTGTAAGTTATGCGTTTGGAATCGCTTTTCCCATTCTTTAGATTTGAGTTGTTAAAAGTGCATGCCCCATACCTTCAAGGGCATTAAAAGACAGATTGTACATACGAATAACTTTTAATGACTACAAGTGTTATAAGATACAGACACCGACGCAAAGTACAGCATTTTCTTTGGGGCAAAAAAAAAAAAAAAACAATAATATTCTTTTCGTTAGAGTTGTTGTTGTAGCATCTCTATTTAGCAAGGCTGCGCTCTGGGCAAAAATATGTAGTCCATTAGTAATATATTACGAAAACGTGGACATCATTCTACATATCCTAAATGCAGGGCAGACGCTTTATGGAATTTTATTCTTAGTGTGCAGTAAGTAATATCGCTTATAGGTTAATTTTTATTTCTGTGCGAAGATGAAGAAACCATTCGCAAGAGCAAGTTGAAAAAGTTTTTAATCAAAATAACGAAAGTCCAATGTACGATTGATGGTAGTCCTAAACCAAAATCTATGCTACGGTCTTAGGCCTTATCATCATTTTGGGGACGGAAATAAGAAAATTGTTTGGGGTGGGAGGGGGGTAAGAAAGTCAACAGCAGTCCTTGGTCTAAGATCTAACCTTCACAGTGTTAGGCTTGATGCTTATTTAACATCAAAATAGGTTTATGGATTGACCTAAGGTCAACAGAGGGTTAATCAGGTGGCTGGATGTGGGAGGAGATGTTAGGAGACATAATAAACATTCAAATTGTAAGAAAAGAGGGGCTGTTATAACCGCTTTATGTACATTTGTTTTTATTATTTGATTGCACAGCTAATTATTGGAGCTAACAGAATTTAAAGATGTAGTTATACTAAATTATTTTTTTCATTTTTTAAAAAAGCATGTCTGTCAACGCTATCAAATGTGCCATACAGCACCGGTGGTCGCCAGAGAAGAGATGTAGAAACCCGGCATAAAAATCTTTAGATTAACCAACATTACAAAATGCTACAAAACTAGTGCAGGACCTTTAAAATTACAGGCAAAACCAAAACGAAGGTATTATGCTGCCTTTAAATGCTGTTACATATGTCTATACTGGAGCATCGACTATATGCGCCGCATCAGCAGGTAACGATGTGTTGGTCTTTTAGCATAGGCGTGAGGCGCACCCGCAGTTTACCTCTGGCGGTTTGTCTTTAGCTATCGGCCTGTGTTATTAGCTGTAGGTGCTGCTAGCAAAAAAATAAAAACTAAACTCCAAAAGCACACAGCCATGGTTCAACTAATAACAGCTAAACTTAGTTCCTTCAAACTGATAATAAATAAAGCACTAGCTGACTCAAACATCACGGATGAAGAATTTAGTCGTTTACAGGCCGATTTTGATGACTACAAAAGACAAAAGTTTGATCTTCAAAGAAAGGCGAGGACAAGTTTTTCTCAACAGCCAGACCCCGAGCAGATAAAAAAGGAATGTTTTAAAAAAAGTAAACGAAACATTAAACTCTGTTCTAAACAGCTCACATTAACAACGCCAAAGGGTGTTTATACTTTAGTTTATGAGTTTAAACACAAAAAGACCATCGATATTGATTAATTATTTTTTTGATTTAAATAAATATTTTGAGTTAGAAAAGAAACTCAGCATGGATAAAATATATGAAGGACCGGACGAATGTTTGAAGCAATGCAAGAAGATTTATCAAGAGCACTGAATGATATTGATTTAGAAGTCATTAATCCAGCAAGCGTACGGGCAAGCGTTGCTCATGCTATTTCTCAAGTTCCGGGGTAAACTAACAATAGACCCTCCAGTTAAAGTAATGTTAGCTGTTTTAATCGACTATATAACAATAAATGAAGAAAACCTAGAAGTCTGGGTCTCGACTAAACAACAGACTATTCTTTCTCATAATGACTTAACACCCGGTTGGGCAGACCAGCTGCTTACACAGTTTGATGTAGCCACCGAAGAAGCCAAAATGAGAGGCTCTGGTTGGTCAGAGGGCGAAGTCATAGAGATCAGATTAAAACAGGCTAAGTATGCGCCGATTGTAGGCAGGTCTTACATTCCACTACCTCCATGCATTAGTTGCAAAAGGCAGTTTTAAACATAAAGAATACAGACAACAAATGTTTTATGTGGTGTGTTCTCGCAAGGCTGCATCACGCCCGCAAAAACGCAGAGAGAGTATCTAACTATCACCCTAACATCAATGATCTTAACTTTAGTGGAATATACCTTTCCCGTTAGTGTGGATTCCATTGATCAGTTTGAAGAACAAAACAAACCAATAACTGTTAATGTATACACATGGGATGAGGAAACAAATCTACAGCCCATCAGAGCGTCCAAGAACATCCAACAATAGGCGAGCCAGACAAAAATCATGTTGACTTACTACTAATGTTTTCACCAGCGGGGCTACCACATTACACATTGATTCGCACAATGAGTAGACTAATGCGGCATACTTCAAAGCATAAAAGTAAACAAGAATACTGTAGAAAATGTTTAACAAGAATTCCATCTGTGCAAGCCGCGAGTGAACAACAAAACATTGTATTGGCCCAGTTGACTGTAATACAGAACTAATTACGCCCCCACCTGGATCAAAAGTTAGTTTAATAACTGGAAACGGCTGCAAACAAGTCCATACGTTGTTTACGCAGACTTCGAGTCGCTTATTGTTCCTTATGAAGGCCCGACGCCACAAAAACTTCGAAAAACAGTCTTAATGAGTAATCATCAGATTTGTTCATTGCCTTCATTATGTCAGGTCGGATGGCGCTCATTCAGCACCAGAATTATATAGAGGGCCTAATGCTGCAGAATACTTCTTAAAACGCATGCAGCAAGTGCGTATGATTGTTCTAATAATCTGAATTTATCTGAAATCAAAATGGCCCCTGAAGACCAACAACAGTAGACTCAGCCACCATTGTTGGTTTTGTTTTTTGAACTCAGTGAAAAGCCAACCCAAAAAGTAAGAGCCCATGATCCATTAGCGGAAAGTTCAGGGGAGGGGCCACAGTAATGCAATCTAAACTAAAGTTTAAACCCAAAGACATGGGCTGCCTGTATTTTTTCACAATTGCGAGGTTACGCTCATCTTTAAAATGAAAGCAGTGGGCGATGTTCAGGGGCTGATTGCACAGTCATCGAAAAGTACTGTTTTTTCACTTTAATAACAGTCTTTTTAACTCAGCAGAATGAGGGATCTTTAAAGGTCACCACTATGCCCTTTTAAACCCTGCCCAAAAACGGAAAAAATTTTTTGGGCCCCAAAACTCTGTTAAAAAGGGGTTTACCCTTATAGTAATGAACATTGGGGAAAGGTTTGAAAAGACACATTTCCCCATAAAGGGCCGTTTTTTAGTTTTGGGGAAAGGACATTGTGCTAACCCCTGTAAAGAGCTGGCAGACGTTAGAGTGTAAAACGTGGGAGACTATCATGATTCCTCTTGGGCTGTACAGTTTTTGGCGGACGTTTTTAAAAATTTACAGAAAGACCTGCATGAAACATTATAGCCTGACCCTGGCATTACATTCTGTGCCCGGGGATTTTTTTGGGGGCTTTCTTAAAGTTTAGGGGTAAAATTTGTTTTATTTCTGACCTACAATGATTCAGATGATTGAAACGGATTGCGTGGAGGAATTAGTATGCGTCGCACATTACTGTAAAGCAAACAACAAATACTTGGACGACTATGATCCAAGTAAAAGGTCTAACTATCTCATGTATTTAGATGCAAACAATCTGTATGGTTGGGCTATGGCGCAATCGCTTCCATTACGCAACTTTAAAATGTACACAGACGGCGGTACGAATAATATTCAAAAAGCATTAAAGTGGTTGGGCAGTTTGACGCCGGGTCAACAGCGTGGTTTCATTCTAGAAGTTGACTTAGAATATCCTCATGAACTCCATGACCTGCATAATGACTACCCATTAGCAGCAGAAAGCCTAAAGATGAATCCAAGAGAGCCGCCTAAACTTGTGCCCAATCTTCGAGGCAAAAAAAATTATGTCTGTCATTACAGACTTCTACAATTTTATTTAAGACATGGTTTGAAGTTGACAGCAGTTCATCGTATAATTGCTTTTGATCAAGAACAGTTCATGAAACCATACATCATGAAGAACACTGATCTTAGAACTAAATCCACAGATGCTTCGGAAAAAGACTTTTCAAGCTGATGAACAACAGCTGTTTCGGAAAGACTATGGAGAATCCGCACAAGCGTAAAGATGTTAGATTGGTCACCAAAGAGAACGAAGCAATTAAGCTAACTTCAAACCAAATTATCAGGATTTTAGAAGATTTCATGATCAGCTTTTTGGTATAATGATGAAAAAAAAGAAAGTCAAATTAGACAAACCTGTATTATTGGGTTTACTGTTTTAGAATTATCAAAGCTTTTGATGTTAGAATTTCTTTATGACTACTTTAAACCCTCGTATCCAGAGTCCAGAGTACTTTACACAGATACAGACAGTTTTGTTATAGATATTCCTACTGAAGACATCTAAAAGACATGGAAATAGAAGTAGCGAAAGGGCACGCAGGATGGTACGACACATCCGATTACCTAAAGATTCGCCTTTACATTCAATTACTAATAAGAAGGTTTTAGGAAAGATGAAGGATGAATTATCTGGAAAGGTGATCAAGGAGTATGTGGGGTTAAGGTCAAAAATGTACAGTATTTCGAGCCAGGAGAAAACCATTAAGAAAGCAAAAGGAATATCTCGCAGTGTTGTGCAGTCAAACATATCGCATGACAACTACAAAGAAGCATTGTTTGACAATAAGACTTTTCATCATGACAATGTAAAACTGCGATCTAATCTACATGAGATCAACACAACGGTTGTAACAAAGAAGTCATTAGATAGAACAAACACAAAACGTGTGTTTGTTAATCCAGAGTTTTCATATGCATATGGACATTATAGAACCGCATAAACAGGGGGGGGGGTTATATTTTTCAATCATCTTTAAACGCAAGACTAATTATAGCATCATCCAATTCATCTAAATCTTTTCTCATGTTTGCTTGATGTGCTTGAATTTTTTTCTATTATTTCAAAATATCCTTTTTCCCAATTTGGGATTTTGGATTTTATGTGATCTAGATGGGTTATCATGGATTGATTAATCTTCGTAAAATTTCCCCTAATAGCAGAATTTTTTTCAAATGATTCCTGTATCAATTCTGCGGTCTCTTTCTTTATCATACCTGTTTCGTTCTGCGCTTCCTTCTGAGCTTCCATTTTAGACTTAAATATATTTATGTAAATTTAAAATTAATTAAAGCGGAACTGTGTCTGGCGGGATTATTTGCAGTTCTTCTTTCACAAAAGATCTTTGAGGAGCTGGTTGTTTTGTTGTGTCAGTTTCTCGTAAATAATACACGGGCGGATTCATCTTTACAATTCTTTTTATTTCGTACGGGTCAACACTCCAAACTGGATCGGTTGCCCTGATGCGAGTGTCCCCTTCTGCTTCCCCCGGCAAATAAAGGTACCTTACTTTTAAACCAAACGGTAATAGTTTGCTGGGTGTACTGGAGTCTTCAGCAACATTTATTGTTTTTCTTTTGATTGCTTGGACTGGTTTTAGCCCTTTAAATTCTTCATTATTCATTGCGCGCAAAACTGAGGGCAGTCTTCTAACCCATTCTGTGTTGCGAGAATTGTCAATAAGTTCTCTGTGATACTGGTAAGAAAAAAGTCTTTCGGCTAACTGTTTGTTAAAGTTTTCAACCAAAGCCTGTGATCTGTGAACTCCTGGAATGCCTCTTTTAATGGTAACTCTATGTTTTAACAATAATTGATTCACTTGACCTTTAAATTCTTTTCCATCATCAACTTGAATCATGCGAGGGTAAGTTAAAGGACCTCGTTGGTATATCAGTTGTATAGCGACAGCAACAGCAGAGGCACTCTTTTGTGTTAAAGGTTCCGCATCTTTGTAACTTGAAGCTATGTCAATGACTGTAAGTGCGTACTTAAATCGTTTTCGCCTAATCGTATCAGAGGGTAAATATAGAAGATCCATTTGATGGGTGTCGTTTGGAGTTGTATTGACAAAGTGTGGTCTCTGTATTCGTCTAGGCGCAGGTAAATAAATTTGCCAAATCGCTTGTTTAGATAACCATTCTTTTGCTGTTTGTTCACTGACACCCGCTGCTTGGCTTAGCTTTTCAATTGCCGTGATTCCCTTCCAATATCCTTTTGGTGAATAATAGATTTTGTTCATTTTTTATTCAGCTGATATTATGCGCAACAAAATACACGACGGTCATGCCAAAGACAATAAACGTGATTTCTTGCATCTTTTGTTTTTCTGATGGCTGATAAAAGTCACTGAATTTTGGTGGGGGCAATGTCTCGATTGGTTTGCCTGTTACAAGATAATATTCTTTTATTGCCTGGTCAACGTCTTTAAATGTGTAAGCTGCATGTCCCTGTTTTTTCAGTGTGTCGTTAATAAAATCTAACTGCTCAATTCTCTGCTTTTCATAGCGATCTTGTGCTGCGGCTAGTTGCTCCACAGCTTTGTTATGTCTTTTTCTCTCGTCGTCATCCCGTAGTTTACTAAACGCGTAATTACTTCCGCTAAAAGCAAGCGCATTCACCACAGCGCCACCTATCATCATTACGAGTGAAGCCATTTTTTATAAATGTATTTTTTTTACATATTTATATTCTCTGGAATTATTCCTTGCTTAACTAGAAAATCTTTCGTAGCGAATGAAGCTGTAATAATAGCGATTAGCTTTGCTAAATCCTCAAAGTCTAGTTTGCCAAGATCTGCCGGTTTTATTTTTAACAGCTTTTACCAAGCATTGAGTATCCTACACTTAGACCACCAATAACGGCAGAATGGTATACAAGGTTGGCGACAGTTTTTTTCGGTGCTCATTTTAAAAAATAAAATAATAATAATTAATAAAAACATGAACAGCGATGACCTGCTAGAGCTACAGAGCGGCCTACACTGTCTTGGACTTACAAATGAAGAAGTTGATGATCAAGCTATTATGCCCAAAAAGGAAAGGCTGTATTCTTTGGCAGCATGTGGAAAAACAAAACAGTTCCTCGGAACTGAATTCAGCATAGAACAGATTCAACAGATGTCGCCGCAAGACATTATAAAGTATCATAACAGGTATGAGGCGCAGTTGGGGTCTAGAATGGTAAAAAGTGTAGGACAAACGGTTCTTAGTTTGTACACTAAACTAGTCAGTAGATTTGCGCCTATTGATTCTGAACAAGATCTTACGTATGATTT
>CM031620.1:41417935-41452935 GCA_018398815.1 Conus ventricosus
GAAACTATGCAAAAAGGGTCTGAAATTAGTGCTTTTAAAATCCAGTCCTTTTGACTCCTAATGATTACAACGCACTTGCTCCCCTGCTATCAAAATTCATGCTAGAATATGATGAAGCCGTATCTATGCGATCTTATCCATAGACTCCTTATCAATGAACGCAGGCTGTTCATAAATGCTCACATTCTGTCTCGTCAAGCCATATGGACAATGACGCATATCCGCCCGAACAACTTGTCCTTCTTTTGTGTGTGTGTTGCGGTTGTTGATGGAAATGTGTGGTTGTTGTTGTTGTTGTTGTTGTTTGCCACGAATCACCAGTCGTAAAACCTTTCCTAGTAAAGAAGACCTAAGAGGTCGAAATGCATCGTGTCTTGTCCTGTGCTTTGTTTGTCAATGTCAGTGGCGGTAACTAACACCCTCTCTTTCTAAATTTTCCTAATGAAGTTTTACTTCGCAAAAATGGAGAACTTGTTGAAAAAAAAAGTCAGTTTCTTCGAGTCGAATCAAATGATGTTTTGTTTCTCCCTCCTCCACAATCACCCGGCAACATGGTATCCTCTATCACTTGTTTCTTGTCTCTAAAAACGGAATAGCTGATTTGCTATCATTATATTTTGTCTGTTTGTTTGTCTGTCTGCCTGTCTGCTCACCCCCTCCCCTCTCTCTCCCGATACCTTAATAACATACATTCTTACTTAACACAGCCCTGTCTGTTTGCTTGCTTGATTCATTTAGATAATAATTTCTTCACGGTTAAATTTGTAGACGTGTGATTGTATAAAATACGTGCTGAAAGAAATGAGGACATAAGTGTGGGGGAGGAGGGGGGGGGGGGGGGGGGGGGGGGGGGGGAGTGGGTGGGAAAGGGAGGAGGAAGGAATGGGGAGGGGTGAGGTGGGGGGAAGCTCAAAAAAGAAATAGGGATGCTCTCAGTATTTCTCTGGATCCCTGTCTTTGGGGTATATTTCTCTAACCCTCTTCCATGCTATTTTTTTTTTCAGTTGTACATTAAAAAAAATCTTTCATTTATTTCTGTTTGGTATTGTAGTCGACTAAAGGAAGGAAGAAAGGAAAGTGTGTGTGTGTGTGTGTGTGTGTGTGTGTGTGTGTGTGTGTGTGTGTGTGTGTGTGTGTGTGTGTGTGCATGCGTGCGTGCGTGTATGTATCTGTGGTGTGCGTGCGTGCGTGCATGCTTTTGTTGTGTGTGTGTGTGTGGTGTGTGTGTGTGTGTGTGTGTGTGTGTGTGTGTGTGTTGTGTGTGTGTGTGTGTGTATGTGTGTGTGTGTGTGTGTGTGTGTGTGTGTGTGTGTGTGTGTGTGTGTGTGTGTGTGTGTGTGTGTGTGTGTGTGAAGTTCTCCTTTGGTAAAGAATGACTGTAATGCTGGTTTTCAAACTTTTTTTTTCAAAGTTTTATTGTTAATGACTTTTTTGTTTTCTTGAAAATCAAGGACGGTTGTTGATTAACTTCATTCTTTTCGTTTTTTGATTTTATTATAAACTTTGGGGTACAAAAATCATTTCCTGAAAGCAGTTCAAAAGGTATAGTCGCCATATTCTTTTCCTTCAAAAGATTTATTTTCACATACCCTCTTTTTAACGACAAAGTGCTGCTATTACCAATAGTGAAGAAAATAATTGTAATTTTTGGGGTTTTATATGAAAAAATAATGATGATTCTGTTTGCTTTTTTAAACATCAGAGAATGTATGATTGGCGTTATCATAGCCTACTTTTGTTTGGAGAAAGAATTAACGTCAGTCAGTTTTTATTTTCTTCAGAAAATGATACGGTATCATTAACGGTTTTGCCGCCTTTGCAGAAATAATGGTATCCGTTTTCGTTTCTTCGGGCAAGGGTCGATTTGGCCGTGTGGTTTTTCTTTTCTTCGCAGACAGAGGGATGGTCGTTATGAAGCCAAAACACAAATCGACACATAAAACAGAGGGCAAAGTAACACTTCTGTCTTCTTCAGTGCAAAAAATACAGGCTTTAAAAAGGCAAAAAAACTATACCCCAGACAGCTGTTAGTTGGTAATGGCTGTAATGATTATGTTTTCTCTGGAGAAGAATATACATCATCATAGCTTTCTTTTAACTAAAGCCAGAATAACCGTAATCATTCTCGATCTCTTTAAGGCATCGTCATTATTTTGTTCTCTGTCTTGAAAAATGGGGCGTGATTGTGCTTTTCTTGTCTTTGGAGAGAAATATGTGTTGTTATGGATTCGTTTTGAGGAATAAGAATATTCGTGATTAAAGTTTCATTTTCTTTAGAAAAGGCATGGGATTCATGGTGTCAATATTGTCTTTTGGAGTTGAAGACTCGGTGTCATGGCTTTTTGTTCTCTCGAAAAGTGATTATATTAATCATGATTTTCTGTTCTGCACAAATGAGTATCTGTTGTATTTTGGGACAAAATTTTTTATGATTGTGCTTTGTTTTCTTATCTGTGAGAAAGAGGTAATTTTTGTTATGATCTTCTTTTCTTTTGGACAAAGAATGACTACCAATTACAGTAGTCTTTTTTTCGGTCGAGGAATTAATGTCATTTAAGTTTTATTTTTGTTTGATAAAAGAATTAGTTATTCGCCATTTTTTATAACAAATATTCCCTTTTTAATGGCCTTCTTCGGCGAAAGAATAACAGTCACTAAAATTTTCTCCAGGCAAAGATTAATTATTACTATGTTTTTCATTTACATTTTTAAAATGTTTTCATAATACTTTCTCGGCCAAGAAGTGATTGTCAGTACAGTTTTTTCTATAGACAAATAGTGGTTAATATTTGTTTCAGGAAAGAATTATTGTCAGCACAGATCTCTCTTCTTTGGCCATTGAATAGTTGCTAATGTAGTTTTCTTTTGTATGGACTAAAATGACTGTCACAACACTTGTCTTTTCTGCAGATAAAGAACAGTTTCTTTACACAAAGAATGATGATCGTTGTAGTTTTCTCTTCTTCAGACAGTGAGTGACTCTTAGAGCTGTATTTTGTCCTTTAGAAATAAAGTGCGTGGAATGATAGCTGACTCTTCTTCGCTGAAAGATTTATTATCATTGATAATTTGTATCTGCGTCTGTTATTTATCTATTTTTAAAAAAAATCTATCATGTTTTTGTTTCACCTGTCTTCTAAACTGGGCAACTAGTATGCACTGGATGCGACCTATCAGTGTTATTCCAGGCAAGTCACTGGTCAGGACGAATCCAATCCTCATTGTAACGACCTCTGAGCCTGAGGATGTTATGTTTAACAGTTCTCAGGTAACTTCTTCTCTTCAAGTTTAGTCTGAAAACAGAAATCGATAAAGACGATTGTCAAAGCAGGAAGGCTAAACATGTCTCCATGAAACCCTTTCTTTCCACATTAACTGAAGAATGATGGTCTTGGCAACGATTGTCTTCAGCTTTGGAAATTGTACGTAAGCCTCCTTTTTTTCCCTTTCAGTTCTTGTTTTTGTCTATTCACCATTTTTCTTCTTTCTATTGAGTGGCCACATCTTCACCTGAGGAGCGTATGTACACGCGTCTCTCTCTTCTCTCTCTCTCTCTCTCTCTCTCCTCTCTCTCTCTCTCTCTCTCTCTCTCTCTCTCTCTCTCTCTCTCTCTCTCTGTGTATGTCTCTCTCCGTGTGTGTGTGTGTGTGTGTGTGTGTGTGTGTGTGTGTGTGTGTGTGTGTGTGTGTGTGTGTGTGTGTGTGTGATTTTTCAAAAACGTTTCACGTGAAATGTTATTTTATTCTTTCAAATGTTCCGATTAATTTTGGCTTCGAAAAAGCAGTATTTAACTCAGTTCTTTGGTCCAGTCAAAAAGATAGCAGTTAGGTCTTGTGAATGTCTCTAAATGGACTTTAGTTTTACGACCAGTTTTTTATTCTAAGGGTATGAAAAAAATCACAAAGATTACGGGTGATCATTATTCCCCTTAATGTGGGAAGATAATCTAACCCATGACAGAACACCGGGTATTCAAAATGCATTTTAGTCATTGAAAGAAAAAAAACATCACCAGTTTGTGTGAGACATCTACGCTCATAAACGTCTTTCTTTCCATGCCAAGTCAAACCAGTCACAGACTATGCCAGGACAAAGTCTGCTACTGGTGCTCACGTATTACAAGCTCTAATCCGATTATTTATACAGAAAGGGTCAGATATTAGTGCTGTTAAAATCCAGTCCTTTTGATCCCCCCCCCCTCCCCAATGATTATAACACACTTGACCCTGTTTCAACCAAATTTACGCTAGAATATAATATAGCTGAATTAATGCGATGTTATCGATAGGATCCTAATCAATGAACATAAGGGGTTCACAAATGCTCACATTCTGTCTCGTCAGGACTTATGAACAATGATGCATATTTGCCCGAACAGCGTATCTTTCCTTTGTGTGTTTGTTGCGATTGTTGATTGAAATGTGTTTTTGTTGTTGTTGTTGTTGTTTGAAAAAAATCACCCGTCGTGAAAACTTTACACTTTTCTATTAGACTGTATTTCGCAAAAATGGAGAACTTGTTGACAAAAGTCGGTTTCTTCGAGTCTCATCAAATGATATTAAGTTTCCTCCTCCTCCTCCTCAAACAACACGGCAACATGATATCCTCTAGCACTTGTTTCTTGTGTCTAAAAATGGAAGTAGCTGATATGCTATCATTGTATTCTGTCTGTCTGTCTGTCTGTCTGTCTGTCTCTCCTTTAGCAGTGTATACGTTATTATTCCCCATTGCCAGCTTGTTTGCTTGATCTTTTTTAAAATAATTATTTCTTCATAGTTAAATTTTTAGACGTGTGATGGTAAACAATACGTGCTAGAAGAAGACAGAAAAGAAGGAATGGGGGTGGGGGTGGGGTGAGGGGCTGGTGAAAAAAGCAGGGGGAGGAGGAGTGGGGAGGAGTGAGGTGGAAACATGACTCTGGGGTAGGGGATGCTCTGAGTTTTCCCCTGGACCCCTCTGCTCCCGCGCGCGCGCGGGCGTGCGTGTATGTATGCGTGCGGGCGCACGCTCGCGCGTGTTGCGTGCAAAGTTGCTTGCGCGCGTGCGTGATTTCGTGCCTGTCTATGTGTGTTGCGGATGATAAAAAGGTAGAAAGAGGGGAGGGGGGGGGGGGGGGGGGGAGCAACGATATAAATCCTTGTACATACTAATCTACTGCCCTCAATACTCACAATATTTGTCTTGCTCACTTATCAGCTGTCTTGTCTTCCTGTGTCCGCCTGGCTGTATATCTGTCTGTCTGCTCTCTTTTCTCTTTGTACAATTTGTGAGAGAACTTCTTCCTTGTTAGATAATGAGTGTAATGACGGTTTTCAAACTTTTTTCTATGTTTGATTGTTGGCGATTTTTTCTTTCTTCTAAGAATGGCTGTTAAATCTATTGTCTTTGTTTGTTTGTTTGTTTGTTTTTACTTCGAGGTACAACAATCATTTCTTGAAAAACGATTCAAAAAGTGCAATCACCATATTCTTTTTCGGTGTAAAGAACTATTTTCATTGCCCTCTCTTTAAACCTCGAATTACTGCTATTACCGTTTTAAAGAGAATACTTGTAAGTTTTCTGGTTTTATTTGATAAAAACAATGACGATCCTGTATGCTTTTTTTTTTTTTTTTTTTAATCACAGAATGTACGATTGGTGTTATTATAGCCTACCTTTGTTTGGAGGAAGAATTAACGTCATTCAGTTTTTTGTTTTCTGCGGAGAATGATACGGTGTCATTAACGGTTTTGCTGCCTTTGCGGAAAGAATGGAATTCGTTTTCTTTTCTTTGGACAAGGGTCAGTTTGGCCGTGTGGTTTTCTTTGCAGACAGACTAATGGTCGTTGTAAGCCAAACACACACAAAAAAGTATAGGGAACAGAGCGCAAAGCACCACTAGAATCTTCTTTTGGCGTAAAAGATAACAGACCTTAGAAAGGCACAAAACAATTTGTTTTCAGACGAAAATTGTCGTTACGGTTATCTTTTCCTCTTGGAAGAATGAATGTCAAAGAATGAATGTCATTAAGCTTTGTTTTCATTGAACCCAGCATAATCTTTTATCGTCATTGACCTTTTTCAGAGAAAACAAATTTAATCATTATTTTGTTCTCTGTTCGACAAATGGTCGCAACTGTGGTTTGCTTGCGTTTGGAAGAAAGAAATGTGCAATCATTGGATTTTTTAAAAAACAAGAATATTTGTTATTAAGTCTCGTTTTCTTCAGAAAGCCGTGGGAAAATGATGTCAATACTGTCTTGGAAACATGATGTCAATACTGTCTTTTGGGTCGGTGAGTCGGTGTCATGGCTTTAAAAGCCGTGGGAAACATGATGTCAATACTGTCTTTGGGTCGGTGAAGTCGGTGTCATGGCTTTATAAGCCGTGGGAAACATGATGTCAATACTGTCTTTGGTCGGTTGAGTCGGTGTCATGGCTTTAAAAGCCGTGGGAAACATGATGTCAATACTGTCATTTTGGGTCGGTGATGTAGTGTCATGGCTTTTAAAAGCCGTGGGAAACATGATGTCAATACTGTTTTTGGGTCGGTGAGTCGGTGTCATGGCTTATATTCTTTCGAAAAATGACAATCATAATGATTTTCTGTTCTGTTACGAATTGAGGGGTCTGTTAATATAGTTTTTTGACAAGAATCTTTATGACTATGTTTTTTTTTAATCTGTGAAACAAAACATGATTGTTGTTATGATTTTCTTCTCTGTAGACAAAGAATGATTGTCATTTTTAATATTCTTTTTGTTTTGGCTGAGGAATTATTGTCATTTTTTCTTTTCTTCGGACAAAAAAGTGTTATTCGCATTTTGTTTTGCTGTTGTTGGAAAAGTGCTATCATTAATATTTCGACTTTTTCCATGAAGAAATAATAGTCACTGAAATTTTCTTTTCTTCGGACAAAAATTAACCATCGCTTTCTTTGTATTTTAAGACAAGTCAATTTTTTTTTGGTCTCTTACAATTGTCAGCACAGTTTTCTTTTTCTTTGGACAAATAATGATTATTGTTTGGTTCAGCAAAGAATGACTGTCAGTACAGTTCTTTCTTCTGTGGCCAAGAAATAGTTGCTAATGTAACTTTCTCTTGTATGGAGTACAATGACTGTCATTATACTGTTCTTGTCTTCAGGAAAAGAACATTGTCTTCACGCAAAGAATGATCATCATTAGTCTTCTTTTTTCTTTGAAAATAAAATGTGTGGAATCGTGGCGGACTGTTCTTTGCTGAAAGAATTGTTATCATTGATAATTTGTGTCTGCGATTGTTATTTATCTATTTATTTATTTCAATCTATTTTGTTTTTCTTGCCCCAGTCTTTGAAAACTAGGCAACCAGTATGTACTGAGTGCAATTCATCAGGGTTATTGCAGGCCAGTCATGGGTCAAGACGAATCAATCCAGTCGCTGTCATTGTAACACCCTCTGAGCTTGGGGATGTTATGTTGTACGTTCTCAGACAACTCCTTTTCTTCCAGTCTAGTTTGAACACATGAATAAAGACGATCGCTAAAGCAGAGCGACTAAACATCTCTCCATGAAATCCTTTAATCCGATAATAACTGGAGAAGTTTGGTCTTTCAGCTGCTAGAATTGGACGTAAGCCTCTTTTTTTCTTCTTCCCCCTTTTAGTTGTTGTTTTGGCCTTTGCCCTTTTTCTGCTTTCAATTTGTGGGAAAACCCTTTCACTATCTGCAGGTCTGTCTTCTGCTTTTTGTCTGTCTCTCTGTCTCTGTCTCTCACTTTCTCTCTCTCTCTCTCTCTCTCTTTTGTGTGTTGTGTGTGTGGTTTTGTGTGGGGGTGTGTGTGTGTGTGGGGTGTGGTGTGTGTGTGTGTGTGGTGTGTGTGTGTTTAAAGGGGAAAAACTTCTTTTTGCACGTGATTTCCGGCGAGGGAAAAATCTTTTCTTTACTCTAAACCCGTGACCAAAGCTCGTTTGTTACGCTTGCGAGGTGTACCTTCCACTTCTTTATCAAGTTACTTTGTCTAAAAAACCCTGCCCGTGGCCTCGTTATTTGAAGTGTGAAGTAATGTGGTGTCCGGAGCGCACCTGGTGCCCCCCTCGTTGAAATGGGTACCACAGTTTAGCAGTCCCTTAAAACACCAGAAGACACAGATCAATTTTCCCCCTGTTTGGACTAAGGTGACAAGAGAACCAAATTAAGGAAAAAAGTGGGGGGGGGGGGGGGGGGGGGGGGGTCAGGGGGGAAAAGAGGGGAAAGGGAGGTGGGGGGGAGGGTAGGAGGTATGGATGAAGTAAGCAAAAAAGGTGTCAGGTAGTTTTCAGAAAGAAAAAAAAACCGATCCAAAGAGGTTGGGGGGTCTTTGACGAATAAAAGGTGAAGTCGTTATTTCTTGTGTCCGTATGTATCTTTGCCCTTTAAAAAGAAAAAAAGGGGCCGGGGAAGAAGAAAAAAAAGAAGCGAGAAGAAGGAGAAGAAAAAGGAGGGGGAAAGGGGGGGAGGGGGGGGGGGGGGATGTGGGGAGGAGGGGGGAAGAGGAGGGGGAAGAGGGGAGGTGTTACGTTAAACGTTTCAGGTAATTTCTTGTTTCCCGTCTTTTTTGGAAACAAAAAACCCGATAAAGAGTTGTAAAAGCAGGAAGGGTTAAAAACATCTCTCGTGAAATCCTTTCATCCCTACTTTTAGAGGTTTTGTGTTGGCAACAGCGATTGTTTTCAATTTTTGGGAAATTTGTACGAAAGCCTGTTCTTTTTTTTTGTGTTCTTCTTGTTTCGGGCTCTTGGGCCCCTTTTGTCCGGTGTGGGCTTGCCGTTTATTATCTGCTGGCGTCAGGAAAAAAAAAAATGAAAAAACCCTAATTGGGGGAAACACAAACTTGGGGGGAAAAACCCTAATTGGGGTGCGCCAGCCAATTGTTCGGACCTAAGCCCAAAAACTCAAAATTTAGGCGCAGAAAGAGGGGCCCCCATAGGGGGCCCGGCCAAAATTAAAGCTTGCGGAGGGCTTCGGAAGGGGGTCTGCCCGGCTATAGGGGGCTAAGCGTTTGCCCGACGCCTGGGATGTCTGCGAGACGGTCGCAGAGCCGGCTCAAGTCATTAGCCCCTTTGTGGAACCACGTCATTTTATGGAGTGTGGTCCCTACCAGATCAGTGGCCAATTTGATTGACCAGGCCCACCACTTAAGCCACACCGCGCAGTAAAATTTGGGGAAAGGGGGGGGAAGGTAGTGTGTGGTGGGGGTGAAATCTAGCTAATAATTAAAGACAATTGACCCCCAGAGGTAAGGGTTTTTAGACGGGATGTTTTTTTTGAAACCCAAGGGAAAAATTAGAGGGAGAAAACCCTCGGGTGTCGGGGTTAAAAAAATACTGCCAAGGTACTGGCCCTTGGACAGGGGTTAGAGCATAAAGGAAATGGTGAGTGAGAGAGGAGGGAGGAAAAAAAGGGACAGAAGGGAGAGGGGGGGGAAGAAGTCGGGAGAGTAGGCTTCCCCTACAGGAAAGAAGAGGAGGAGAACAAACAAGAATAGAGATGGGGGGGTTTTTAGGTGTAGTCTTGCACGAGGGAAAAGGCAGAGAGATAAAAGGGGAGGGAGAACGGGGGAAGAACAAACAGAGAGAGGAGAGGTTTTGAGTGGAGTCTGCAGGAGAAAGGGCAAGAGAGAGAGAGAGGGGGGAGGAGAGAGAAACCCAAAAGTTGAGAGATTAGATGAATAGTTGCAGAGGAAGGACGGGAAGAGATGGGGAGAGAGAGAAAGAGTTGCTAATTTATGAAGAGAAAGAAGAAAAGAAAAAAAAAAAGGAAAAGAAACCATGCCCTTTTGTAAGGCAGACTAGAAGGGGAAAAGAGAGAGGAGAGTGCAATGCTTTAATGCGGAAGAAAAAAAGGAGAAAGGTCGATGTTGATGTCATGTTTCCCTAACGGGGGTTCGACCTCATACGGGAGGTCACTTCCCCAAGCAGAACCCAGCCCAACCCCAACATTCCCTGACCAGGCGCCATAGACCAACAACCAGTGCGGCATTTGTGGTGTTGTGAAAGTGACATGAAAAGAAAAAAAAGAAAAAAAAAGAAGTGATTGTGAATATTTAAAGTCACCGGGCCCAGGTAAAGGAAATTGTTTTACCGGGTTATTTAAATTGATGTTTTAGATAAATTTTTTGTGAAGTTCGGGAAAAGAGAGAATTTTTTATTTTGTTTGTTCTATATGATGTGTTTTTTTATGTCTGTATAGAAAATTTTAAAACTTTACTAGGGGTTTTTGATGTGACGAATGCATGATTATGTTTTGGATTGTAAGAAGCTGTGGTGTGTTTGGGCTGTGCGTGCCCTTCCCCCCATCGACATTACCCCGGGTTGAAAATTTTATTGGCGAGCCTGCCGGTTTTTCGGGCCCCATTTATTAAATTGTTCAACTTCTCAGAGGGAAGTGGGTGGGATTCAAAGGTTTTGTAATCCTAAGAAAAGGGGTTGTTTACTGTATGTTCCCAAGTATTTAAATACAGGCTTGGCTTGCTTCCAAGTAGTTAATATAGGTTTGGATTTCACCCCGAGACTCTTTTGCACAGGTTGCCTATAATTCGCTCTCATATTTGGGTAGGGGGGGGGCTTTAAAAAACTAACTCGTTGTCCAAGTAAATATTATCATTTGGATTGTGTATTACGTCACTCGTGTCGGTACCACAGTTTGCTGTCGTAGTTAAAAAAATTTGTTCAAAAAAAAAAAAAGATAAAATGGCGGAAGAAAAGAACACCCTATTGAACAATTGTGAGTGTCGCTCGTGATCTAGGTTATCGGAGATGAGTTGGTGCATTTGTTAAAAAACAACAAAGATGGGAAAGGATGAACGGCGAAAGCGCCGTCCCCATTGGAAATAGCGGCAGGAAAAAGGCCAAAGGAGCGCGGGGAAAAAAAAGAATGGGGGAAAAGCGAGGAAACGAAAAGAAAAAGGGCAACGCAGGAAACAGAAAATTTAAAGATTAAATTAGAGTTAGGAAGGTGGAATAAAAAGGGGAGCCACCGATGTGGTAGTTCACTTTCCAGGGGGACTTGTGCGCAGCTAGCCCCCGACCAGTTGGCCAAAATTTGGGAAAAGGAACGATTCGTTTGATGCATACATCAGTCGTTTCGAATTTTTGGAAGAAAGGTTGGCCCTTTTCAAAAAGGTGGGCATCATTTTGTCGGCGTTACGAGGGTAGGCTTTTAAGTTTTCACTGCTTTTCCAGCAAAACAACAGTCCGATTTTGGTGTGTGAAGGAGTCTTTAATGAAGGGATTTGCCACAGAGGAAGGATTTCAGAAAGAAATTTCGTTCAGCTAGTTGCAAGGGGGGAAACGACACTCATTTTTGGTGCCGTTTAGATCACTTTTGGGAAAAATGGTTAGAGTTGAGTGGTAGAAAAGGAGTTCCCCGAATTGAAAGAGTAGTTATGAAAAAAACATTTTTGTCAGGTTGCGGCCCGGGAGTTAACCATACTTTTGAAAGAGGACAGCCAGAGACAGCAGGGGGTTGTTGAAGTTCCCCCAGGGGTTTTAAAGGGCACGTTTGGGCAAAAAGGTGCGGAGAAACAGGTGTGGGCAAGGTAAAGAAGGTGAAAGGAGATAGGAGATTTTTCTGAAAAGTCTGAAAGCCAGTGGGGGGGCAGAAGGAGGGCAAAGGGAAATTAGGTGTTTATTTGCACAAAAAGGGACATGTGGGCGAGGGTTGTGCTGAGGTTCCAGAAGGCAGCGTTGCAAGAGGGGGTAAGGGTCGTAAAGGGAAACGACGCAGTGGAACCAAAAAGGGATTCAGTCTGAAGGGGGGGAGTGCGCCTTGGCTAGCATGGAAGCGTCAGTGTCAGGGTAGAGGGACTAGGTGAGTGGTTGTTCCCATGGAGAAGGGGGTTTGGGCCACAGAGGGTAAAAAGTGTTACGAGACAGGTTTTTTCATGCGGTGTAGTACGAACAAGCTGGTCGATAAAGGGGATTTGCAGGCAAACCGCCTGTACTTAATCATGGCACTGGGGGGAGTTTCTTTTGCTAAGATAAAAAGTAGTACCCCTTATTCTCAGGCGAGTTTCTGGTTGGTGATGGAAAAAAACCCCTTCATAAATTTGATCATTGGAAATATTCCGGGGGCAAGGGATCCAGGGGTTCCTGGTTGTTGACTGTACAGGGGGAGCAGTTTGACCGGGCAAGAAAAGGGGGAAAAGGTTGTTAAACCGTTAGTTTTTCCCGGAAGGAAATCGGGCAAGATGTGTCGCCCTGATGAGTTTAGGCCCCGCGCAGGGGAAAAAAGACCTTCGCTGGAAGGGTTTTGGGGTTTTGGGAAAAAGGGGGAGAAACAGGAGGTTAGAGGAGTGAGACAGAATTTTTTTTTGAAAGGGGGCTGTTTACGAGTGTTCACCAAGGGGAAGAAAGGGAAAGGGGACCCTGTTGAGGTAACCCCCAGGTTATGTGACACTGTCATGTCTGGGGTCCGGTCGTCATGGCGGTCATCTCGGCACCCGGTTTTTTAAAAGGCTGACCGAGTCTTTGATGATTTTTATAGGCGGGAGCAGCAAACATTGATGAGGTGAAAAAGACCAGCGAAGAAGGGGAGATTTTGTTGCTAAGTTTCAGAAGGTTACAGGGTTTTTCACTGTATGAAGGGTAGACGTAGGAGTTTCCCAGGTTTTGTTTGGAGGGACACAAAGCAGCCAGAAAAGGGGGAAAAGGGGGGAAGAGGTTTTAAATTGAGAGACCAAAAACCAAAAAAAGAAGTCGGAGTCTGTAGGTTTTTTTTGGGTTTTGGGAGTTTGTCCCCAAACTTTTTCTGCAACACGGTCCTCTCAGTGATTTGGTCAAGGAGGGGGAAAAGGCAGTGGTCGAGTGGTCAGACGCTGCGGCAAAACACTGCAGGCGGTGTTGGAAAGACAGGTTCCCCTCCATCTTGAAGACCCGTTGTCCCAAAACCCTTTTTGTTTTCGGGGAAAATGCATCAGGTGGTGGGTAGGTGCAGTTTGTTTTCGGAGCATGAAAGGGGCGAGTTTCCTGTGAGTTTTGCTAGAGGAAGTTGCAAAGTGTTAGAAAGGGGACGCAAGGGGAGAAGGAGGTTTAGCTGTCGTGTGGGCCGTGCAGAGTTCCCCAAAATTCTTTTTGGGGAAGAGTTCGTGATCGGACGGATCATCAACCATCAATTCCTCAGGGGGCCAGTTGAAAAAAAAAGCAGAGTGTGCGTTGGGCAAAGGCACTGCACCCTTCAGGTATCAGTTTCAGTACTTCCCGGGGGCAGAGTGTCGGAGTGACTATTTAAGTCGTGTAGTCTAGAAGCTGCAACTCAGAGGAAGTCAGTCATATCCGGGTGCTTTGTTGATAATATGTGTTGGACAGTTTGTTGATTGGGTATGGGTTCATTCCAGTTGGGGTTGGTTCATATTTTTTTTTGGTGAGGGTTGTTCATATTTTCTTTGTGAGACTTTTTTGTGGGTGTAGTTTTGCTTGGAGGGTACATGTTGTGTGTGATGATTTTTTGCAAAAAGCGAGGATGGAGATTCCTCAGGAAGTGTCATGGTCGCGATCAATTTATTGTGCTTTTTTATAAGAATGGGGAAAGGGAGATGGAATCCCCAGGTAGGGGAATTGCATAGGTGCGCACAGAGGTGTTTTGAGTGGTTGAAATAACGCAAGAGGACGTCAAGTAATCATTGGGTGGTTTCACTAAATTTTATATTTTATAACTTATAAACCGTTGGTTTTAAAGATTTTTCAAAAATTTGCGCGTGTAGTGTGTGTCGAAATTGGTTGTTGTCCTTTTTTTTACCGTTGTTTTTGGGCAATGCGGAGTGGTCTTTTGAAAGGGGGAAAATTTTCAGGACAAAAAAAAAGAAACAACCTAATTGGGGGGGAAAAAAACCCCAATTGGGGGGAACAACCTAATTGGGGGTGTCGCCAGCCAATTTTTTCGGACCTAAGTCCAAACTCAAAAAATTCTAGGCGTCAGAAAGACGGGCCCCTAGGTCGGGTCCGGCCAATTAAGCTTGCGGAGAGGTTCAGGAGACGGTCTGTCCGGTTAGGGCAAGAGCTTTGACCGAGCCCCGAGTTAGCGAGAGAGTCGCAGAGGGCCCGGTCAAGTCTTAGCACTTTTGGAACCCAAGTCTTGTTATCGGCGTTGGTGCCTACCGACTCAGTGGCAATTTAGATTGCCAGTGTCCACACTTAAACCAACCGCCCAGTGAATAGGGGGGGGGGAAGGGGTGTGTGGGGGGGGTGAAATCTAGTAATCAATTAAATGACCAATTGACCCCACGAGAGTAAGGCGTGTGGGCGGGGGCTGTCATGATTTGAACATCCAAGGAATTAGAGGGAGACAACCCCGGGTGTCGGGGTAAAAATATGACCCAAAGGTCTGGCCCCCTTGGAACGGGGTTAGGCATAAAGGAATATGTGTGAGTGAGAGAGGAGGGGGAAAACGGGCAGAAGGGAGAGGGGGAAGAAGTCTGGGAGGTGGCTCTCGCCTCAGGAAGAAGAGGGGAGAAAGAACAGGAATAGAGATGGGGGGTTTTAGGTGTAGTCTCTGCCGGGGAAAAAACAGAGAGTGAAGAGAGGGAGAACGAGGGAAAAAAACGAACGGAGAGAGAGAGGTTCTGAGTGGAGCTCTGCAGGAGAGAAGGGCAGAGGAAGAGAGATGAGGGGGGGGAGAGAAGAGAACAAGTTGAGAGTTTGCATGAATAGGCTGCGAGGAAGGGTGAGGGAGTGTGGAGAGAGGAAAGAGTTGCAATTTTTGAAGAAAAAAAAGAAAGAAAAAAAAAAGAAAAGAAAAAACAACCCTGTCCCTTTGAAAGGCAGTAGAAGAGGAGAGAGAGAGAGGGCAATTTTTTTTTTAAAGCAGGAAAAAAAGAAAAGGGAACAGGGTGTTGTAGTCACTGTTTAAACCCCAACCGGGGGTTCGCCCCATACTGGCAGCGTCCTTGCCAAGCAGAACCCCAGACCAAAAGCCAACAGTTACTGCGGCGCCTCAGACCCAAAACCAGTCCCGGGAGTTTTTGTTGTTGTGAAGTGACAGTGGAAAGAAAAGAAAAGAAAGGGAAAAGACAGTGATTCGTGAATATTAAGATCACCCGGCAGGTAAAATGAAATCTGTTTATACCGGGTTAGTTAATGATGTTTTAAAAAATGATTTTGTGAAATTAGGAAAGAGAGAAAGTTTTATTTTTTTTGTTTTTATATGCATTGATGTTTTTTCTATGTCATGTATAGTAAAGTTATAGACTTTATAGTGGTTTTATGTGAGAAAGTGATTATGAATGAGATTTTAAGAAGCTGTGAGTGTGTTTGGCTGTGGTAGTCCCTTTCCCCCTCGACATTACACGAGGGTTTACACTGGGCCCCCCTACATCCTGCTTTGGCGTGCATTTTGGGACGCAGTTGTTACGTGGCTTGGTCTTTTTTGGTTTTTGAGTGTGTGTGACTGAGTTGATATCATTTATTTCGCCACAAAACACACACACACCACACACACACACACCACACACCCACAAACAAAATAGAATTTTATATATTTATATGATAGTGATAGATAGTGTTGAAGATAGATAGATAGTTGGAGGGTAGATAGATAGACACTTAGATAGTTAGAAATAGATATCTTGGATTTGGGGCGATCCTTTGTCTGAGTAGGTTAGAATGTGAACCAGTACATTCAGTGAATTAAGAGGTACACGGGAAATAACTATTTTAGTTCCTGCCCAATATTACTTCCCCTTTGTGGAAAAATGCATGGGGGATCTTTCTGCTGAAGAAAAAATTTTAAAAAAGTTGCATAGAACATTTTACCTGCAAAACTATTAAAAAAGGTAAACTATCTATGGTTCTATCTTTTCTTGGGGGGAAATAACCGTTGACACTTTAAATTTTTACTAAATGTGTAAAAGTAAAAACATTTTTTTTAAAAAAAATTACTCGATTGATTGTGCAAAGTTCTATTTTTTTGTCCCAAATGTTTCAAATCGGATTGAGTTCGTTCGATCTTTTTAGAAGGTTTTTTCGTTTTCGTGTGTTCATAAAAATCAATTGTCTATTTCAATGTTGATTTATGGTTGGAAAATGGATTTATAGTGGTTGGATTTAGTGGACTTTGGTGATGTTGTTGACGTGGCACAGAAAACGTGTACAAGGTAGTTGTTTTGAGAAACACGATCCAAGTGAATGGTCTTTGTCGTGAAAAGAAAAAAGCCAACGAATGTAACAGTCACTTCTCTATTTTATGCATATGTATCTTTGCTCTTTTTCTCGGATTCCTTGTTTGTTAAGGAGGAGGAGAAGAAGGAAAGAGGAGGAGGAAATGAAGGTGATGATGACGACAGCGATGATGTTGACGATAATGATTACGATGCTTTGAAGAAGAAGAAAAAGGAGGAGGTGAGGGAGGAGGAGAAGGAAGGGGAGGGGGGGGGGGGGGAGGAGAAGGAGAACAAGGCCAAGTACAAAAACAAGATGTTGGTGATGACGATGGTGATGGTGAGGATGATGATGATGATGATATAAAATGACGGTGGTGATGATGATGATGATGATTATTGTGATGGTAGTGGTGGTGGTGGTGGTGGCGATGAAGAAGAAGAAGAAGAAGGAGAAGAACAGCAACAAGAACAAAAACAATATTAAAAAAAAAAGCCAACGCAGTATTTGGGACATATATTGGTGCTGTAGTGTTCCAGACTAGTTATTCTGGACCAGGACACGCCGGTAAGTGTCTTGATGCCAGCAACAACAGCCAAACGAGGTCAGTCCCTTTACTTTGACTTCTTTCGTTGACCCCAGCTGAATGCCATGGGCCAACATCGTCAGTGTCACTTCAAAGAAAACCCGACTTTAATCCTAGAGATCACAGACCAGTGTCGACCAGTCAGTGCCCATGCCGCTGCCATCGTCAAACCAGTTGGCAGCAGGCGAACCAAGTTGAACTGAAAAGCTAGAAATACGCCAGATCACTGCAGTTGCCATATTTTCCCATACCTTATAGAGCACTGTTATCAAAATCACTGGCATTGGTCAGTTCATCATTTCGACCAATGATCGTTTTTTATGATCGTTGCTCCTTAATAGAAATAGATATTATTTAAGTCCACATTCAATGAATAATGCCCATTCCTGTATTCAGATTTACGACCTGCAAGTAAGCTAAAATGCTGATTTCTTAGTTTTCTCCAATTTTTCAGGAAAAAAAAACGCAATCTGATGTTTTTGTTGTTTTTTTTAACATTCTATTAATCGTGGTTGGCTCTAGAGAAGCACAGAAGAGGAATGAGCTAAAAACTACTATTTCAAGCCATGTCCAGCTTGATTGCTGTTTTCATTGGGTCTCAGAGGCCCCATTTCCTGTCTGCCATTTACCAAGCCTCCTGGATGAAATCAATGGTTTGCCTTCTGGACAGATTTCATTGCATCCATGCGTCTATACCTGTTATAAGGAAAGTGCATGATGCTGAAAGAAGCATCTAGGTCCGTTGAAAATTGTACATTTCCTTACGATAGGTAAGCAAAGACCTTTAAACGTTGTTTTTCTATGAGACTGTGCCTAGCAACCTTAAATCAGCTACATCTTTCAGAAAGATTGATATGTATCCTACTTACACCTGTCTTCCTTATAGATATGATTCAGTCGATCAACTCAGGACATTATATAGGATATCACCAAGATGTAACGAATACTGTCACTTGCTAGCATTTTGCCCGTACCAGGACGGCCAGTGTTTGGAACACGACACACACACACACACACACACACACACCACACACACACACACACAACACACACACACAACACACACACCACGCACGCACGCACACACGCACGCACGCACGCACGCACGCACACACACACACACACACACACACACACACACACACACAACACACACCGCTTCTTCTTCTTTTCCTATCCCAGTTTAATATCCCCCAGTGCGAAAAGCTATAAATTCAAGAAACTCGAACTACTACAATCAAACCTTTTTGTTTTTCCTTTGAGCAAAAACGGTTATTACGACACCAATCAGTCTTCCGCCATAGAAAAGATGTTCCAAAGTAAAGAAGAAAAGAACGGGAAATGAAAAGAAACGGGGAGGAGAGGCGGGTGGGGGGGAGGAAAGGCGGGGGTGGGGGGGGGAGAGGCGGGTGGGGGGGGGAGGAGAGGCGGGTGGGGGGGAGGAGAGAGCGGGTTGGGGGGGAGGAGAGGCGGGTGGGGGTGAGGAGAGGCGGTGGGGGGGGTAGGGAGAAGGGGAAGAGAAGAGGGAGGAATAATTCGATCCGATAACGGCCGAAAAAAAAAAAAAAGATGAAATGTCGAAATATACACTCCTTTGGTTATTCCAGGATGAAAAGACGTAAGCTGGTTCACAGATGCAACAATGAGGAAATGTGGCAATCCAAGTGCTATGTCTTGCTACATTGTGCGAAAAGGTTGTCACGCAACTCATTAAACATTGGGGCCCATTGGTTGGGGAAAAGTTGCCTATGAGTTGTCACGCAAAAGTTGAACGTCGGGAGATATAATTTTGGTGGGGTTGGCAACTGTGCGGTGACAACTAGGTGCATTTGGGAACAGTGGCAACACAAGTATATCGGGTAGGCAAAAAAAGGGGCGGGGGAAGTGCATGGGGGGGGAAAAAGCGGCACGTGCCGCGCACGATTTTCTCGCTTTTTCACACGGGCAAGCACGAGGGGGGGGGCGGAGCTACGGAGTTGCATAGTTGCTTTGCGTTCACAATGGGAAGAACTATGGGGCCAAAATTTTTTGAATATGTTGCAATCGAATGCAACTTATGGGTTATTTGTTGGCAGAAAAGTAGCTCTGTGTCTCAGTGTCAAATAGTAAATGATGTAGGCAACAGTAAAATTTCAGTGTATGGATGAATGGTTAACTTCGGCAAGCGGACAGTGAGCGAACATCACTTTAACGCATGAAGAATAAAAACGTTATTTTGTCATACAAGACAAATATTCATATTAGTCCAGTAATACTGATAACCCCTCTATAATCATGCTCAAGAATCTTCCTTTTACAGATATTGCCATTTCAAACGGTTAAAACGCCTTTCCATTTCATCATACTATGTTAAATATTAATTTATCACCGACGCTGTCAACACTCATGCTTCTTCTACCATCTCACCCCCTATTTTCTCTACGCTAAAAACCACTCGTCTTATTAAACGAGATGGCTTTTTAAATTAAAGAGTATTCTACAATAATCTCTAAATCAAGATAGCTATTCTACGAATGATGATGCCTTAAACAACAAAGATTCTCAGTAACGTCATGGTTAAAGTATATAGGCTTCCAATTCATGATGTCTTTTTTTTTATTATTATTATTTTTTTTTAGTAACAATGCTTACTGGAAACAAGATAGGGTTACGTATGTATAGATATACAGATAATAATATATATATATATATAGCTGACGTTTTTTGATGGTGGGGAGAACAAACGCAGACTAAGAACCAACTATTAGCGAAATATACATAAATATTAAACTTTTAACTTGCATCTATCATTGATCACTGTATTCTGTTCGAAGACTGATCTATTTGGACTGCCTGCTCTGAAACCTTTACGCTTGTTTCGCGAAAGTTTTTTAATCGTTAGATCGGACTTATCAAAGCGAACAGCTAATGCTATATTGTGTTCATGTGGTATCAAATCAAGACATGCCACACGTATTCTGCGGTGTTCTCACCACCACGGGTTCAAAATAGAATCCAACAGCACCCAAAGCAGCAAGCGAAGACTGGGTAGTAAAACGAAAATAAAGTGTGATAAGGAAATAAGTTGCTGAAAAAGTAAAGCCATTTTGTAAGCAGTATAATGAAGAAAAATTTTGAGCCTGTGCTTGAAGGTCCAACAAGATGCAAGGGAGGTAAAAAAAATGTGTGTTTACTTCAGAGAGAGAGAGAGAGAGAGAGAGAGAGAGAGATGCTTCTATTCTTCGTTTTTCAACATTGGTGTACTACCCAAATTATCAGATCTGATGTTTGCAAATCATACATGTGCATCATAACAAACTACAACTTTTTCATACAACCGAAACACTTCCCTTTAACACCATTCTTTGGGAGAGTCATCCATAGAAGTTTCCTTTGAAAAATCGAAAGCCTTCTCAAAATCAATGAAAGCGGCACTGAATTTGACAATTTAATGAAAACTGCTTTTGTATAATTACTAGTGATGTAAACATGTAATCACCGTATTTTCTTTTTTAAAACAGATTGATATTCGCCAGTACTATTATAATGTTTTGACATACATGTCTGATAGAATTTGTAATTTGTAGTAGAACAGCTATGCTATTTTGTGTTCATGTGGTATCAAATCAGACATGCCACAGTATTCTGCGATGTTCTCACCACCATTTGTTCAAAAATAGAATCCAACAGCACCCCAAAGCAGCAAGCGAAGACTGGAAGTAAAACGAAAACAAAGTGTGATAAGGAAATAAGTTGCTGAAAAAGTAAAGCATTTTGTAAGCAGTATAAAATGTAGGGAAAAAATCTTTGAGCCTGTGCTTGAAGGTCCAATCAAGGATGCAAGGAGGTCAAAAGGTGTGTGTATACTTACAGAGAGAGAGAGAGAGAGAGAAGATGAGAGAGATGAGAGAGAGAGAGAGAGAGAGATGCTTCTATTCTTCGTTTTTCAACATTGGTGTACTACCCACAAATTATCAGATCTGATGTTTGCAAATCATAATTTTGCATCATAACAAACTACATACTTTTTCATACAACCGAAACATCTTCCTTTAACACCATTCTTTGGGAGAGTCACCCATAGAATTTCCTTGAAATAAATCAAAGCCTTCTCAAATCAATGAAAGCGGCACTGAATTTGACAATTTAATGAAAACTGCTTTTGTCTAATTACTAGTGATGTAAACATATAATCAACCGTATTTTTAAAATAAAAAACAGATTGATATTCGCCAGTACTATTATAATGTTTGACATACATGTCTGATAGAATTTGTAATTTGTAGTAGAACTAATAGGTCGCTGCCTATGAAACAAAGTGACACTCTTCTGCAGTTGCTTGAATCGTTAACATTTTCTGTTTAAAGCAGTGGTCTATGATTAGTTCCTCGACCATATCGTGGAATTATGTTTCGACTCAAGCAGTCCTCAAAGATTCTAAGATATCTAATTAATTACTCATTTTTCAAAGGGGCTGGTACAGCAGTAGTACTGTGCACACAGTGGATCGTTTATTAACTGCAAATACATCAAAACAAAAGAAAATCAAATCAACACGAAACACTTGTTGTTAAATATCAATTTTTGTGTGTGACTAGATGTAGACCTACTAATGTTCTATGCCAAAATATGTGGGCGTTACGAAATGTATTTTAGCCAACACACGTGAACTTTGACATTTCCCCTAGACCAGACGTTTACATCCATATACAGCGAATTTGGTCAATACCGTTCCTGAGTGAACGACACAATGATGATGTTATGATCAGCGTTTCTCAGATTGAGGCAGAAACCAAGGACTAGGTGGACTGCTATCACAGAACTGTCTAAGCACCCACAAAAATAGACAGACAGCAGACCATTCAATCAGTCACACACTGTCACTTAACCTTCTATCGGTCTCCAGAATTCCTTTTCCGTGTCTGCTCAAGTGTTTGTAGAACTGGAATACTTGCGAAGGTCTGAGTCAGAATATATGCCTTCTCTCTCTCTCTCTCTCTCTCTCTCTCTCTCTCTCTCTCTCTCTCTCCTCTCTCTCTCTCTCTCTCTCTTCTCTCCACCCCCACACACACAACACCACACACTCACACACACACACACACACACACACACACACACACACACACACACACACACACACACACAAAATATATATATATATATATATATATATATATATATATTTTATATATAATATTATATATATATATATATATATATACACGCACGCACACGCGCGCGTAGATTTTCGTACATGAGTTCAAATAAGTATAATGGGAAGGAAGGAATGAAGTTGAGGAATACAGGTGATGGGGGAAGGGGGGGGGGGGGGAAGGTGGGAACGGGAAATATAATTAAATGGGAAAACTTAAACTCAGCACTTCAACGGCCAACTGTTGGAGACAGCTATGTGTTTATGTTTGAATCAATGCCTCACAATATTTGTCATTGTGCGTAAATCACGAGCGATACTCTATATTTCGTATAGATTTATCTTTTTTTTTTATTTGGTAAAAACATGACGTGATATACAAACATTGCTGTGTGTAACTCCCTTGCTGGTATTGCCTTTTCAGCTGGAGGGAGAAAAAGACCATTGTCGTTCTTTCTGCCACCCCCCTCCCTCTCTCTCTCTCTCTCTCTCTCTCCGTATATATCCAATAGTGAAAATATATTTCATTTGTGATCTAGATCCCCGTCATCCCCCTCCCCCACACCCGAAAGAAAAACCTAATCCACAATGGTTGGGGGTCAAAAAGGAAATCTTTCCAAACGTATGATAAAATACCTGGAAACCGTACACATCTTTGTTCCAGATGTCCTTCATACATTTCATACTTACCCACTCTGTCTTCAATATTTCTGTTCGGCGTTCGTTGCTATCATTTCTCCCGAAAGTCTTGTACCTGTAGTTGGAATTATTAGGTCTTGGATACCCAGGCATTTTGTATCTACATCTCCCGAAGACACGTTTACCATTCACAGTGTGTAACGTATTCACAAGATGTCAGTGAAGAGTGTGCAGCCCCCCCCCCCCCCCTCCCCCCCCCCCTTTTCTTCATCGACTGTGAAGTCAGTCGATGTCAACTGAACTAGTATTTCAACTTAATACTTGACAGGGATACTCAAAAACGTATCTGGAATAGGATTAGCTCTGCAGTAAAAATGATATGTCCAGTTCCAGTTGGAGCTAAATCGTCTCGTACGTAATCCCAGTTCTCAGGATTCTGAGGCACCACCAGTGACTCCCTGACATTACCATTTCATTTGTGTTGGCTGTGTCTCTTTGTGGTTGACAAGTGGTCGTAGACCTCTCACTGGCAGTCAGTTCAAAACGCTGATGAAGGAATAACCACAGTCCACCATGACTGGCGTGATGAGAATAATGACAGTATCACAAATTTTGCGGAAAAAAGTGTTGGGCTTTCCGAGTATGTCAGCACAAATCTTCTCCATCCCACAAACCTGAGAGATTTATACACCTCTACATGCAGGATGAATGATCGTATAAAAAAAGTGAACGAAGTTCAGCTGTGATCTAACACTAAGAGCTCTCAGATGTTCTTTAGGTTACGGCAGGTTACAGACCATGCAAGCCAGGTTCCTCAGATCTGCCGATAGTAAAGAAAATAAGGCACCGATCTTAGATGAAGACATTACTTCTGTGCCCTATTCAACGGAAACTCAGCTGTTACATTGCTGTCCTCAACCAGATTTCTTTGAAACGTATTTGAAGAACCATCCATGCACAGAATATCACAGGCCATTAAGTGCAGACTAAACCACAGCATCTTCGCACACAGTGCACAAGGACTTTTGAGGCAGGGTCCTGAATTGATGCAGCAAGATAACAAAGAAACTCCAGCGCACGGCACGGTGCCACTTGGAAAGAAGAAAACATTTCCCCTGAATTAAGAGAAACCATCCCCCAGACATTCTTGCAAAAGGGGAAAAAAACCGAAGCCTGAAAGAAAAGCAGCTTGCCTCAAGAACATGGCACAGGCCCACCCAAGAGAGGCGCTGGACACATGCACACACAGCTACCTCCACAGTGGAGGCCAACAAGAATGGAGACGATAGAATCTGCGTGACAATCAAAGCTGGAGCAATGATCTTCCAAGCTATCCCACATGGAAGGTTCACCGAAATGACAAGGGTGAAACAGAAGCAAGGAAGACAGTCGACAGAATGCGCTGTGACATCCATCAGAGAAGGAATCAACACGACGAAGTTTTCATTTTCTCAGATGCACTGTCAGTATCACGAAACTGTACAGAGCCCCCCCCCCAAAAAAAAACAAACAAACAAAAAAAAAACCAAGCAGCTTATGCTCAATGCCCTTGTCTCGGCAATGGCTACCCTGCGACAGTCTACCAGGCGCACAATCCTTCATGGGATTCCATCCCACTGGCCTATCCAGGGCAACGAGGAACCTTTTCCAACCGGCAAAGGAAGCAAGACATTGTCACAGGAGGACTAGCAAGTCACCTATAAAGAGGTGAAGACAATAATGAGGGGGACCAGCGGAAGAGGAGGCAGCATCAGCAGCACGCTGATTACAACGTAGATGTCTGCTGTCTCCTGTTGTTGGCATCCGTCTGTATTGACAGACAATGGTGTTCAGACTTCAGACTTCAGACTTTTTATGTATCCCCATATACACAAGGAAAATGTTTTTGCAGGCACGTAAAACACAAATACAAACAATTCAATGTTAATAAATCAATCTGTGGGTAAAACAGCCTCTAAGACAATATCACACCTTTTCCCATGTGGTTTATGTACATGTACAAAATTAGACATTTATACCAATACACATCCATACCCAAACATTTACACTCCCCAAACACACACACACTCACACACCCACACACCCACTCCCAACGTGTGTGTGTACCGCGTGCCCAAACCCACATCACTCTCTCTCATCCTCCCCATCCTCCGCACTCCTCCAACCCCCCCCCCCCCCCGTCCCAACCCTGCTCAACCACTCTCTTAATCTTTTTTTTTTTTTTTTTTTTTGCTGTCCCACTCTCTGCGCCACCTCAGAGGCAGTGCACCCCACGCCGCTCATTCCGACACCCCGTCCACAGCCACAGCCCGGTCGGCCCCGCCGCAGCCCCGGCACCGGCAATCCACAGGAAGCAGTCAATGTCAATCGTCAAGAGGCAACCCACCGGAGGAGACACTGCACTGCTGCCGAGTCTGCTGCCCCGTGGATCAGTCAGTTGTGGAGTTGCAGCGCCTGCTGTGGCTGAAGAGCCCAATCCTGAGCGGCAGACTCTGCTGCTGTTGCTGCAGGTGAAGTCTCGTCATCAGTGTCTGTGGGTGCCGACACAATTCTCCTACCTAGGCAAGACAAAGAGACTGTCTTGTCTGTGGGTGCCGACACAATTCTCCTACATAGGGAAGACAAAGAGACTGTCTTCTCTGCGGGTGCCGACACAATTCTCCTACCTAGGAAGACAAAGAGACTGTCTTGAGACCGAGAACAGGACACTCCAAGTTCTCATGTTTACAAAGTTCCCAATTAGTGAATTGCAGTGTGCCTCTGCCGCATGTGTCCCGTGACAGGGAACACTTTCTCTAGGACTGCCCAACACACCAGAGCTGCAGAACAGAACCCATGGCCTGATGACATGCCGACAGCGGACAAAGTATCGGGCCTCTGAAGAGTCTCTGAACCACATACACTTTCCCCGGGGCCATCGGAGTTGCTGACTGAGCAAACGACAACGACGACGAAATCGTAGATGATAGTTTTGACGTCGAGATCGTAGATGATAATTGTAATTCATCCTTTTTGCCCCTTTGAGGTTATAAAAGACATCAATCCGACAATTTGTGGCAGAGATCTTTGGTAGGTGGAACTGCGCAACTGAACTAATGACACCCAAATCCTGCCGTAGTCTGCTCAATGGTACCTGGGTAAAAGATGACATGTCCAAACGCTTCAGGGACACTAAAGGCGCATCAGTGGTTAAAAAAAGGGCAGCAAACTTGATCAGTGCAGTTACCAGCCATTTTCACCTTAATTCTTGCTGAAAAAAAAATTGGCCCGTGTCATCCTCAATTGCCTGAACACATCCATCTCACAGAAAAAAAACCAACAACTTGTTTTTGATTGGAGCCACAGTATGGGATCTGTTTAGGCTGTAGTTCAATCCACATCATTTTCTATGTACGAGATTCAAGAGCAGAACATGGAACAAAATGCAGAGTCTTCCAGACTACTTAAGAGACCTGACCAAGAAACGTTGGCACGGCCAGCAGACTGATACCTGGGCAATGTTGCTAAAAACTTGCATGCGCCAGAAAACTTGCCATTTCATCGATGACAGGTCTGGTCGTGTCCTTTGTGATGGTGAAACACCCGATCCGTTTAGGATTGACAACCCACACCGCGCAAAGCCAAGGTGTGTTCTGCCGTCCCCGTCTTTTCAGCTTTCTTACAGCAGGACTGATCACTCTTTGACTCTCGGCAAACATAGGGAGGGCGATTCGGAAAGTATTGTTCATTTGGCGACTGTGTTTTCATGACACGCACGTTGTCCGAGCTCCGAATTATTGTAGACAATTTGTTGAAACCTCTTGCCTCTTTGGGCTTATCATGTGTGTGTGTGTGTGTGTGTGTGTGTGTGTGTGTGTGTGTGTGTGTGTGTGTGTGTGTGTGTGTGTGTGTGGGCGCGCGCGTCCGTGCGTGCGAGCATGCGTTTAAATGTGTGTGTGTGTGTGTGTGTTTGTCAGTACAGCACTATGTTAATCTGACAGTAAATGGTTTCAGTCAGTCAGTCAGTGTGTGTGTGTGTGTGTGTGTGTGTGTGTGTGTGTGTGTGTGTGTGTGTGTGTGTGTGTGTGCAGAGAGAGAGAGAGAGAGAGAGGAGAGAGAGAGAGAGAGGAGAGAGAGAGAGAGAGAGAGAGAGAGAGATGATTTGTACTAGGCTAAAAAAAAATCTAGAGCTGGTGCCTTACAAAAATACATGTTTGTTTGCATAACTGTTTTGGCATCAGAAATAGCATCAGTTACGTTGTATGTGATTTATTTGCCTTGTCTCTTATATACACACACACACACACACACACACACACACACACACACACACACACACACACACACGCACGCACGCACGCACGCACGCACGCACGCACGCACGCACACACACACACACACACACACACACACACACACACACATATATATATATATATATATATGCATTTCTTTATTTGATTTTTTTAACTACCTATCTGTTTCCTTATTTACTAATTATTTATTTTCAGCCATAAAAGACGGCCAAGGCAATACTGAATGGAGAATGACACTGGAATGATTCGGCATCAATGAGCATTTGCATGACGGTGTCACGACCGACCCCTGGAGGTCTGCCCTGACAGGATCGGTCTAGATGGAGTGAAGGAGTGACTGACCTCACACGCCTCGCAAGAGACCACACAAGAAAGATTACGATACAACACCCCATTTATTCACATCAACACACGCAATCACAAATAAATATTTCAACGCACGCACCATGCACAATCACAATCAAGTATTCCAACACACACAACAAGCATCTCAACACACACAACATGCACAATCACAATCAAGCATTCCAATACACAACATACACAATCATAATGGTAAATAAATAATTCCAGCACACACAACGTGCACAATCACAATCATAAATAAATGATTCCAGCACCCATCCCTTTCCCGAGATGTAGTGCCCCCACACCCCTGCCTCTCCAAAGTCTACTAGGAACACCCTGTTGCAAAGGAGTGCCCCAAACCGGGTCGGTTCCTAGAGAGAGGGATGTCCAAGGCCGACACCCTTGACCCGCACAAACGGACGGTGGAGAGCGCGTCTCGGGGGACGAGGCGTTGTTGCTGGAGGTCCTGGACGGGATCAGGACCGTCAAGCCAAGTCCACGGCTTTTCCACCAGTACGTGGCATCCACCAGCGCGTGGTCCCCACCAGTGCGTGCTCCGGGTGAAGTCTCCGGGAGGAGGGTGAAGGTAACTGGGAGGAAAGTAGAAAGACGGGTACTGGAACCCCGCAGTCAGTACTGTCTGACACATGCTGTTAAACCTTAACAGCCACTCGCATGATGGGCGAGGGGAGGTCAACTAAATACACCATCATAAGCTCAACACAGACTTGAGCATAACGCAGCAAAAAACCAAATCAGGAATGTTCGTCAAAGTCTTCTCATATAAAGCAGGTAAGAGACCGCATTAAATTAACAGGCTATAAAACAAATACGAATTATCTTCATCCTTCTCTCACTCACGTTTAACATTTTCCTTTCTTAGGAATTGAACTAATAAAGCAACCATGGCTTTACATCTGCCACCACATTTGCAAATAATAATAATTCAATGGCACAATTATCCCCACATTTTATGGCAACATTTCAAAATAACAAATTTCCTGCCACGCATCCAAACGACTAATCATGCGTACGCACGCTCGCGAACATAAAACTCGTTCTCCTTGCACACACAAACAGACGGTGGCCGAAGAATGTGAGACCGGCAATTGTGACAGGGGCGGACGAGCGAGACCGAGCAAGTACCAACCCTGAATCACCAGGTTCTCTCCCATCCCCACCGACTACCGCATCACCAGATGCATAAAAAAAGAGGAAGAATTTTGGATATAATTTAGAATGGCCGGGTTAAAGATTGAATTAACCAGAAAAAGTGGTCTCAAACAATATTTCTTTTATAATTTTGAAAAACAAAAGAAATTGTGCAAAAGAGAAGACTTAGCCGGCAAAAAAAACAACAACAAATAAACCACGAAACTGATGCTTACCAGCTACCCGTGGGTGACCCGAGTGGTGGGTCAAACGACTCTCTCTGCCCTCTGTCCAGTCGAGAGAACAGCAGCGCAGATGCGGAAAAAGATGAAGTGATGTCTCCCTCCTACAGGCCGACTGTAGGAACAGAAAGTACCGACTGTACCTTCGACGATATGGTGAAGAACCAGGACCGGAGCAGGCGCTCCCAGAGACATCTTCCGCTCGAGTGAAGTGAAAACCTCCCCCAGCAATGGCGGCCAACATGCCACGCTACGTCACGGTGAGAATACATCAAACCTAAGAGAACCTTGCACGTGCGGCAGGTGAAAAGACAGGTGAGAGGCCGAATAGAGACAGCCAGTACAAGAAAAAGATACCAGCCACCCGTGAACCTGCAGGATGAATCGCACGGGCAGTGGAATTAGAGAGAGAGAGAGAGAAAGTAAACCTAACCTGAGCTAAACCACACCAAAGGTGCAACCACACCACAAGCCACATTAAGGGACGGATATACGACAACAACGACGACAACAACTAAATGAACAATTCTACTACCCTAGATGGGCCAATCGTCATAGGCCTCGTAACAAACCCGTGACAAACCCCCCTTCTAAAAGCATCTGTTTCTCTGAGATACAGTGCTCCTTTGAACCTTGACGCATGTGCAAATTCACAACAATGGGACCGAACCCAACCCTCTGTGATCGACAGAGTACGATAAATCCAATACAAACGTTCCACGATAGAATCACACAAGGAAATACATGATACTACATTTATCAAACAACTAAGCAAACCTTCCAACAATAAAAGTAGCAACCCAAACCAGTGGTGATTCACTACCGTTAACGTCACTGAAGTGAAAACTGTCACTACACCTGATACAGAGACCAAAATGGGATATAACCCTGGTTGAGGGGAAATGTCCCTCTGACTGATTTTCCAATGTGCTGACTACGGAGCTCGGCTGAGATAGTCAGCATCCGTATTGCTGGAACCCTTGATATGGTGAAAAGTGAACGCATGACTCTGCAGTTCCACCGCCCAACCCATGAGTCGACGACTGACTGGCCGGATCCGGTCCAGGTACTGGAGAGGATGGTGATCACTCTCCAGCACAAACTCACGGCCGTACAAGTAGGGTAAAACTTCCTGATGCCCACACGACTGCTAAACACTCTTGTTCAATCGTGTGGTACCTGGTCTCGGCATCAGTGAGTTTTTTTGCTCGCGTAAGCAAGCGGTTGGAGTCCCTTCCCCTGATCCTGTAACAACACTGCCCCAATCCCCACTGCAGAAGCATCATTTCCGCAGGACAAAAGGGAGATTAGGATCTGGGAGAGCCAGGACTGGGCGAGTGGTCAGGGCCATCTTCAAGGCGTCAAAAGCCTGTTGGCAACTCTCACCCCAAACCAAACGTTCTGGCTTCCTCCCTTCGTCAAGTCAGTGAGGGGCAGGGCAACCTTCGCAAAGTCCTGGATGAACTTGCGGTAGTACCCCGCAAGTCCAAGGAATGACCGCAATTCCCTTTTGGTACCAGGAGGTTTGGCACCTGCAATTTTGGCCACCTTGTCTTCCTCAGGAGCGATCAACCCCCGCTGCAAATGATGCCCCAGAAAGGAAATCTCGTCCTGACCAAGCTGGCACTTGGAAGGACGAGCTGACATCTGAACCTCGCGCAACCGAAGAAACAGGCGACGGAGGAGCGAGACATGCGAGTTCCACTCTACAGAGCTAAGCAGCAGGTCATCCATGAAGTTATTCAGATCTGGTGTATCAAGAGGAAGGAGCAATTGTCGCATGACGCGACTGAAAATTGCTCCAGCAGTTTTAAAGGCCAAAAGGCATCACGTTCCACTGGAACTGTCCCTCAGGCGTCGTGAATGCCGTTTTGGGTTTGTCTTCTCGGCGCATGGAATCTGCCAGTACCCCTTTGCGAGATCAAACTTGGAGAAGTAGTTGGCCTGACTCAGCCGAGCGAAGATTCTGTCGACATCCGCATAGGTTCAGCGTCAAACCGGAGAACCTTATTTAATCGACGAAAATCGACACAAAACCTCATCTTGCCATCCTTCTTCTTTACCAGGAGGATGGGGGATGAGTACGGGGAACTCGCACGTTCAATGACCCTAACCTTAGCATGGCCTGCACCTCCTGTTGGATGGCAGACATCTGGGAGTGAGGCAGAGGGTACTGTTTAAACCCTAATCGGGGTCTCGGTGGTTAATTCCAGCGTACACTCGCCGAGGGTACTGTGCAGGGGACGATCTGTGAGCACGTCCCGGAACTCCTGGCACAACCTGCGCAGTTGATCTGTCTGAGCTGAGGAGAGGCCTGTCCCAAAGCAAACATCCTGCCACGACTCCTCCTCGACGAGAGGAACAGTGGGGATGTCCTGAACCACCGACACGGCGTGCTCATCGCCACTCTCCACAACGACAGGGGTGAAGCCCGCCTGGCACTGAGTTCGACGTACGTATGCCTTCAAGAGGTTGGCATGATAAAGGCGTTCTTTGCCTCGCACGCGAATCCTATAGTCCCAGTCACCCACCCGACTGCAGACTACAAAAGGGCCCTGCCAAGCAAGCTGCAACTTGTTCTTCTTTTGTGGAAGGAGAAGCAACACCTCGTCACCTGGCTCAAACCAGCGTTCAACACTGCGCCGGTCGTACAAAGCCTTGTACTTGGTTTTGGCCGACTGCAAGTGTTGCTGAGCAAGCTGGCAAGTGTCAGCGATGCGGTTGCGCAGATCGACCACGTAACGACTTTCTTCCTTAACCACCGGTTCCACATCGTCGTGGGTCCACATCTGCTTCAGGATGTTGTGGGTCCTCGTACTGTCCTGCCATACAGGAGTTCAAATGGGGAAAACCGCATGCTTTCCTGTGGAACCTCCCTGTAGGCGAACAGTACAGCAGGAATAAAGCGATCCCACTCACGAGGTTGCTCTGCACATAGGCGACGCAACATCTGCTTCAACGTCCCATTGAAACGCTCGACAAGGCCATTGGCCTGCGCGTGATAGGGTGACGTTGTCTCCTTATGAACATTAAGCAGAGTGTTCACCTCCTTCATGATATCGGACAGAAACTGGGTCCCCTGGTCCGAAAGGATCTTCTTGGGCACGCCAGTGCGCGTCCAAATCTGCCAGAGAGCTTCAGCAACCGTAGGGGCATCGATAGTCCTAAGTGGGACAGCCTCTGGGTACCGAGTCGCGTAGTCCACCACTACCAAGATGTAGTGGTGACCGCGATCGGATGGTGGCTTAATGGGTCCCACCAGGTCGACCCCAACCTTGCTGAATGGCTCCCCAACCAGTGGCACTGATCCCAGGGGAACACGCCTCAAGCGCCCCTTAGGCGTTGTCCGTTGGCAGGTATCGCAACTGCGGCAGTACTGCCTAACCTGTGAGTTCATCCCTGGCCAGAAGAAATCCTGTCTAACTCGCTCGAGAGTCCGTTTTGAGCCCATATGACCTGCCATAGGTGAATCATGGGCCTGCCGAAGAACAGATTTTCTCAAGCTCGGGGGAACGACAAGCTGCTTGGCCACACGATCTACCTCAGTGAAAACCCTAAAGAGGATCCCCTTGTGGAGCTTGAAGCTCACCTTGGCGTGTCGGGCAGACTGAGCGGGACGACCCACCAGTTGTCGCAGGCGTTGGACATCCAAGTCCCTGGCCTGAAGACGGATCATGGTAGCAGGATCGGCCCTGGCCAGAACCTCGTCAGAGATCGGCTGCAGAACGGGACGCAATTCCTGTTCCTGCCTCTTAGCTTTGGCGCGTGTGGTAACTCCCACACACGCCTGTACGGGCAGATCCGTAGACACGGACTGACTGCGTCCGTCCGCAAAGGTGATAGTATTCCCTATAAGAAGAGAATACAGAGGTCGCTCCACCGCGATGGCCCATACTTCGCCACAGAAGTAGGGGGTGGAGATAGAAATGAGTACAGAAGGACGGGTGGAGGTAAAACCAGCCTCCAACCCGCACACATCATAACTGGCGCCTCGCCGAGCCTCAGGGGAAAAACCCAAAACCTTATCCACAAAGATCGTTGATGCTCCCGAATCCCTGATGGTGTCGACCAAGGAAGAACCAACAACAGAAAGAAACACCGGGCACTCTGTACCACCAGAAGCTGGGATGGAACCCACGTTAGCCGAGGCACGAGGACGCTGGAAATGACTAGCCCCATGACTGCCGGCGGCTTTAGGACAATCTTTCCTAATGTGGCCAGGACGACCCCAAAGAAAACACAGTCGGGGTGCTGAAATCCCGATGAACTGCCTGCCTTGTTCACCCCGCTAGCAGTCGTCGGCGCCTTATTGCCACCAAATCCTGTGGGGGTCTTCCTGTCCGTATCTGGGCGGTGCCCATAAGCCCTACGGGCTTCCGCAAACACCTCAGCGGTATGAATCGCAGCCGCGAAATCCTGAGGTGCTGTCTCGCCTATACGGATCCTCAACTCTGGGGACACAGTATTGGTAAGCTGTTCGATGAGAATCAGATCCTCCAGTTCCAGCTTAGCCAACTGACGCCAGTACCCTAGCGTTTTGCGCAGCCTATCTCCAAACTGCACAAAGGTCTCATCGTTGTGTTTTTTCATGGACCTAAACTTCCTCCTGTACGTTTCTGGAGTAAGGTGGAAACGCTTACGCAGAGCCAACTGCATGTCTGCATAAGACGCGCCTTCATTTAGGGTGAGCACACACTCCCTTGCAGTACCCGACAATCCAGAAAAAAGGTGCATGGCCTTTTGTTCCTCAGACAATTGGTATGAACTAGCAACTTTGTCGAAATGCTCTAAGAACATATCAATGTCCTCACTAGGCCTGAACTCTGGAAGCTTCAACTTTGGGCCTCTTACTCTATCACTTGCCCGTTGATTATCCCCCTGACTTACAGATGCGGGAGCCCGCGAAAGAAGTTGTTCCATCTCTTCCTACGCAGAGCTAACTCCTCCCGACGGAGGGCCTCCTGTCTGGCAGCTTCCTCTCTGCGTAGATCCTCCTATAGTCGGGCAGCCTCTTCCCTACGCCGAGTTTCCTCTTCCCTACACAGAATCTCCTGTCTGTCAGTCTCCTCTCTGCGCAGAGCCTCCATCCTATCTAGCTCTTTCCTCCGCAGAGCAGCCTCTTCCCTACGCAGGGCTTCCTGCCTAGCAGCCTCTTCCCTACGCAGAGTTTCCTGCCTAGCAGCCTCTTCACTATGCTGTCGCTCCAGAAACATAAGGACGGAGGCGATGTCCTGGGCAGGATTCGCCACTCCCGACACAGGAGGAGGACCCGTTTGACCCGTTCCTTGGGTCTCGGCTTTCCCATGAGGAAAGTCCCCCGGGGCATACTCCTTACGAGGGAAGCATGGAGAAGAGAGGGCTTTGGTTTCTGCGACTCCACAGAAGCCCATAGTTGCTTCACTATAACTCTGACGCTTCCGAGCGCCAGTCGGGGTCTCAGCAGAAAGATCCCCTAGTGAAGAAGTAGTGAAAGTACTCACTGGACTATCGGCTACAGCACTGGAGTAAGTGGAAGTCACTGTAGTCGAAGTACTGGTGCTAATAGTAGGGACTACATTTAGAAAACCTTTCTTCTTCGACGCCCGAGTCGCCATACCACCAGCACCGGACGTTGCCATGACAACTATATCCTACAGTTCTCAAATACAGGGAAAGACAATTCCACTTAAAAAAACAAATACCAACGGATATGTTACGTCTCTTGTTGACTGACTGAGAAACAGCAAATAGAAAAAAACGTCAACGTACAATGTTCGGCTGCCCACTCTGGCAACACCGCGCTCTACAACACGAGCAACAGTGCGGTGGGGCTCACCGAAAAAAAAAAAAAAAAAAAAACTATGTCCGGCTGCCCCCACTCTGGCAACACACGCGCTCCACAGCACGAGCAACAGTGCGGTGGGGCTGGCCGGAAAAACAAACAAACTGGCAGACGGAATCCGGAGAGAGGAAAAAAGTGACACTAACGTCCGATACAACCCCCTGTACCCAATAACTGCCCGGTAAAAAAAAACTGGCTAACCACAAAACAGGAATGGCAGACTGAGTGGCTACAGAAAGGCAAGACTTACGGCCGTATCTGCGTGAGGTACCCGGCGGAAGGAGGTCTGGACGCGGTCGATTCCCCCTGGTCCCACCTCGACTCCCCGGTCACACCGGATGTTCCTTCGGACCACCAAGACTCCCTACACGCTAGAGTCACCCAGCCAACCACCCACAAACACGACAAACTGACTAAACGTATACAAAACAAACAAAACTGGACAGGTATACTCCGCGAAACGAGAGAGAGACAGCCAGAGCCCTTCACATCCCGGACGAGCCCCCACAAATGTCACGACCGACCCCTGGAGGTCTGCCCTGACAGGATCGGTCTAGATGGGAGTGAAGGGAGTGACTGACCTCACACGCCTCGCAAGAGACCACACAAGAAAGATTACGATACAACACCTCATTTATTCACATCAACACACGCAATCACAAATAAATATTTCAACACACGCACCATGCACAA
>CM031620.1:41462935-41465435 GCA_018398815.1 Conus ventricosus
GCATGTCTGTTGTCGTGGCATTCTATGGTCTGTATGAACACGACATTGGGTGAACAGAGTTGACCTAAGTACACATTCTTGGCATATACATACAAACAACACAAAAACCAATGTTAGTGACATAATGTTCAGTTTGTAAGTCAGGGTGTACCTAAGTGCACGTTCTTGGCATATACATAGAAACAACACAAAAACGCAATGTTATTGATAATGTTCAGTTTGTAAGTCAGGGTGTACCTAAGTGCACGTTCTTGGCATATACATACAAACAACACAAAAACGCAATGTTATTGATAATGTTCAGTTTATAAATCAGGGTGTACCTAAGTACACGTTCTTGGCATATAAATACAAACAACACAAAAGCAATGTTATTGATAATGTTCACTTTGTAAATCAGGGGGTGCCTAAGTACACATTCTTGGCATATACATACAAACAATACAAAAGCAATGTTATTGATAATGTTCACTTTGTAAATCAGGGTGTGCCTAAGTACACATTCTTGGCATATACATACAAACAATACAAAAGCAATGTTATTGATAATGTTCACTTTGTAAATCAGGGTGCCTAAGTACACATTCTTGGCATATACATACAAACAATACAAAAGTAATGCTATTGATAATGTTTCACTTTGTAAATCAGGGTGTGCCTAAGTACACATTCTTGCATATACATACAAACAACACAAAAGCAATGTTATTGATAATGTTCACTTTGTAAATCAGGGTGTGCCTATATACACATTCTTGGCATATACAAAGAGCACAAAAGCAATGTTATTGTTTAATGTTCAATTTGTAAATCAGGGTGTACCTAAGCACACATTCTTAGCATAAACAAACAACACAAAAGCAATGTTATTAACAATGTACAGTTTGTCAGTAAATTAATACGCAGACAAAAGCGAATTACAATTGAAATGCAGTGAGACACATAAAGAAATAGATTTTTTTAAAAATAAAATGGCGAGGACACATGCATAAACTGACAGGCGGAGAAATTAGTGAATGGAAAACTCATTCAATTTAATGTTTGTCAGTATCAAAGCATGACATGGATAGCGGAACAACGATATTCCATTTCAACTAACCAGCAGTGTCTTATCTTTTTCTCCGCGTGTGATGACCGTCTGTGCAAATGGTCATATAGCACAATCATTGAACAGTCTATTCTCATACAACAAACCGAATTGTGGCGGTGGGGAGCGAAAGTTTGAACCATAATACGAGTTTGAACCATAATATCTTGTATCTCCCAACCAAAAGACGCAAGGAGGCAAGCTATTCATGGTCGATGACAGAAAAATGACGGTACATCATTAGAAACGATGCCTATCTCACCTTTGGTCGCAACACCGACGTTTACCTTGTTGGTGTAAACGAGTAAGAGGATTTTCAACAGAAAGAAGGTGTGTCAGAGATGTAACTCAAAATGTAATGTTACTGGTGACGGTATCCACCGAATCTTTGACTTTTTTGTAATTGGTACTGGTCAAGTTTTCAGTTCACTTCTTGCTGAGATGACAACCAACGAGTTATTATTATCATAACAAAGCATTTTTAATCCCCCCACTCTCGTGTACACAACGGGGGCTGCCTACCTGGGAAGTACAGACTGAGGAGCTGCCTGCCGGCGCTTCATTCAGTCGTTTCCCGTGTCATCCAGTCATCATTCACTCAATTTCCTTATTTCCTTCATTCTTTCCATTTCTCACGCAGGGTGCATGCTATGTGTAACGTGTCACCCACACCAACGACCAAACTAGCCTTCTCTTTCGAAAGTTGGTGATGGGATTTTACGTGTGTGCAATATGCTATGCGTGCGTTCACACATGGAACCTCGGTTTTTAGTCTCATTCGAAGGATTCTGTAGGAAGTGGAGTCTCAACCAATGCTAACTCGGAGAGGAGAAAAGAAAAAAAGAAAAAAAAAAAAAGAAAAAAAAAGAAAAAAAAAAAGAAAAGAAAAACGCTGTACCGAAACGGTCTGGCGGAAATTCGAACCTGCCATCCCATGATCACCAAGATTCCGAGTCCGACGCTCTACCAACTGAACGATCCCCCCCCCCCCCCCCCCTACCCCCTCCGAGTTTCCCTTCTTGAGGAAGCAATTAGAGTGGTCTATCTTTTTTAACTGATTCACAGACTGCTGAGATGTGGCAGATGGTGGGTCTGCACGAGGGGGCAAGGTGTCCGTCTGTGGCAGATGGTGGGTCTGCACGAGGGGGCAAGGTGTCCGTCTGTGGCAGATGGTGGGTCTGCACGAGGGGCAAGGTGTCCGTCTGTGGCAGATGGTGGGTCTGCACGGGGGGGCAAGGTGTCCGTCTGGGTGAACAGGTGTGGGAAGCCTGTGACCTGTATCACCGTCGATGTCGGGATCACCGCACAGATACAACACAAGTGAATGGAGGAAGCTGGTTGCGAAGTCTTCTGTGGTGCCTCAACGTCTTCGAGACTCCGGGAAAGGTGAAGGTGAAGGTGGTGAACCCCCCC
>CM031620.1:41467935-41475435 GCA_018398815.1 Conus ventricosus
CTAATTTGTGGTTGTGGTGGCTTGGTAACAATGCAGAGAAGTATAAAGTGTGTGTGTGTGTGTGTGTGTGTGTGTGTGTGTGTGTGTGTTTTAGATATTGATGCTAGATGCTTAGACGCTTCATGATCTGTAATTGTCTTGACATCCGCATGTATGGTGACGTGGTAACTTTCTTTGAGTAGATTTACTTTCCCTTCAGATATGAGGCAACAGGACACTGGCGATAATTCGGTGTCACTGTCACCCCTTTAGCCACAGTCCTTCGTCAAGTTCCTGGGGTAGGTGACAGGGTCTTTAAATGGCTCGTCTGCTTTCTGTCGTTGCTAGTGGAAAGTAGCATGCTCAGGCGTGGTTCTCCGTTGGGTCTGTGTGTGCTTCTTGTGGTCGGTGATGGCCTGCAGAATGTTTTGTCTCATTACACAGTCTCCATGAAGTAAAGATTTCATGGCCTCTTTTGATCATCCCAGACAAGCAGCTTGTTCCTTCCTTACAGTACTTTCAAGTAGACCTCAGAACATGAAACCAGCGTGTTGGCTGATTTTGAATACTTTGACATCCTATAATTTCTTTTTCTGTTTTAGCTCTCATGCCCATGTGGTGGCATTACACCTACGCCGCTCATTCCATCTTCTCATTCATACCCACACGACAGATAGTACCACTGCAGCCATAGGTCTGGTAGCTCGCTAGAAGTGGCCAATATCTAATTGTCATGAACTAGTTCGCTAGAGCACATGTTCACAAAATTCCACATTGGCGAGTCTTCAGGATGCCATGCAGTACAGCTCCAATGACTGGAATACTTCCTGCAGGACTGTCCTACACAAAAAGCTAAGAGTAGAGACCTGGCCTGCCGACACATCGACGACGGAGAGGCTCTATGGATTTCTGGAACCCTCGTCTGTGCCTCTGGGGTTCCTATCTGAGTGTACGAAGAAGGAGAAGAAGAAGAAGAAGAAGAAGAAGAAAGAAGAAGAAGAAGAAGAAGAGTCTCCAGAGGAGAGAGCATTGCTGCCTTGTCATTTTACTGGTGTTCAGTGGTTCTTATTCTGTTCCAACATATGCGGACACCGTCCATTATGCTTACCTCCCCTCCCCTCCCCCGCCCCCTTCAAACGACAATAACTGCTTAGTCGTGGAGCAGTCCTTAGTGAAAGTTCCCTCCCATGGAGCACTACCTCGTCCCTCCAGTGGCAGTTCCCATAAACTTGCGGATGTCAAGGACCACAACGCAAACTTACCGAGGGCAAATAGTGAAGAAGAAATCAACACTGACATTACCACAGGAGCTTGACATGAAAGGCCACATAATTCAAGATGTTTTGAAAATAAGATCGAAGAGAATGACGTAATGAAGATAACGCTGTGGCATTCCATGCTTATCAGAGGGCTGTACTCACGCTTTCTTACATAATATATCACAGCGTAAATCAGACCCGGGAGATTCAGACACCTGTGGTATTGGTCAGAAAATCAGAACAAAACTCACGAAGACGCATCGATTCAGTTAATAAAACTCGACTGTGTGCTCCGATACTTCAAACTGGCCCCTTGGAATAGAAAAGTCACCTCTTGTTGGGAGGTGGTTGGGCAAAATAATAACTCAAATAGATGGTTGTAATGGAAATCGAACCCATGACCTCTAAGCCGTCAATGAACTGCACAACTGGTGACACTATGAAGTATTGTTTGGTCGGATGCTTGGGCGAACTGTTCAATCATTCACAAGAAAACATGGACACGGAAAAATAAGTGCGTCAAGATTCTGGCGCTACCGATAAGGGGAAGGAGAAGAAATACTCTGTATAGTCTACATTCAGGTATCACAGTAAAGGAGTGAGCTAGCTGCCATGTTAAGGGAATGATGAAAATCAGTGTAGGGAGAAAGAGCCGCCAAATCAACCCCTAAAACGCGAAAGTAACGAGCCTTTAGCTATTTATACTTTTTCTAAGGCCTTCGTGTTCTCTGAAGCTTACTAGATGGAAATCGCTTTGCTTGTACGGGTTGTTGCTATGCTTTATTTTTCTCTCAAGAAATGGTTTATCAATGCATTCAATCATTCGGAACATCAGACACTGTGTATAGCATTTTTTCCTTTTTTCTTTCTTTCTTTAAAATTTGGTCTCTCCTTCAGTGCCACCTTGGTGGCATTACACCCACGCCTTTCCCTTTCCATTGTAAGATCAGCATGACAACTGAGGTCACCATGAGAGCAAGTTATGAAGAGCGGCATTTTTTTTTTCTTTTTTCTTTTTATTGGGGGAGGGGGAGGGGCATTTCTTTTATGCTCATCAATGAGGATTCAAAGGATGAAGATGATGCTACGGATGTCCACTCGGGTCTGAAACTGCCTGACAGAGCTGTATTCTATGCTTACTTTCGTAATATACCCCGGCATCAACCAGGACCGGAGATACGGACACCTGCAGTGTTGGTCAGGAAATCTGATTAACACTATTAGAGACGCATCCGGTAAGTATATGGAACCCAGCAGGGTGGTCCCAGTCTTCCCAGTTGAGTCCACGGCGAACTTAATTCTGGGTAGGAGCCAGCCAAAACGGAAAAGTTCCATAAATCAATGGCTCTGGTGGGATCGAACTCACGATCTCCCAGATGGGAGTTATCGACCACTTCATCTCGGCGGCTGATCTTTATTTCTTTATTTATTCATTTGATTATGTATGTATGTATGCATGTATGTGTGTATGTATGTATGTATGTATGTATGTATGTATGTATGTATGTATGTATATATGTATGTATATATACACGATACACACGATACACGATGCTTTATTTGTCCTCATAAAAATACAAGGAAATGTATGTATGTATGTATCTATTTATTTATTTATTCATTCATTTACTTATTCATTTGCTTGCTTATTCAATCGTTTATCTATGTATCTTTTTTATTCATTGAATATTTACTTCTTTATCTATTTCTTTATCTATTTATTTTTGCCGACTCGGGGAAACTCTATAAACGACAATTTCATGTGTACATAAATTCGAGAAAGACACACACTCACACGCAGGCTTCTTGGAACATTATTAATGACAGATTCATGTTCACTGAGACAGAAGAAAGACCTGAACAACAAGCACAGTAATATGATTTGAAATGGCCTTCCTTCTTCAAAGAGAAGACTGGCTCAGCGGAACCTTCAGGCGTTTTGCTTCTCTTTTTCTGCTAATCGTGTCTCATTCAAGTCAAACGAGATTCAATTCCAAGACGGCAGACCTGTGTCCTGGCGAAAAAAACCCCAAACAAACTATTTGAGAGGTGGGTGAGCCTTTACCACTTGTATCATACTCATTACTCTTTTCTGGCTATCTCCATCCTTCTGTTTGACGTTTCTTGAAAAAAGTTCGTATTGTCGTTGATTGAAGAAAAACGTTTTGTAAAGTAGAGATATAGAATTCTTACTCGCTTAGGATCTTATACCGCTCTCTCTCTCTCTCTCTCTCTCTCTCTCTCTCTCTCTCTCTCTCTCTCTCTCTCTCTCTCTCTCTCTCTCTCTGTCTCTCTCTCTTCACTCTCTCTCTCTCTTTCTCTCCCCCCCCCTCTCTCTCTTTCTCTCTCTCTCATGCTCGCTCTCTCCGTCTATATACATGTAAAGAGATGGCAGCAGCAGCAGCAGCAGCGGGAACAAGAGCAGGATTAGCCTTTGTAATAGTAATAATAGCAGCAGCAGCAGCAGCAGCAGCAGAAGTAGTAGTAGTTGCAACAGTGGTAGTAGTAGCAATGATAGTCGTCGTCGTCGTCGTCGTCGTCGTAGTAGTAGTAGTGTAGTAGTAGTAGTAGTAGTAGTAGTAGTAGTTGTAGCAGCAGCAGCAGCAGCAATAGTACTGACAGCAGTAGTAGTAGTTGAGGAAAGCATTGTACATGCATGCCGTATGTAGAAGGCAAGACTGATCAATCAGATTACAGTAATTACAAACCACACGTGTCGTGTCTCCTCCATTTTTCCCCCCAAAGTCCGATCATTCCACACTGGAACTGAAGGCCTGTTACCTTTGTCCGATCATTCCACACTGGAACTGAAGGCCTGTTACCTTTGTCCGATCATTCCACACTGGAACTGAAGGCCTGTTACCTTTGTCCGATCATTCCACACTGGAACTGAAGGCCTGTTACCTTTGTCCGATCATTCCACACTGGAACTGAAGGCCTGTTACCTTTGTCCGATCATTCCACACTGGAACTGAAGGCCTGTTACCTTTGTCCGATCATTCCACACTGGAACTGAAGGCCTGTTACCGATCATTCCACACTGGAACTGAAGGCCTGTTACCTTTGTCCGATCATTCCACACTGGAACTGAAGGCCTGTTACCTTTGTCCGATCATTCCACACTGGAACTGAAGGCCTGTTACCGATCATTCCACACTGGAACTGAAGGCCTGTTACCTTTGTCCGATCATTCCACACTGGAACTGAAGGCCTGTTACCTTTGTCCGATCATTCCACACTGGAACTGAAGGCCTGTTACCTTTGTCCGATCATTCCACACTGGAACTGAAGGCCTGTTACCGATCATTCCACACTGGAACTGAAGGCCTGTTACCGATCATTCCACACTGGAACTGAAGGCCTGTTACCGATCATTCCACACTGGAACTGAAGGCCTGTTACCGATCATTCCACACTGGAACTGAAGGCCTGTTACCTTTGTCAACTGCGGCAGGTCTCGGTAACTTGGAGCGGATACTGAACGACAGGCAAGGGAGCAAAGACGGACGTCATTTCCGCTCTTTCCCTTGCTGCGTCTGGGAGGTCGGAATTGACTATGAAGCAGAGAGAGAGAGAGAGAGAGAGAGAGAGAGAGAGAGAGAGAGAGAGAGGAGAGAGAGAGAGAGAGAGATCTGAATTCAGAATAATTTCAGTGAATAGGTGTTGGCCCATGTAATTGTGAGTGGTCACAAAACTGCAGGGATGAAGTTACTATTTTTTTTTAAAAGTTCAAAGTGTAGTTACAGTATGGTTTTTGAAAGATCAATGCTTTGTTTCCTAACACAGCCAACACTGCAGATTTGTTTTGACTTGTTCACGGCATAATCAATTCAAACATGGATAGATTAATTTAATGCTAAATGGAGTAGACTATAGTCTTGATTATGAGTATTTAGGACATACAATACAAACTTTCTTAAAAATCACAGAAAGACCACATCAGCTCTTCCCCTGTCACACCATTTCTAAAAGATATCAAGTTGTGCCACATCTGGTTGCAGTCACAAAACGTTTCATAATCATACAACGTTGCGCGTTTGTGGAGCACAAAACTGACATATGTGACCTTTGTATTTTAGTCAGCCAAAAGACAAAAGAAAGTAAAATTCTATAAGATTTCAACGGCAGCAATGTTCTGACATCATCATAATTCTTAACCAACATCTGATGCGTTTCCCACACACATTTACGTGTAAATGGAACATATCCAATTCATACAGCCCATTCGTTCTGCATTGTAATATTCTATCAGACAATGGTAGTTGAACCTCCAGTGACGTCATCTGCTGAACACCAATCGTTGTCGATGTTACTGGCACTGTCAGACTCGCCATCAGCATAAACATTCACAACCATTGCCATTTTCAGACTTCTCGAACAAAACACCTAAGTTTCTGTAGCAGAGTTGAATGCTTCTTGAACAGGGTAATTTTGTTTCCCGTGCTTTGGCCAATGCTGCTACACCCTGAGATAGTCTGACTCAAAACAACAGCGTCAGGAGCAATCCGTTTTCTTTTTTTCTCTCAATAATGCCTCAGTTGAATGCATGTTATGAAGCACCTTTCTTTTCTTTCGCTTTGTTCCATTCTTTTCTTTAAGTGCTTCATGTGTCTCTCTTCACTGGCATTTTTCTCAAGTTCGTTTTGTGTTCTCTTCCTTTCAAAGATTTTTCTTCCCAATTTGCTTTCTTTCTTTCTCTCCTTCTTTTCTTTTCTTTCCTTCTTTTTTCGCCTTCGTTCAGTTCAGTTGCACATCAAAATCTGTTTACAAATCATACCGGACAATTCAACTAGTGGCTGGGTTTTCTGTTTGCTCTGGTGTCTATGAGTTGAGAACGTGCTAGTGATCACAGGTGTCTGAGTTTCTGTATGTTCTGTTAGTAGTGAGAGGATACATTCGTCTGCGGTTTTTTTTATATGATCTAATGACTGTGGTTTTATGAACTGCGTTTGGATACAATTGTCTGGGTTTAATTTTGTATGAGAGCAGGTTCAAGGTGCTTGTGTTATTCATGTCAGCAGTTTCTGGCAGAACATCTTCTGTATAAAAGTTTGAGTGAAAACATACAGATTTTCAGTGCTGCCTTCTTCCCGGCACTTGTTTTCAACATGAAATCCTGACATTGCAGGTTCGAAGCAGCCACGGGTCACCCTGAATGTCATTGGTTCAGAAGGAATGTAGCCGTGGACAAAGTACGAGATCTCAGTACTGTTTTAATCCTCTGCACTAAGTGAAAAAATACAGAACCTTGTGGATTGTGAATCGCACGTGCAATACATCAGTCCAGCCTTCCCCTCCCACTATCCACCCTCACACACAGATAGAAAGAGAAAGAGAGAGAGAGAGAGAGGAGAGAGAGAGAGAGAGAGTGTGTGTGTGTGTGTGTGTGTGTGTGAGAGAGAGAGAGAGAGAGAGAGGAGAGAGAGAGAGAGAGAGAGAGAGAGAGAGAGAGAGAGAGAGAGAGAGAGAATTCACACTCAGGTTTTGTTCACAATTTATCCCGTGTTACGTACACTTGATCAACCTTGGGCGCGACAGGAAGGGAATATTCAGACAGCTTTAAAGGATAAGAGACGGCGTGACTGACTTGGAGTGTCTCTTTTGTATTTGTTGGTGCTCAGATGTGTCCATTCTGGAACCCGATTCCGTGTGAGAGTGTATTCCTGTTTCTTTTTCTTTTCTTCGTAGTAAGAAACATGTTGATCGTATTTTTGTTCCGTCTCTCCTCTCTCTCTCCTCTCTCTCTCTCTCTCTCTCTCTTCTCTCTCTCTCTCTCTCTCTCTCTCTCTCTCTCTCTCTCTGTGTATATACACATACACACACACACACACACACACACATACATACATACATACATACATATTTGTCCATCTGTCTGTCGCCTTGTTTGTCTGTATATCTGTCTGTATATCTGTCTGTCTGTCTGTCTGTCTGTCTGTCTGTCAGTCTGTCTGTCTGTCTGTCTGTCTGTCTGTCTCTCTCTCTCTCTCTCTCTCTCTCTCTCTCTCTCTCTCTCTTCTCCACTGTCGGTCATGAAAGGCGTCAGTGCATGCAGACTGGTCCATGCACGCTAGACCTCATCCGCAGACTATGATGACAAGTGCATTTTGAGAATGAAATATAATACAGAAACATATGCTGATAAATGAGCAAGATGACAAATAGGAAAAAAACAGTTCGGAGAAGGAAAGGAGAGAGAAGAGAGGGAGAACGACAGTGAGCAGGAGTGGAAGTGGGGTGGGTGGATGGCTTGAGAGCCCAC
>CM031620.1:41480435-41487935 GCA_018398815.1 Conus ventricosus
GGACTGCCGATGAAAGTGGCGCTGGCCAAGTATGAGGTCGAACCCCCGGTTCAGATAGAACAGTGACTATCAACATCGATCTGTTCTCCTTTCTTTCTTCCTGCATTAACGCATGCACTCTCTCTCTCTTCCAGTCTGCCCTATCAAATGGACATGGTTGCTTTTCTTTTCTTTTTTTTTTTCTTTTCTTTCTTTTCTTCTTCATTAGTTAGCAACTCTCTCTCTCCACATCTCTCATTTAGTCCTTCCCCTGCAGACTATCTCCTGCTAATCTCTCCACTTGGTTCTCTCCTCTCCTCCCCTATCTCTCTGCTCTTCTCTCCTCAGAGATTACACTCAGACCTCTCTCTCTCTGTCTCTCTGTTCGTTCTCCCCTCGTTCTCCCGTTCTCTCACTCTCACATCCTTCTTATTCTTTTCCCGATCTGTCCAAAAAGGGCGAGTACCATTGGTCAGTATTTTTACCCTGATACCGAAGTTATCTCCCTCTAATTCCATTGGATATTCAAATCATGACAGTCACGCCTACACACCTTACTCTCTGTGGTGGTCAATTGGTCATTTAATTGATTAGCTAGATTTCACCCCCACACACTACCTTCTCCCCTTTCCTACTTAACTGGCGCCGTGTGGCTTAAGTCGTGGGCACTGGTCACCCTAAATTGGCTAGATGAGTCTGGCCCAGGCACTGAGATCGGTCCGGGCAGACATCGAGGCGTCGTCAAACGGCTTAGTCTGTCTGGGTGGGTCGGACCGTCTCCGTGAAGGATGAGAATTAGCCTCCCCCTTGTGCCCAAATTGGCTGAGGCGATGCTTGAAGGCGTCGGGATGTCTGAGTTTGGACTTATGTCCGAACAAATTGGCTGGCGACTCCACGAGTTGGGTTGTTTCATTTTTTTGTCCGTGACAATTTCCCCTTGCAAAAGACTATGCACCGCATTGTCTCAAAACAACGGTACAAAAAAGACAACAACCGAATTTGCTGAACCACAGCTACACGTGCAAAGTTTGAAAAATACTTTACAACCAACGGTTTATAAATTCTAAAATATATCATTAGTGAATACCACTCCAATGAGTTATCATTGACGTGCGCTCCTGCGTTATTTCAATTCATTTTATAACGACCTCTGTGCGCACTTACGCGATTCCCCTACCTGCGGATTTGCCATCTCTCCTTTTCACAATTCTTATGAAAAGCACAATATAATATGATCACGATCCATGACACTTCACTGAGGAATCTCCATCCTCACTTATTGCAAATAATGCATCACTACACGAGCGACTGTATGCTCCAAGCATAACTACATTCACATGAACAGTCTCACAAAGAAATATGAACAAGTCTCACACACAAAAAAAAAATGAACCATAGCCAACTGGGAATGAACCCATATCCAATCAACATAACTGTAATCAACACATATTATCAACAAAGCACCCCGGATATGACTGACTTCCTCTGAGTTGCAGCTTGCTAGACTACGCGACTTAAATAGTCAGCTCCGACATTCTGTCGACCTGGGATGTACTGCACTCGATACCTGTAGGGCTGCAATGCCATTGCCCAACGCAGAACCCTGCTGTTTTTCAGCTGTGCCTCCTGCAGGAATTTGAGTGGTTGGTGATCTGTCTCTATCACGAACTCTTTCCCATACAAGTATTTGTGGAACTTCTGCACGGCCCACACGACAGCTAAACACTCCTTCTCTACAGTTGCGTACCCTTCTTCACACTTTGTCAACTTCCTGCTCGCATACCTCACAGGAAAACTCGACCTCTTCATGCTCCTGCAACAATACTGCACCTATCCCACCGCCTGATGCATCTGTCCGCCAACAAAAATGGTTTGGACATATCTGGTAGCTTCAAGATGGGACGGGAACCTAGTCTTTCCAACACCGTCTGCAGTGCTTGCTCTGCAGCGTCTGACCACTCGACCACTGCCGGTTTCCCTGCCTTGACCAAATCACTGAGAGGACTCGTGATTGCTGCGAAATTTGGAACAAACTCCCTATAGAACCCAATAAAACCTAGCAGACTCCTGACTTCTGTTTTGGTCTTTGGTCTCTCTGAATTCATCATCTTCTCCACCTTTCCCCTTTCTGGCTGCTTTGTGTCGCTCCAACAACAAAACCTAGGAACTCCAGGCTTGGAAAACCAACCTGGCACTTTGTTGGTTGGCTGTGAGATTGGCTTGTCTCAACCTCTCTAAAACTGCTCCTAGCTGCCTCATATGCTCCTCCATGTCTCGGATGCTATCAGAATGTCATCCATGAAATTCACAACGCCTTCCAATCCCGTCAATAACTTCCTCATCATCCGAGAGAAGACTGCAGGTGCGTTGACCATCCGAAAGGAAGTACTCGCCACTGGTATAGCCCCATAGGAGTGGAGAACGCTGTGACTTCCTTGAGTCTCATCAAGGCTATTTGCCAGTAACCCTTGCTCAGATCTATCCTGGTGAAATACTGGCTCTTGCTTGTGGCGATCTGAGCGAACAGGTCTTCATGTTCGGTATGACCTCGCATCGACCTTGGTGACACTGTTCAGACGTCTATAGTCGACACAGAATCGATGCTCACCTGACTTTTTCCTTACTAAGACGACGGGTGCACTATATGATGATTTGGACGGTTCGATCACCCAAGGTCCAACATCTTTTCTACCTCCTCCTCGATCACTTGCTTGGTGGCATATGGGATCGGGTAGGCTTTCACATGTACGGGTTTCTGTGATGTTAACTCCACCGTACATGTCTCTAGAGTTGTCCTGCCTGGCTTGTCAGTCAGGGACGCCCTATACTGTTCCAGGAGCCCTAACTTCCTCCTGTCTCCTACTGTCTAGCCCTTCATACAGTGACACATCCCTGTATGACTCTTCCCTGGAAACTCAGGCAACAAAATCTCCCCTTCTTCTGCTGGGTCTCCTTCACCTCCATCAATGATTGCTGCTGCGCCTATGTGCTGAGTCTCACGCTGAATATATTTGCGGAGCAAATTTGCATGGAAAAGTTTTGATTTCCCATTCACATCGATTCGGTAGTCCTGATCTACCTTTTCAATGATGGTGAATGGTCCCTTCCAATGCATCAGCAGCTTGTTGTGATCCGTGGGAAGCAGTAACAGGACTTGATCTCCCACCTTGAGGAATTGCTTCCTCACCTTCCTGTCATACTGCTTCTTCTGGACGACCCTAGCCTCCTGCAAACTCTCCCTTGCGACCTTACATGTCTCCTCGAGCCTATTGCGTAAGTCCACCACATTTTGATATGTGGTTTTGACTTCTTCGGACTCCTGTTCTCCGGACCACAGCTCTTTGAGAATGCACACCGGTCCCCGAACTGTCCGCCCATACAGCAGCTCAAATGGCGAAAAGCCTGTGCTTTCCTGAGGGGCTTCCCTGTAGGCAAACAGTGCCGCTGGAATGTAGCGGTCCCAATCTGCTGGCCTTTCCTCACAGAGCTTCTTTAAGATGCCCTTCAGCACACCGTTGAATCTTTCCACCAAGCCATTGCATTGTGGATGGTATGGGGTAGTGAGCAGCTGTGTGATCTAGCAGCCTGTTGACCTCCCTCATCACGCCTGAGGTGAACTGTGACCCCCTGTCACTGAGAATTTGTGCTGGCACACCCACGCGAGAAAAGATGGTCTACCAGCCCTTCAGCGACCTGTTGCGTATCTACGCCTTTCAATGCAACTGCTTCTGGGTATCTGGTCGCGTTTGTCCACGAGTGTCAACACATACCTGTGCCCGCCTTTGGAACAGGGCGCGATTGGGCCAATCAGATCAACAGCCACCCTCCTGAATGGTGTGTCAATTAAGGGGGATGTTTAAGAGGCGCCTTCCTCTTCACCCCTCTTGTGGCTGACCTTTGACACACGTCACATGACATGCAGAAACGCTTGATGTCTGCCATTGCTCCTGGCCAATGAAAGTCATCAAAGATTCGGTCAGCTGTTTTGCTGGTGCCGAGATGACCCGCCATGAGCGACTCGTGACCCACTGACATGACAGTGTCACGATAACCTGCTGGTACCTCTAACTGAGTGGTCACCTTACCTGTCTTCCCTTGGTGAACACTCGGTACAACAGCCGCCTTTCACAAGAAATTCTGTCTCACCTCCTCTAACCTCCTGTTTCTCCCACCTCTTGCCAACTCCCAAGACTTCACGAGCGAAGGGTCTTGTTCCTGCGCTGCCTAAACTCATCAGGCGACACATCTATGCCTGACTTCCTTGCTGGAACGACTAACGGTTTATCAACCTTTTCCTCCTTCTTGCTCCGTGTTTGAACTGCTGCCCTGTAGCAGTCAACAACTCAGGATCCCCTGGATCCCTTGCCCCTGGAATATTTCCAATGATCAAATCATGAAGGGGTTTCTCCATCACCAACGCAGACAACTCGCCTGAGAAGTAAGGGGTACGTACTTCTATCTTAGCAACTGGAAACTCCCTCACAGTGCCCTCGATTAGAGTACAGGTCTGGATTTGCCCTGTCAAATCCCCTTTATCGACCAGCGTTGTTCGTACTACACCGCATGAACAACCAGTGTCTCGTAACACTTTCACCCTCTGCTGGCCAATCCACCCTTCTTCCACTGGTAACGAACCACTCAGCTAGTGCCCTCCATCCCTGACACTGACTGCTGTCCAGTGCTAGCCATAGGCTGCACTCCACCTCTTCAGACTGAATCCCTTTTGGTTCCACTGCAGGTCGTTTCCCTTGACGACCCTTATCCACCTCTTGCAAGGCTGCTGCCTTCTGGAACCTCATGCGACAATCCCTCGCCACATGTCCCCTTCTTGTGACAAATGAAACACCTAATGTCCCTTTGCCCTTCCTTCTGCCCCACCACTGGGTTTGCAGACTTTGCAGAAAACTCTCCTAGTCTCCTTGCACTCTTCTCACCTGTGCCTAGCACCTGTTTCTCCTGCACCTTAGTGCCCAAACGTGCCTCTCTATACACCTCTGCGAACTTCAACAACTCCCCTGCTGTCTCTGGCTGTCTCTCTTTCAAATGTATGGTTAATTCAGGGCCGCAACCTGACAAAATTTGTTCCTTCATAACTAGCTCTTTCAATTCAGCGAACTCCTTCTTCGTACCCCTCAACTCTAACCACTTCTCAAAATAGTGATCTAAACGTGCACCAAACTGAGTGTACGTCTCACCTGCTTGTAATTTAGCTGAACGAAATTTCTTCCTGAACCCTCCTCTGTGAGGTCAAATCCTTTCATTAAAGACTCCTTCACAGCACCAAAATCAGACTGTTGTTCTGCTGGCAACGCAGTGAAAATCTGCAATGCCTTCCCCGTCAATAGCGCTGACAAAATGACTGCCCACTCTTCTGGGGGCCAACCCTGACTGGTCGCAAACGTTTCGAAACGACTGATGTATGCGTCAATCGAATCGGTCCCTTCCGAGAATTTTGGCAACTTGGGTCGGGGAGCATAGCTGCGCACAGAGTCACTGGAAAGTGAACTACCATCATCGGTGGCCTCCCTCTGCATTCTCACTTTCTCTAACTCCAATGAACCTTTAATCTTTCTGTTTCCTGCGTTTCCCTTATTCTTTCTGTTTCCTGCGTTTCGCTAGCTTTAATCCTTTCCTGCTCTGCTATTTCTACAGCGACACGTCGTCTTTCCGCTCGTTCATCTCTTTCCATCTTTTGTTGGTTCTCAACGAACGCTCGCAACTCATCTCCTGAGTAACCTAATCACGAGCGACGCTCACAAGTTGTTCAATAGGGGTGTTCTTTTCTTCCGCCATTATATCTCTCCTTTTTTTTTTTTTTTTTGAACAAGATTTTATTACTACGACAGCCAAACTGGTGGTTACCGACACGAGTGACGTAATAGCACAATCCTGTGAATGATAATATTAGCTTGGGACAACGTAGTTAGTTTTTATTAGACGCCCAGCGCCTGACCCAACTATGAGAGCGAATTATAGGCAATCTGTGCGAAATGAGTACTCTGGGGCTGAAATGCCAAGCCTAGTATTAAATATCTTGGAAGCAATGCCAAGCCTAGTATTTAACTATCTTGGGAACATACAGTAAGACAACCCCTTGTCTTAGGGGTTACAATACTTGAATCCCACCCAGCTTCCTCTCTGAGAAGTTGAACAATTATAATAAATGGGCCAGAATATCCTGGCAGGCTCGCCAATAAATTGTCAACCTCGGGTGATGTCGATGGAGGAAGGACTAGCGCACAGCCCAAACACACTCACAGCTTGCTTACAATCTCATTCATATATCATGCATCCGTCACATCAAACCACTAGTAAAGTCTATAACTTTACTACACATGATCACAGAACGAAACATCAATGCATATGGAATCAAATGAAATAAAACATTCTCTCTTTCCTGAACTTCACAAAATCATTTATCTAAAACATCATTAACTAACCGGTATAAATAGATTTCTACTTTACCTGGCCAGGTGATCTAACTATTCACGAATCACTGTCTTTTTTCTTTTCCTTTTTTTTTCTTTTCACTGTCACTTTCACAACACGACACAACTGCTGGCACTGGTGTTGGTCTGCTTGCACCGGTCAAGCTGGATGCTGGCACCGGTCAGGCTGGATGCTGGCGTTGGTCAGGTTGGACTGCCGATGAAAGTGGCGCTGGCCAAGTATGAGGTCGAACCCCGGTTCAGATAGAACAGTGACTATCAAAATCGATCTGTTCTCCTTTCTTTCTTCCTGCATTAACGCATGCACTCTCTCTCTCTTCCAGTCTGCCCTATCAAATGGACATGGTTGCTTTTCTTTTCTTTTTTTTTTCTTTTCTTTCTTTTCTTCTTCATTAGTTAGCAACTCTCTCTCTCCACATCTCTCTTTTAGTCCTTCCCTGCAGACTATCTCCTGCTAATCTCTCCACTTGGTTCTCTCCTCTCCTCCCCTCATCTCTCTGCTCTTCTCTCCTCAGAGATTACACTCAGACCTCTCTCTCTCTGTCTCTCTGTTCGTTCTCCCCTCGTTCTCCCGTTCTCTCACTCTCACATCCTTCTTATTCTGTTCCGATCTGTCCAAAAAGGGCGAGTACCATTGGTCAGTATTTTTACCCTGATACCCGAAGTTATCTCCCTCTAATTCCATTGGATATTCAAATCATGACAGTCACGCTACACACCCTTACTCTCTGTGGTGGTCAATTGGTCATTTAATTGATTAGCTAGATTTCACCCCACCACACACTACCTTCTCCCCTTTCTACTTAACTGGCGCCGTGTGGCTTAAGTCGTGGGCACTGGTCACCCTAAATTGGCTAGATGAGTCTGGCCCAGGCACTGAGATCGGTCCGGGCAGACATCGAGGCGTCGGTCAAACGGCTTAGTCTGTCTGGGTGGGTCGAACCGTCTCCGTGAAGGATGAGAATTAGCCTCCCCCTTGTGCCCAAATTGGCTGAGGCGATGCTTGAAGGCGTCGGGATGTCTGAGTTTGGACTTATGTCCGAACAAATTGGCTGGCGACTCCACGAGTTGG
>CM031620.1:41495435-41510435 GCA_018398815.1 Conus ventricosus
GATACACCTGTCGCCTGAAGGGTGATAGATACACCTGTCACCTGAAGGGTGATAGATACACCTGTCACGTTCTTTACCTCTGCGAAGTAAAGTGGAGCAATAAGGGAAAAACACAACAAAGCGAGGAGGAGCATGTCCAACACTACCAGGGAGAAAAAGACACAAATGTACACAGAGCGGGATTTTTTAGTCAACAAGAACACTAAGAATGCTGTATTGGATTGATACCCTGTTTCCAGCATTTTGTGAGCATCCGCTTGCGAACAAAACCATTTCACATTACAGTAGTGCAACCATTCCTCCAACATCAGACTATAATGATAGTCAGATTGGAGAGTTCTACTCCCAGCTATAAGAGGTCTTCGTGAGGGTCAACAAGAAAGACCTCCTCATCGCTCAGGGTGATTAGAATGCCAAAGTTAAAGCAGAGGTCCAAAAACGCTAAAAAGAATTCACAAGGGCCCTATTGTAACTAGATCACCAATGAAAGAGGAATGTGCCTGCTAGAATTTGCCTGTGATAATGACTTAGTTCCTACCCATATTCATGGAAGCATAAGATACGCCCACGATAGACATGGCTCTTCCCAAACGGTCTGCACCACAAACAGACAGATCGTGAAGAACTGGTACAGGTGTGGTATGAGCAGGCTAAAGAAAAGGACATTTCCAGACTAATGTTGTAGTGACACAGACCTTGTCATGATGAACCTTGATATAATCTAAAAAAACAAAACAAGAGGAAAGTGAAAAATAGCCATCTGAAATTCAGTCTTGAAAACTGACAGAACTTCTCATTGCCAAACAATTTTCCAAGCGACAGTAGGAGGAGAATTTGCCTTACCCTTGTTCTTGATGCCCTTACAAACATTATCAACAAAGGGATGACTTACAAAGCAACAGAGGTCATAGGATTAAGCAGATGAAAATCGAAACTATGCATCCAAGCAACATCTTGCAGATATGTGATACTAGAAGGACCTTGAAACCGCTTAAGTCGATTAGCGGATGGGGACGGGCGTTGGGGGGGGGGGGGGGGGGGGGGGGGGGGGGGGGGGGGGGGGGAGGGGGGATACCGGCTATGAACAAAGGAAGAAGAAATGAGGAACACAAAAGAAAGCTGGATCAGACAAGAGAACGATGAACATTGAAAAACCTGATCAACAACAACACAAAGAAAGCTTTCAAAATTGTGAAGGACTTGACCGAACAAAGGCAAAGTATGGTCAGCACCGTTCAGGACAAAAACAGAAACTGTCTCACATAGGAAGAAGGCATCATTAAAACGCGGACTGACTATTGCTCTGAACTTTAAAACAAACAGAGCAAAGAAGACCCAAATGTGGCAACAACACAGGACTCATCAGATGTGGATGATTTCCCAGTACTCTGCATAGGAGTCCCAGCTGCAGTGAAAGAGTTAAAATCCGGAAGGCCGCGGGCATAGGCATCGACATCATCCCTGCAGAACCCTGGGACCTGATAGCGAGGCAGTTAATGTTATCCTTACCGCCATCCATAACAAAACATGACACACTTGATCCGGCCCACGCCATGGACTCAACCATTAACCGTCACCCTTCCCAAGAATGGAAATCTCACTAACTGTCAAAATTACCGCACTATAGGCCTGATCAGTCATGCCAGCAAAGCGATCGTCAAAATCATTTTGGATAAATTGCAAACATAAGCAGATACCATTACTCCTGAAAACAGAATTCTGCAAAAGCAAATGTACCATCGAACAGACCTTTGACCCCAGTACTATTTGCGAAAGATATGCCCAGTACAAAGAGAAGTTTCAGCATTTCTTCACAGACTTCAAGAAAGCCTTCAAAAGAGTCTGGCAAGAAGTGATGAGGACAACGTTGAAAACAGTTAACGTGGGGCAAAATCTTCTCGATACCTGGATAGTGCTGGATAGCGCTTGCTTCTCAAAGCGACCAGTGTAGTGCTCACACGGGGTGCTGCTGAAGAATGTTTCCATAGTACGATTGGAGTTCGCCAGGGCTGCCTTAATCTTCCTCATTTTTCAACATATTCTTGAGATGCATCATGACTGGTGCATTGAAAGATCATGTCAGCACAGTGAGTACTGGAGGAAAAATCATCACAATGTTTAATTAACAGCTGACACAGATGGCCTGGTAGGCGGTGAACAAGAACTCGCCAAGCGTTTGAACGAATGGAGGTAAGATGTAGCTTGGATACAATCACAGAGAAGATCAAGATGATGACCAGCCACAACGCCAGCATCAGGGCGGATGTAACTGTCCATGGTCAGAAGTTAGAAACTAATCAACTGTCCGTTCCATCATCAGCTGTGAGAAATCCCAACCAGAAATCCATTCAAGATCAGCAACGACACCAACAGCGCTGTCCAGATTAAAATCAGTATAGAAGGACAAAAGCATGTCATGAAACACAAGGTCTGGTTTGTGCTTGTGTATTCCATCTTCCTGTATGCATGAGAGACTTGGACTCTCACAGTGGATCTAGGGGATAATCCAAAGAAATGTACATAAGATTTCAGTGCAAGATACTAAACTCCTGCTACATTGATCATACTACCAACCAACTACTGCCTTCAGCCATCAAGCATCAGAAAAGAATATTTTTAGAAATTGGTCAAGAAAAGAAAACCACGTTAATAAAGTCATGATGAAACAGGACTCAATGGCTTTGCTAACCCCCCCCCCCCCCCCCCCCCCCCCACACCTCCCCGGAAAAAAATGTCGAGGCGAGACAGAAATGAAACACACACACACACACACACACACACACACACACACAAACACCAACCAAAAACGTGGATCGAAAACATTGCAGCATGGACAGGAAACATTAAAAGTAATCGTTTATTTCACCAGCTTTTATTTCCAGAACCTTTTGTGCCACAGAGGGGTGCTATAATTAAAGTCTCAGCCGTAGAAAAGAATGTAAGAAAAAGATCCAACATTCCTACCTCAAAACAATGCAGATGACATGTTATTCAATGTTAAACACACACACACACACACACACACACACACACACACACACACACACACACACACACACACACACACAAGAGAGAGAGAGAGAGAGGAGAGAGAGAGAGAAGAGAGAGAGAGAGAGAGAGAGAGAAAAACAGGATAATAAATTATCCTGTTTAACACAATGCTCTACCCTACTTGATAACTTCCTTCTTCATTCAATCATTATGTTGCTATTCAGAACCCTGAACTGTGGCCAGCAAATCTGTTTGTTGTGGGGGGCAAACATGATCAGGCTGGATCACAGAAATTGTCCTTTCCTCCTCTTTTGTAACCCCCCCCCCTCCCCCCTTCCCTATCCACTTCCTGCGATATACTGTCTGTGTTCGAATCCTGATTTGGCTTAGGTTTCCCAAAACGGCTTGTTCCCAAACAGCACAAAATTGTGGCTTGAAGACGACAAACCACGTGATGTTCATGTTTTGCTTTTGATGAGGGAACGTGTGTGGGAGCAATCAAACAGGGTTATCTTTCCTTTAATTGAATCAGGTTGCCTCCAGGGCTAAGAGAGGGGGACGGGTGGGGGTTGGGGTAGGGGTTGGGGGAGGGGGTTGGAAGGATCTGTATGGCGATGGTAGATCAGAGTTAGCGCCGGAAGGCTGGGGGTGGGGGGGTGGTGGGGGTGGGGGGTGAGGGGTGAGGGGTGGTGGGATGTCAGGAGTATCAACAGTTGAAAGGGCGGAGTGTATTCAAGTCACAGATGATTCACGTTCTGTCTAAACAAATGTACAGCCAAAACATGCGTTAGCATGATTTAGATATGTGTCTGTCTGTCTGTCTGTCTGTCTGTCTGTCTGTCTGCTTGCCTGTCTGCCTGTCTGTCTGCCTCTGTGTCTGTCTATGTCTCTGTCGCTCTCTTTCTCTGTCTGTCTGTCTGTCTGTCTGCCGGCCTGTCTGTTTGCTTGTCTATTTCTCTGTGTCTCTGTGTGTCTCGCTGTGTCTCTGTCTCAGTCTCTGTGTCTGTCTGACTCTCTCTCTCTCTCTCTCCTCTCCTCTCTCTCTCTCTCTCTCTCTCTCTCTCTCTCTCTCTCAAAGAAAAAAATATTGCAATGAATTCTGTTGTTAAAACTGACAAACCTCTTTGAACGATGATATGATTTATTCAGTCTTTAGGGATGGAATAGTAAACCCGGAACCTGCAACATCTATTTGTGTGTAAGTCTGTGATATGTTTGTGCTATGCGTGTTTTGAGTCTTATTGTCCATGTATCTAGATTTCCACCCTTTTTGTGTATATCAAAATCTGGGTGTCGTTAATCGCTACGATGTCTTTTGTCATATTTGCTTGATCTACCACTAAATCTGGTCATGTTCTATTTCATGAAGACTCTAGTTTCTTTTTCGAAGCTATTTGATCAGCAATTCGTGACTCTATGATCATTTCTTAAAATACGGTCTTTCGGTCAATTGGTGAAATGAGAGAACGTATCACAATTATGAACTGCTAAGTATATTATCACGAACGGAAATGTACAGTGTTATAAAAAAAGTCACGCTGTAGGCTTTTTTTTTATCCTGACATAGGTAAATCCTTTCTTTCTTTTTTTTCTTCTTTTTTTTTTAAATACTAAAATGTTTAAGATCATTGTAGCGTTATCCCAAACTTAGCATTCAGATTATATTTGAATTCTCCATATACAAAAATATTTAAATTCTCCATCTACAAAAAAAAGTTGCATCTGTCATACTTCATTGTCAGTTGGTCCCATTTTACTTCATTGTGATCTTATTAGACGATTCCTTCTCATAAATTTTATTCTCAGATGTGACGCTGGTTTGAGGTGTACAGTCATTTTGAAGAAAACTCCTTTTCGTGTGAAATGCTCTATTCTTACACTAAACCAGTCATCTTTTATATAGTGCAGTTGGCCGTTTGTTGTAAAACATTCCCATCGCCTGAATCTCACTGATCCCAAACCAGTCGCTGTCTCTGTTCCTTCCGCCTGCCCTCTCGTTTGGTTTTGTTCTGTCTTGGCTTGAACGTATTCTCTGGATCATTATTAATTCAATGGCAAAATTTATTCAGGGTTTGAAATTATCAACACAGATGAAAGCAGCATGAATGAATGACGATCTGTCCCTTTCTGGCTTCTCCTTTTCTTCTTGTTCATATTCGTGCTCTTTATTTCTTTATTTCGTCTTGTTCTTGTTGCTGTTTTCCGTTTGTTGTTGTTGTTGTTGTTGTTGTTATTACTTGTTGTTGTTCTTTCTTCTTAGCTGTTTCGTTTTTCTTCTTTTTCTTTTTCTGTTTTTTCTTTTTCTCTCCTTCTCTTCATTTCTTTCTTTTTCTCTTCTTCTTCTCTTCTTCTTCTCTCTTCTTCTTCTTTTCTTCTCCTTCTTCTTCTTCTTCTTCTCTTCTTTCTTCTCTCTTCTGCTTCTCCTTCTCTTCTTTCTTCTGCTCTTCTTCTTCTTCTCCTTCTTCTTCTTCTCTTCTCTTCTCCTTCTTCTTCTTCTCTTCTCTCTCTTCTTCCTTCTTCTTCTTCTTCTTCTTCTTCTTCTTCTTCTTCTTCTTCTTCTCTTCTTCTCTTCTTCTTCTTCTTCTCCTTCTTCTTCTTCTTCTTCTCTCTTCTGCCTTCTTCTTCTTCTTCTTCTTCTTCTTCTCTGCTTCTTCTTCTTCTTCTTCGCTTCTTCTTCTTCTCTTCTTCTTCTTCTTCCTTCTTCTTCTTCTTCTTCTCTTCTTCTTCTTCTTCTGCTTCTTCTGCTTCTTCTTCTTTCTTCTTTCGTCTTCTTCTGCTTCTTCTTCTTCTTCTTCCTTGCTTCTTTCTTCTTCTTTCTTCTTCTCTTCTTCTCGCTCTTCTTCTTCTTCTGCTTCTTCTTTCTTCTTCTCTCTTCTTCTTCTTCTTCTTCTTCTTCTGTTCTTCTTCTTCTTCTGCTTCTTTCTCTTCTTCTTCTTCTTCTTTCTTCTTCTTCTGCTTCTTCTTCTTCTTCTTCTTCTGCTTCTTCTTCTTCTTCTCTTCTTCTTCTTCTCTCTCTTCTTCTTCTTCTGCTTCTTTCTTTCTTCTTCTTCTTCTTCTTGCTTCTTCTTCTTCTGCTTCTTCTTTCTCTTTTTCTTCTTCTGCTTCTTCTTCTTCTGCTTCTTTCTTCTTCTTCTTCTTCTTCTTCTTGCTTCTTCTTCTTCTTCTTCTTCTTTTTGCTTCTTCTTCTTCTTCTTCTTCTTCTTCTGTCCTTTTTCTTGTTCTCTCTTGTTCTTCTTTTTGTATCTTCTTTCTTTCTTCTTTGCTTCTACTTCATTTTCATCCTCCTTCTCCTCCTGCTCCTTTTGGTATTCAGAACATCATTCTTGTCAAGATGTCCAGTCCCTCCTATTCCATCTATAAAACACTTTTAATTAAATTATCGTTGTAATCGTGTTTCTTCTCCTTCTAGAGTTACAACTATATTGCTGAACTGTCATCTTCGTTTCTTTATCCCCCCACTCTTTTCGAGTTTTAGCCGTACTCCATATATTGTTGCAGGAGGTAAAATGAAACCTGTCAGGTTGTATACTGTAAAACGAAGCGCGCACACACACACACACACACACACACACACACACACACACACACACACACACACACACACACACACACACACACTTACACACACACACACACACACACACACACACACACACACACACACACACACTTACACACACACACACACACACACACACACACACACACACACCACACACACACACACACACACACACACACAGACACACACACACACACACACACATACACACAAATGAATGTTGTTGTACAATCATTTGGCATGGTTAGCAGAACGAGAGATACCAAGCGCGTGTGGATTCAGCTGTAAAAGATTTCATGGTTGGAAGAAGACCATTCTAAATCCTTTCACCGTGTGTGTTTTTGGTGTCTTTAGTTTTCTCTCTGTCAACATAACACTGTATGTATTAATGTTTCCCGTATTCTATTCTTGTCTTTGTCCATGTGAGCACCAGTGCTAATAAAGTTTTACCCAGATTCACATTTTAGAACAAAAGAAATAATACAATATCGATAGTACTTAGAAAGCTTAATTGTTGACGTGGATATCAATAGACCAAAAATAAATGAATAAATAAATAAATAAGTAAATGAATGAAAAGATAAGTAATAAAATCAATCAATCAATCAACCAATAGCCATATAAAGACACTTAAATACGTTATACATACAGGCCTAGGCAATGTATAACTAGACAAACAGATAATTTAATGACTGAACACTTTGTGAACGTTTCTGTTTAATCACTATTGCTGTTTTAATCGGTGTGTGATGAAAGATCGTATTACGGGATGATAAGTAAAGCGGCTTTTCCCCGGCAGCAAACAAATATGTGACGATGGAGATTGCCAGTTCAGCCTTTAAAGTATTCTTCTCAGACGACGATAATGTATATGGTTCAAGACCCGAAAATGGCGGTGTACCATTAGAAAAAAAACAAAACAACAAAAAAAAACCCATCCATTATGATCTCTACTCTTATCAACGACATTCATCTTGGGGAAGGAAAAAAAGCCCAGAGCTTCCGCGCTGCCGAACGAAAGGACAAACAAACTCCAAAACAAACACGACTCTTTTCGACATATTTGGTCTTTTTTTTCAGGCAAGACAAATAGCAATCAAGACATGACAACGAAGGACGAACAGAGAGTCACTTATCTCTTCGAACTGGGTGCAAAATTTGGGCTTTAGTGATTTGCCACAATTTGAAATTGCATATGGCGCTGGAAAAAGATTTGGATTTGCAGCTGGTGAGATGGGCAGTGAACAGGGTCGCTGTCTTTCACAGTCCCTCTGTCAGCGTTGGCTCTGTATAGTAGGAGCGCTTGGTAGTGTTGATGAGATCTTTTTGGGGAAAACAGATTTGTTTTATTTTGTTACAACGATCAGGAATTGGCTCAGTCTGATGACTTCCCCAGAATGACCAAGGTTGACTCCATGATGTCAAACTCTTGTTTAAGGCTGTCTATGATGGTGTGTTGTACACAGCATACTGGGCGGAGGTACAGGGTCAACTCTCCCATTAATTCTCTAAGTCCAGTAACACCTAATTTTAATCAATCAGAACTTCAGTTTTTGTACTCCCAGTTCTTATAGAACAGGGAGTACTTTACAATGGGAAAGACGTAATGCTGTCTGTGTGTCTGTCTGTGTGTCTGTCCGTGCTCAAAATATGTTCCACTCGCTCCAGACAAACCTTCTGGGCCGATCGTCCTGAAAATTTGTAGGTATGTTCAGTATGGGTCACGGATGATGCCCGGTGTTTTATTTCACCAGAATAGCCGTTACTAACGGCTATAACGGCCCCAAACGGTTTTTCTTCTTTATGGAATATCTCAGTGACGACGAAATACATTACGACGCATGTTTGATTGTGACGTCAAATACATTACGACGCCTGTTTGATTGTGACGTCAAATATATTATGACGCCTGTTTGATTGTGACGTCAAATACATTATGACGCCTGTTTGATTGTGACGTCAAATACATTATGACGCATGTTTGATTGTGACGTTTTTCAGGAAGATAAACTGGGAGCACGTTGATATGCTTTGCATCTTGTTTAACCTTCTCTGAGCTGAACCAGGCACCCATTTTGCTAGTGGGTGGACAGAGTGGGTGGACAGAGTGGGCTTTCAAGCCAAAACAACGGACTCCACGTGTATTTCCAATCTTGATCGTCAGCTCCACAGCGAACGGTCTGACCAGTAGACTACAGCCTTCCCTCAGCAGCACCAACACTAATGAACCAAAAGATGAGATGGTCTTTGAAGTCACTGGGATGACAAAGTGGTTCACTAATTGAACTTGATTAATCAACATGTACAGGAAATGATCATGACAAGAGAAATGCGCGACCAGACTTGGCAAGATTTGTTGAACGACTGGTCAGCGAAACGCGTGAAGGGCAAGTGAGTTCACATCATGTAAACTAAATCATTCTCCGGTGATACAAAAGACTGAATGATATAATAATATACCATCACGAAAGAGGAAGAGGAAATGGACCGGAAAGAGCATTACGCAAATGTACTTCTTAGAGAAGGCGAGACTGATAGACTTCAGACGGAGTAGCTATAGATCACACATGTTGAGCCTCGTCCATCTTCAGACGGAGTAGCTGTAGATCACACATGTTGAGCCTCGTCCATCTCTCCATGTCCTATCATTCAACACGGGACAAAAGCCCCCATTTCCCTATCACCAGTGGGAGGTTCCGGTGGCAGGGAGCAGACACTGAACGACAGGCACTGGACAGGTGAGGGGGAGAGGCAAGGCATCATTTCCGTTCTTTGACTTGCTTTGTCTGTGAGATTTGAATAGACGACGAAACGAGAGAGAGAGAGAGAGAGAGAGAGAGAGAGAGAGAGAGAGAGAGAGAGAGAGAGAGAGAGAGAGAGAAGGAAAAGGAATATTGAAACGAAGAATAAATAAATGAGTGAGTTCAGGAATGCGTAAATGACATGTGGACACCAAGACTGCGAAAAGATGATAAAGAGCGAGCGAGAAGTATTATCAATATCTATATTTTGTTTTGTTTTTTCTTTAAACTTTAAAATACATATATAAATTCAATACATTTACGGAAATGAAATGAGGTAGGGAACAGTAAACGATAAACAGTAAACAAGTGGGGTATGTTTTGCTCCCATAAGGAAACCTAACACATAGTAACTTTTACTCAAGACTGGCACAGCCTTTTAAACTTGAATAAAGTCAGACAAATACATAGACGAACAATCTAATAGTGGGGGAAAAAAACAAGCGCAGGCCAACAACTGAACTGTCTGGCAAAGATTTGGACTTGAGGGGAGGGGAGAGGGGAGGGGAGTTTGAAGATGGAGAAACTGGGAAAATGAAATTAAAAAAAAAAAGTTACAGATATGAAAACTCTTCTCTAGCTGCATAAGGGAACCATCGCAATCCCTTTTGAAGGCAGATATGTTTGTATTGCCTGCTCCGAGGCCTTTCGCCCGCTGGATCGGGACTCATCAGGGAGACACGGCTGGTTGTGTCTGCGCTCCCGGCGTCAAATAGAGACACACCACAGTCCATAATACTGTGGTGTTCTCACCACCATGGGTGCAAAAAAGAATCCAATAGCACCCCCAGAGCAGCCAGCGAAGAGTAGTAAATGCAACCAAACAAAAGTGTGGGGAGGAAAAAAGTTGCTGACATTATGCAACTTTTTTTCCTCCCCACACATTTGTTTGGTTGCATTTACTACTCTTCGCTGGCTGCTCTGGGGGTGCTATTGGATTCTTTTTTGCACCCATGGTGGTGAGAACACCACAGTATTATGGACTGTGGTGTGTCTCTATTTGACGCCGGGAGCGCAGACACAACCAGCCGTGTCTCCCTGATGAGTCCCGATCCAGCGGGCGAAAGGCCTCGGAGCAGGCAATACAAACATGTCTGCCTTCAAAAGGGATTGCGATGGTTCCCTTATGCAGCTAGAGAAGAGTTTTCATATCTGTAACTTTTTTTTTTTTAATTTCATTTTCCCAGTTTCTCCATCTTCAAACTCCCCTCCCCTCTCCCCTCCCCTCAAGTCCAAATCTTTGCCAGACAGTTCAGTTGTTGGCCTGCGCTTGTTTTTTCCCCCCACTTTTAGATTGTTCGTCTATGTATTTGTCTGACTTTATTCAAGTTTAAAAGGCTGTGCCAGTCTTGAATAAAAGTTACTATGTGTTAGTTTCCTTATGGGAGCAAAACATACCCCACTTGTTTACTGTTTATCAATACATTTAGTTTTGGTAAGGCTTGCATCGAAAACATTTTTTTTGGTCTGAAATACATGCTCACAGACATACATACCTGCACACATACAGACGGATGGACGGACGAAGATATATGCACACACATGCATACACACGTACATATATACAAAGCATGCGAAAGGGTAACAAACAGACGAATAAACATATGATGGCAACGCTGTTAAAAAAATAAAGTTCCGATAGCCTTTCAGCTTGCCTCCAAGACAATGAACTCTCGGGGGTTCACCAGGACTCGCTCTTGGGAGTTGGAGACAATCTTTCCTCTACCTCAGCAACACTAATGAATCAGAAAGAGATGGCATGGATGACCAAACTGATTCCGTAGCTGAATTTAATTTGTCAAAAAAGAAAAGAAAAAGAAAAAAGTGGATTGTGAAAAGTAATACGTGGACAAAATTTAATAGTAGCCTTCTACCATTTTTTAACCACTAATCATCAGCGAAGCATGTAAAGGATAAGCACACAGGCTCGCATCATGTATAGTAAATCATTCTCCAGGACCACAAAAGACTTAAATAAGACTGAAATATCATCAGGAAGAAGACATGGACTGGAAACAGCATTACATATGTGCACGACTTAAAGAAGGCGAGACTGATCCTTCAGACAGAGTAGCTATAGATCACACATGCCGAGTCTCCTCCATCTCCTCCAAGTCCGATCATTCAACACGGGGACAGAAGCCCCCATTTCCCTATCAACAGTGGGAGGTCCCGGTGGCTTGGAGGAGACACTGGACGACAGAAACCAGACAGGAGAGGGAGAATAGTAAGAAGTCATTTCCGTTCTTTCACTTGCTTTGTCTGGGATATTTAAATGGTGATACAACAAGCGAGCTAGTGTGTGTGTGTGTGTGTGTGTGTGTTGTGTGGTGTGTGTGTGTGAGAGAGAGAGAGAGAGAGAGAGAGAGAGAGAGAGAGAGAGAGAGAGAGAGAGAGAGAGAGAGAGAGAGAGAGAGAGATTAGGGAGGGGATAGATAACTAGGGAGGTTGTAGGCAAGCAAAAGGAGGGAGCGATACAAAAAGTTTTATTGTCAACCCTGTTGCCCATAAGAGGAGAAACTATCACAAGTTATGACGTAGACAGGTACCAGTGCAATGGACGTTAGAAGAAGTAGGTCAGCATCATAAAAACCATGTAGACACAATGTGACGTAAAAACAATTGAGGAAGTTAGAAGAAGTAGTCACCATCATAAAAACTATGTAGACGCAAAGTGACGTAAAAACGAGAGAGAGAGAGAGAAGAGAGAGAGAGAGAGAGAGAGAGAGAGCATCCTCGCTCAGATTTAGTTCACCAGTGATCCAGTGGTACAGACACTTGAGCAGCCACAGGCATGACTAGAAGGGAAACTTACATACACTTTGAAGGTTAAGAGACAGCGTGACTGACTTGAAGGATCTTCTGTGTATTCGTTGTTGCTCAGATGCGTCCACTGTGGAACCCACTTCACGTGCGCGTGTGTCTGATGCCTTGGTTTCTTCATGATGAGGGGAACGTTGAGCTGAACACCCCCTTTCTCGCCCTTTCTCTCTTTCTGTCTCTGTCTACGTCTGGCTCTCTGTCTCTCTGCCTGTCTCTCTGTCTCTGTGTCTTTCTCTGTCTGTCTATCTCCTCATCTTTCATTGATTGGTAAAAAAGCCAACTGGAAGCAAGCAAGGAAACCAACATGTTGTAGACTTGAGTCTTATCCTGTCTCATACTGATCAAAATTAATGGTGAATGATTTGCTCCGAAATTTTGCAAGAAAATGCTTGATGTGTAATCTTACTGCGACCGTTATGTTAAATAAAGGATGCCTGTCTTAATCAATTGGTGACATACTTATCAAAGACTATTTTGATGAAGATGGTTATATTCAAGAGGGTTCGTTTTTCTTGACCTTTAGTGCATTTTTCTGTTCATTAACATCATACACTGCACGCTATGCACATTGTTCAAGAAGTTCCTACGAGACTGCACGTGCTCCTCATAGCTTCAGACTCTGGGTGGCCCTTGACTCTCTCGAACTCAGTGCCAGTGTATGAACTCTTTATCGTTGCTAGCGGTCATCTACGGAAGCCAAACTACAAAAGCTTGTGCTAATACATTCAGGAAATCACTGCAAGCGTAGATACAATCATTCTCCTGCAGAAGATGTCCTGACCGAAAGACTCACTTTTACCTTACGTGATCATCGTCTGGCATCAGGGAGACCACGAAATCAGGCCAATTGTGACATGGTCAAGGCACAATGCGGGAAACGTGTTGTCACCTGTTTTCTGTGTATGTTCTGACAGTCAGGTGGCAGCTGGCAAGCGGAGATGTGGAGGCAAGTCCTGGACCAATCCGGCTGCACGATCCAAGGAACGTGCACGAGAAAACATCTGTCTGCACTCCAAGTCTGGATCCTCTTGATGCTCGTGGTAAGCTATACAGGATCCCGATTTCAATGCGATCACATCAGCTTCACCCACGCTGCTCCCTTGACTTTACAAGAGTTCATCAAGTTTAAAACAAGTGGCTTGGGACTTTTTTTAGAAACAACCAGAACATCCCCTATTTGCGGGTTAATGCTCGAAATAGCCATGTTCTCAGCTTTGATCAGGTTGAAGGCATTGAACACCTGCAGGTTCGTGATATGTATCAGTACAGAAACTTTGTTTCAGTATTTCATAGACTGAAACTCGACGCATTCAGAACGAAATATAGTGCAGGAACAAAATGCGTATTTGGTAAGGCAAACGTGTCGAGACCCCACGTTTTATTTGATTGTGTGACTCTTAAGGCATACTTACCATGTTTATTAGGCATGACAGTGACCGATGGTTTTTTTCTGATATTGATTTGTTTTCAAAGTTCCCTTTTTTGTTTAATATGTAGTCCTGTTAGATGTTTACTATAATGTTATACGTAGTAATTTATTCCATATTTTGCGTGCACTTCCACACACCTATGCTTCACACACATACTCTTTTACACACACGCACTCTCTCTCTCTCTCTCTCTCCTCTCTCCTCTTTTCTCTCTCTCTCCTCTCTTCTCTCTCTCTCTCTCTCGTCTAATATCACACAATTTGTGAAAAGACGTAAAATGAAAGTACTACTACTACCCACGCTGTAGACTCAAACAGACTATCCTCAGCAGTTTGACGATGCAGTTCACCACGTATGTTCCTGTCTTACTGCACTCTCGTTGACAGACAAAATAAACTAGTTTCGTTCGTGGTGCTTTCCCCTCCCTAGCAAAAGAATGCTAAAACACAACATGATGATTGTTGCACACCTTTTAACAGAAGAATCTGAAAATCTACACAAGTAGACCTACTTCGCTGTCGATGTAAGCCTTCATACAGACAACAAAATCGACAGACAAAATCGTTCTCAAGGTGCGACAACAGTCGGTTCTTTAATGTCCCAGAAGTCCCAGATGAGGACAATTAACAATGTGTGCAGCTTTTGAATCAGTTCTACTCGGACAATAAACGATGAATGGGGGAAGATGTTGAGCGTGCCCATCGCACTGGAACAAAATACCAGGACAACAATCATCCCCGCCCCATCATGGTATGCCTATATTGCTGGCAGGACAAGTTATCCATCTTACAGTCCAGGGAAAATAGACGCGGATGACTGATACCCTGAAGGTTCGTTTCGTTGCCATTGACCTGACTCACTGCCGCAAGCAATTAAGCTAGTAGAAAGGTACATGTCTGGAAACATCGACTGTGTTACAGCGACAAGAACCGGTTAACACGACAACACAGCTCCCAGACAATGAGCAGAGGAAGACACACAAAAGCCTTTTCTGACAAATGTAAGGCCAGGAATGATCGGAACTAAGACTCTGTTGACCTAATGCAGACGAAAGCCCTTAGACAACTGGATGCGACGAAGAACAATAGCAACCTCCTCACTCAAGATTCGTCCCGTTCTGCTTCACAACGCTGAGACAGAGAAGGGACAGAGTGCAGAAACGCTATGCTGTCAGACACCCAGATGCCGGATAATGATGAGTCGAAGAGTTCGTATGTAATTTGAACGAAAATGTAATTTGTGACTTTGGGCGTTACCTTTTAAATCTCTCTCTCTCTCTCTCTCTCTCTCTCTCTCTCTCTCCCCTCTCTCTCTCTCTCTCTGTCTGTCTGTCTGTCTGTCTCTCTGTCTCTGTCTGTCTGTCTGTCTGTCTCTCTCTCTCTCTCTCTCTCTC